>OX411545.1:92705808-93026869 GCA_948146395.1 Fragum whitleyi | reverse complement strand
CTCCAATGAAATACTTGGTACATTCTTATTATCAGACTCCAAGTAATAGCCCGGAAAGTTCTAAAACTAAGCTTGAGAGGTACCTGATGATTCTCAAGTCTGTGCAAAAAAGTAATCAAAATGAATAACCGCGTTAGAAAATGATTGGGTAACCCTTTACATAGATTGTTCAGTGCCGCTGCGTAACAGTTGGTAACTGCCCCCTGTTACGCGCTGATCCATCGGTAAGTGCATTTACAAGTTAATGCTCCAGTGAGCCATCTCATTTGAATGCGCGCATGGTTACACAACAAAATTGTATGATCAGCCTCATCAATCATAGACATCATACTCTATATGTAAATACTTATTATTGTAGTATCTTGAAATTCAAGTTCCGCTTTTAAGTTTGTTGTGGCACGTATAAATAGCACATACTCACGTTCAAATTTCCTACATACCTTTATTTATTTTTAAAGACAGGGTTCGGCATTCATTTTAATTTATAAACTACTTTGCCTAGAATCGAACTCACAGTTGCTAAATCATATTATATCGTATCTTAAATATTAGAAGTTCAAAATAATGCATGTTTTAATTAATTGCCACTTTTAATCTTCTGGTATTATTATGATAACAATGATGCTGAAACTTCAACTGATATCAATACTGCTAATAGCGAAGGAGTTAAGAAGAGATTTCACACAAGATAGTCGATACTTAAACGAGCCTAGGATTAAACGCCTATGGCTATTAAGGTAGTGGACCCGTAATAGTTCCACAACATTTTGGATCTTATGATCTTTCACAATGTTAACCAAGGTTTCCTAATGAAAACCATTAGGAAACCTCGGTTATCACTGTTAAAGTTTATGACTCCCTAAACGTGGCTGAACTATTACGGGTCCACAACCTTAATCCCGGGGTATTGAATTATTTGGAAATGGAGCTGTCTGTTGTTAAAGCACGAAAAATGTTGTAAGCTAGTCAGGTATATTTATGCTGCACATAACTTAATGCAGCCTTGTGTTAAAGATGCCGAAATTTTTGCACGCGTTGGAAATGGTACCCGCTTGAAAGTATGTCCATGTGCAAATCGGGGAATCGTTTTTCAATGCTTTACGGGGGTTTTCATCTTAAAATTTAGGATTTTACAAAGAATATAACAAAGCAAAGCCAAGACTCTTACGAGTGTCCCAAAGCAACAACAGATAATGTCATTAATTTGTTCACATGTTAAAGTGTTGCACCATTTACACATTTCTCAAGTCTCGATTGCACGCAGCTGCTTCCTAAAACACTTCAGTGCAATGTTATCCATTATTTTATCTTCAAAGCTGGATAAATCTTTTGATGCGATAATTCTCAATAACAATTCTTTTTACGCCCATATTTTGCGTCGATAGCGCACACGGCTGGTGAAACCTATTAGCACAATTGAAGAATAGAATTATAGGTATTACAAGTCTTAAGGTAGTGGACCCGTAATAGTTCCGCAACGTTTCGGAAATCATTAACTTTAACAGTGTTAACCGAGGTTTCCCAATGGACTCATTTGGAAACCTCGGTTAATATTTTAAAGAGTCATGGGTTCCCAAATGGTGCAGAACTATTGCCAGTCTACTTCCTTAATACATTATGTCCGCAATAATACGTGAACGAACACCTGTGTTTTCATCAAGGTATTATATTTGTACTTGTTCAGTGCACAACTTGAATATCTTTAAAGTATAATACTATGTTTTGTGGACGTTTACGTTCACCAATGTTAATACCGCGTTAGAACAATCCTGTCAGATGTTAATAGGTTTTCAAAACATAAGTGCTCACTAAGATTCAATTTACTCTTTCAAAGAATTGTATCCGTCTGACAACTATGCATTTTAAAAATGGAGTGAAACAAGGATTCCACATAACTTGTTGAAACCTCAAAAACATCTTTTAAGTGCGAAATCATATTCAATTCTGAGATCGGGTGAACGTTTTGTTTGCGTATAACTATTTTTCAGGCAGAGTGAGTGATTTGCCCCTTGTTATCCAATGGTCTACGGATGGTCACTCATGAAAACTTGGTGAATAGAAATACTGGAATGGTAACCTCCCCTGACACTACTGATGTATATTAAACAATGGCCAATTAATTGAAACACCGGAATACACATGAATACCGATACAGCCCGAGTAGGTAAAGTAAAGCATCCAGGTCGTGCGATAAAGGTTTATGCAAAGGGGTTTTATTTTACTTTTTAACGTGCGACAGCCAATCTCGAGACGAGTAACTGCAATTTTTTACGTGTTTATATGAACACTTATCCTTTCTTTCTACATTTGAGAATGAAAATCCCGGAACAATTAATAATTAATCTTTTATAGAATTTTTTTAAGCAGATAACACCATAATTTTGATTATGAGATTACGGAGAATCGATTAGCATTACAAAATCAGAATAATTACCTAGATCATCTAATTGTCATTCTTTCCTTTTATATCCAATGGATCAGACTATCACTTTTTAAACTACACCTGGCATTATGTCGAAAGTTATCGAAGCCTTGTAATTATAGGCCTTGGTTGACGATCGACGATTTATGACGAGGAATGTATATCTGAAGCAAGATGCGAACTTGGGTCAGGTCACTTTCCTTTTATCGTAATTTTACATGTAAAATTTCTCTTTTCTCAACAAATGGAAGAATCACTCTAGTATGCCAACAGAAACGTCCACCATCAGTTCTTTCAGTGCTTTGATTGTGATAGTCATGTCCATTTGGGTGCGCGTGAAGATACGCTCCGCGTTCAGGATGATAAAACGGTGAATATTGTTTGCAATTTTACCCCGCTTTGCTAGCAAGTATACCTGTAAATCGGGGTTTGCACTGAAGATTTGAAGTACAAATAAAACATATTCCTACCTGATCGTCGGTAGGCGACCGATCTGTTGGGATAACAGTTTGAATAAGGCATTTACTTTTATGTTTTTGGCGAATTATCTGGTGGATTATCGGTAAATTTTCATTTGATAACTCTCCGCCAAACTAGTGAAATTACGAAAATATATATCCTGCTTTTGAGCTCACCCGAGGTGAGCTACTTTGATCACTCACCATCCGTCATCCGTCCATCGTCCGTCAACAAATGCCGAAAATCTTAGAAAAATTCTTTCCCTCCTAAATTACTAGCCCAATCAGGCTGAAACTTGGCATGGATGTTCCTGAGGTGAAGCTCTTCCAAAGTTGTTAAAATATTTTTAATTTCTTCTTCTCCAAAACCACCAGGCCAATCAAGCTGAAACTTGGCAAGTATGTTCCTTGGGTAAAGCTCTTCAACAGCTGTTAAGAGAATTTAATTGCATCAAAAACTTTGGTTTCCAAGGTAACGGACAGGCCGAAACATGGCCGAAAATTGCCGAAAATCTTAGAAATAATTCTTCTCCTCCTATACCACTAGCCAAATCAAATTGAAACTTGACATAGATGTTGTTTAAGTAAAGCTCTTTCAAAGTTATGAAAAGATTTTAATTTCACCAAAAAGTCTAGTTTCCATAGTAACGGAAATGCTTACAAATGGCCGAAATTGTGGAAAATCTAAGAAAAAGTTCCTCTCCTCCCAAACCTCTTGGCCAATCAAGCTGAAACTTGGCATATATGTTCCTTGAGTAAAGCTTTTCAAAAATAGTCAAATAATTTAATTTCATCAAAAACTCTGGTTTCTGTGGTAGCGGAAAGGCAGTAAAATGGCAAAAAATTGCCCCAAATCTTATTGAAATCTTGTTGAAAGATTTTTTTCCCTGGTAACAGAGAGACGGAAAATTGCCAAAGATCTTTGAAAAAAATGCCTAAACTACTGGGCCAATCAAGCTGAAACCTGGCAGGGATGTTCCTGTGGTAAAACTCTACTCAAGTTGTTAAAAAAAAACATTGTTAAATTCCATCGAAAACTATAGTTTCCGTGGTAATGGAAAGGCCAAAAATTGCTGGAAATATTAGAACAAATTCATCTTCTTCTAAACCATTGGGCCAATCAATTTCTAACTTTACAGGGATATTCTTAAGGTGTAGGTCTACTAAAGTTATTAAAAGAATTCAATTCCATCAATAACGTTGGTTGCCATGGTAAGAGAAAGGTTGAAATTTTCGAAAGTTAAAAAAAATCAAATTGAAGGATGAAATTAGTCTGTTTCTTTAAAAACCACCCAAAATATACACCAAACAATCTCTGGTATTATAACATGGTTGACAAGTTATGAATTGACTTACTCAGGTGAGCGATATAGGACCATCATGGTCCTCTTGTCTTCATTTACCCTTTTTGTCGTTATTTAAGCGTGGACAAATAGATAGAATACGTCATGAGGTTGCATAGCAATCATGTGCAAAACGACTCGCTTTAAGAAAGTGTGTCCCTAAATTTTCACTTTTTGTGTCACTTTTTCTTTACAGAAATATGGCAGTTGTTTGTTTTACGAGTAAAATCGAATTATATATTTAGTAAACAACAAAAGCTATTAATTTACTCGTCACTCTACTTATGTTGTTCACTCAATGGAATGCACATCGATGTAACACTGAAACATACGATTGTCATCTAGGTCACTTAAACTGCAAGCACATCCCTTTCGTGTAAGAAAATATGATTAATAAAAAAATGCTAGTTCGTTTGATACAGTAGTTTATGTAAAAAGATTTTTTAAGTCGAAGTTTAAAACTAAACCGCATTTTATTTTTGTACCATTAAAATTTCCATTGCGGTCATAAAAACAATGCTAGTTTTTGACCTATCAATCAAACCGAATGAGTGAATACAATGGTGATCCATCATCAAAACATCTGAACTGAATCGTTCCCGAATTTTCTCTTCAACACTTTTTTAGGGTGTAGAAAAGAAATATGTTCATTTTTAAGGACATTGAGGGGCTTGACCTAAATAAAAAGACGCATAAATCAATTCTAATATTGAGACTTTTTCAATAAATACCTACATTACATGGCCTAAAATATGAAAATATACTATATTTGGCCCTTTTCAATTGTTCACAACATGAAAAAAGAACCTATCGGGCGAAATTAGACCTTGAGAGTACCTTTAGCACCAGTATTTGAAAACAAGATCGAATCAAACATAGGCCGATTAAGCTATTGTATTTCAAAAACAAAAATATTACTTTTAGAATTACTAGCCAACTGGCCAGTCTGGGTGTTTACTTTTCACGTTTCCGAAAAGTTTCTTTCAGCGATAGAAAAAAATGAAATTGAATGCTCCGTATGAAGATTCGGAAATATGCTCAGCGTTAAGGATAACAAAACGTTGCAAAGAATTTGCAAATAATACCCACTTTGTACGCAAGTATATTTGCAAACAGTTTGCGCTATCATGTCGCCCTGAACGCAGGGCAGATCAAATGCATTACATGATTTGGACAGTTAAACATCGGCTTGTCGTAACAACAGGAATGCAGAATGTGTGATTATCCACTAACAAACTAGTTTAAGGTAGTGGAACCGTAATAGTTCCGAAACATTTCGGACCACATATTCTTTCACAATGCTAACCGATGTTTCCTAATGAAAAATCATTAGGAAACCTCGGTTAACACTGTTAAAGTTCATTGCTTCCGACAAGTTGCAAAACTTTTACGGGTTCATTACCTTAACATGCACCACGCCTAAATCAAATAGATTTGTCATGTCTGATGCCGAGCTCCGAAATCAAGTTTTGGAATGTAACGAATCACGAAATGATATCACAAAAGTGAGAGTACAAAAAGATATAATGTAGTCTTTAAACTTCCTGCTTAAATGCTGGCTTTTGCTAAAAGAGAAAAAAGGTTGAATAGCCGAATTACCTGCTACAAAAGGAAGTGAAATCCATGGCTTGTGTCTATGCATATGATATTTCTTACAGGGGTGCAAACAGTGCCGGATTTCAGATCATTCTTTAGGAAGATGTTTTAACGTAAAAAATGTCTTATGGTATAAAGGCACGTTTTCATATAGCCTAAAGTCAATTACCATGCTGTTATTTCGTTGTTATATTTCAAAATGCAAGTATTTAACGTTAAAGGGCTCATCTTCACCACCTTTAGCTGTGATTAAGATTTTAGTACGGGATTCAAAAGAGTTTATATCCCGTACCAATTTATAAATTAAAAGGGTAATGAATTACTTAAGGCGCCCTCTGAATGCGACCAAGATAGAAAAACGAAACACACAAGACGCCAACAGGGTGCGTCCAAGAAATAGAATCAAAATACTTTAGATGCTCACTGAATGCGACCAAGCAACAGTAACGATGTATCAAAGACGCCTTTCGAATACGACCAAGAAAGAGTAAGAAAATAATTAAGACGCCCCATAATTGCGACCAAGAAAGAGTAGCGAAATACTTAAGACGCCCGATGAATGCGACCAAGAAAGAGTAGCGAAATACTTAAGATGCTCTTTGAATGCGACCAAGCAACTGTAACTGTGTGTCAAAGACGCCTTTCGAACGCGACCAAGAAAGATAAAGGAAATAATTAAGACGCCCCGTAATTGCAACCAAGAATGAGTAGCGAAATACTTAAGACGCCCGATGAATGCGACCAAGAAAGAGTAGCGAAATACTCTACGCGCCCTCTGAATGCGACCAAGAAAGACTTACGAAATACTCAAAACACATTCTGAATGCGACCAAAAAAAGAGTAACGAAATACTTAATTTCAATATTTCTCATTGGTTCGATTCTTGACTCGTAGCTTGAAAAAATTCTTTTCGAAATGCCACAACAATGATGATGATACTTCAACTGATATCAATACTGCTAATAGCGAAGGAGTTAACAAGAGATTTCACACAAGATTTGAATTTGAATGTGTTTTACGCCGCTTTCAACAATTTTGCAGTTATATCGCGGCGGCCGAACCACCTAACAATGGATTCCTGGTATATCTTTCACCTGTACTACAAAAACACCCTTTCCTAGCCTCCGACTGCTATCTCACATAGGTTTACGATTATCTACCCAATTTCGAGAGACAAACGTCGGAATGGATATTTGCCGCCACCGGGGATCGAACCCACGACTTCCAGATTGGAAGTCTTATGCCTAACAAACTGCGCTATGGTGGCGGCCGTTTCACACAAGATAATCGACACTTAGACAAGCCTAGGATTAAACGCCTAAGGCTGTTAATCCCGGGGTGTTGAAATATTTTGAAATGGAGCTGTCTGTTGTTTAAGTACGGAAAATGTTGTAAGCTTGTCAGGGATATTCATGCTGCAGCCTTGTGTTAAAGATGCAGAAACGTTTGCACAAGAAAACAAGATCGAATCAAACATAGGCCGATTAAGCTATTGTATTTCAAAAACAAAAATATAACAATTAGAATTACTAGACAACTTTCAGAGGCATAGAAATAAGAGTCTGGTTAGTCTGTGTCTTTACTTTTCATATTCCCAAAAGTTTCTTCCAGCGAGATTCGGAAACAAGCTTAGCGTTTAGGATGACAAAAACGTTGCACACTATTTGCAAATTATACCCACTTTGTACGCAAGTATATTTACAAACAGTTTGCGCTATCATGTCGCCCTGAACGCAGGGCAGATCAAATGCATTACATGATTAAGACAGTGAAATATTGACTTGTCGTAACAACAGGAATGCAGATCGTGTGATTATCCACTAACAAACTAGTTTAAGGTAGTGGAACCGTAATAGTTCCGAAAAATTTCGGACCGCATATTCTTTCACAATGCTAACCGATGTTTCCTAATGAAAAATCATTAGGAAACCTCGGTTAACACTGTTAAAGTTCATTGCTTCCGACAAGTTGCAAAACTTTTACGGGTTCATTACCTTAACATGCACCACGCCTAGTTCAAATAGATTTATCATGTCTGATGCCGAGCTCCGAAATCAAGTTTTGGAACGTGTCGAATCACGAAATGATATCACAAAAGTGAGAGTACAAAAAGATATAATGTAGTCTTTAAACTTCCTGCTTAAATGCTGGCTTCTGCTAAAAGAGAAAAAAGGTGGAATAGCCGAATTACCTGCTACAAAAGGAAGTGAAATCCATGGCTTGTGTCTATGCATATGATATTTCTTACAGGGGTGCAAATAGTGCCGGATTTCAGATCATTCTTTAGGAAGATGTTTTAACAGAACAGAACAGAACATATATTTTATTTGACAGGTACAAGTTGTACATAGTCATGAATACACAATTTTATAACATAAATTTGGTCAAGTCTCGCTCCAAACCATCTGTCTCTCTCTCTCTCTCTCTCTCTCTCTCTCTCTCTCTCTCTCTCTCTCTCTCTCTCTCTCTCTCTCTCTCTCTCTCTCTCTCTCTCTCTCTCTCTCTTTTATAATGTTTACATAGTTTTCTTTTATATAAGCATTCTATTTAAACATATAAATGCAACATGAGGATGAAAAACGCATAGTTCTACATGGTAGTGAACATTTATATTTTTTATTAAACGCCATACAGAAAATACGGCATCAATAAAAAATGTAAGTGTAGCTAGTTTTATGGTTAATTATAAAGATTATTATAACGATTCGATAATGCAGATTTAATATACAGCGCTAAATTTGTAAGGGTATGTAAATCGTCTGTAGAAAAAAGAATGACTATTTTATTCATACTTGGCTTCTTAAAGTAATACTTGTCGATATATTTTTTTCTTAGTTTTACGTAGTTTTTACATTCGAGAATGAAATGATATTCATCTTCTATTTCGCCACTTTCACACATTTAACATATTCGTTCGTTTCTTGGAACTCTGTTGTTGCTGAATCTGTCAGTTTGAATTCGTAAGGAATGTGCGGACATTCTTAATTTACACAGATATGTTCTAAGCGAAAAAGGTATGTCATTTAAATATTTTTCAATGCAAAATGATTTTTTGATGTTTTTCAAAAGGCCTAAGGCAGTGCTATCTCTTATGTTTGCAGCCCATTCTTGCGTAAAACAGTCTAACATTTTTTGCCTAAATTCCGATAAGAACAAATCTTTATTGTACGACGATGGATTTTCGAAAACGTTTGAGAACCCATAATTATCTAGAATGGTTTTAACATTAGTAATCCAATTCTTTTTACCGATTTTAAAGTCATCGAGAGATTGTGAGTAAACATTTGCTAAAATGATATTTTTGGTATTTAGAATTTTAAACCAGTAATTAATAATTCTTATGTATCTCGAGAAATACATTGGAACACGGCCAAGTTCTCCATAAACTGCCATTGAACTAGTACTGGCGCGAACTTGTAGAATACGTTTACAAAATTTAAGATGTATTCTTTCTATTACCTTTGTTTTACTGAAACCCCAATTTTCACAGGAATAATTTAGGGTCGAGCCTACAAATGCATCAAATAGCTCACAATAAATACTAGTTTTTAGCTTGAGTTTTATGGAATTGTTTAATAAAACGTTTAAGGCCTTGAGAGCTTTACCTGCTAGGTATTTTTGGTTAAGTGAAAAATTTCCGGTATAGTGAAATACAGTACCTAAGTAGTTAAAATTGTCTACTGATTCCAGAAATGATCCATTAAGCGACCACTTTTCGTTAACTAACAATTTATCTTTTTTTCTAAAGACCATTGTTTTGGTTTTATCAGCATTTATTTCTAGACACCATTTGTTACAATATTCTGATAATTTATCGATATTAGTTTGAAGTTCTTCAGGAGATTTACCGAAAATGACCATATCATCAGCGAATAGCAGTACTATAATTTGTATCAAACCGATTTCTATTCCAGATTGTATGTTATCATATAAATACAACTCTAAGTCTTCTAGAAATAATGAAACAAGAATAGGAGATATTGTCTCCCCCTGTCTTAAACCAGCTGCAAAATCTATAAGATCCGAGATTTCTCCATTATTTCGTATACAAGAGCTAACTTTATTATACATGTCTTTTAAAATTCGGAGTAGTTTCCCTTTAATACCACTTCTAAATAATTTTAACCATAACGCATTTCTGTTAATGGAATCAAAACATTTTTTCAAGTCTACAAAAAAACAGTAAAGTCGTTTGTTTTCATTTAAGAATTTTTGTACAATGTTTAATAATGTAAATATTGCATCTGTAGTTGAAAGTCCTTTTCTAAAGCCAAATTGGGCATCAGAAATCACAGAATTTTCATTACAAAATTTGGTTATGCGGTTATTGATAATTACTGTAAATAATTTTGAGAGGCAACTTAATAATGTAACGCCTCGATAGTTATTCACATCAGTAGTAGAGCCCTTCTTGTGAATAGGGACAATAAATCCTTCAGTCCATTTATCCGGGAAGACACCGGAATCTAAAATAGAATTAAAAATATCGCAAAGACGTGAAGATAAAATATCTACGCTTTCAATCAAATATTCGTTCATAATAAAAATCAGTTCCCACCGATTTACCCTTTTTTAAAGAATTGGTTGCTTTTATTACTTCCGATGTAGTTATACGTGCATCGAGTTCCTCGAATGAACATCTTTCATTGAAATCATGGGTTTTACAGAAATTGTCAGCTTCGATGTTACTAGAATTAAACTCAGCTGATCCTAATAGGGAAAAATATTCTTTGAAATCATTTGTAGGAATCAATGCTCTTTTAGAATGTTTTTTCTTAAAATATTTCCAAAATTCCCTGGGATTACTATTTTTCATCTCACATATTTCTGATATTCGCTTTTTTTCAAACTCATTTTTTTTCTTTTTACAAAGTTTTTTGTAAACTTTTAACGTAAAAAATGTCTTATGGTATAAAGGCACGTTTTCATATAGCCTAAAGTCAATTACCATGCTGTTATTTCGTTGTTATATTTCAAAATGCAAGTATTTAACGTTAAAGGGCTCATCTTCACCACCTTTAGCTGGGATTAAGATTTTAGTACGGGATTCAAAAGAGTTTATATCCCGTACCAATTTATAAATTAAAAGGGTAATGAATTACTTAAGGCGCCCTCTGAATGCGACCAAGATAGAAAAACGAAACACACAAGACGCCAACAGGGTGCGTCCAAGAAATAGAATCAAAATACTTAAGATGCTCACTGAATGCGACCAAGCAACAGTAACGATGTATCAAAGACGCCTTTCGAATACGACCAAGAAAGAGTAAGGAAATAATTAAGACGCCCCATAATTGCGACCAAGAAAGAGTAGCGAAATACTTAAGACGCCCGATGAATGCGACCAAGAAAGAGTAGCGAAATACTTAAGATGCTCTTTGAATGCGACCAAGCAACTGTAACTGTGTGTCAAAGACGCCTTTCGAACGCGACCAAGAAAGATAAAGGAAATAATTAAGACGCCCCGTAATTGCAACCAAGAAAGAGTAGCGAAATACTTAAGACGCCCGATGAATGCGACCAAGAAAGAGTAGCGAAATACTCTACGCGCCCTCTGAATGCGACCAAGAAAGACTTACGAAATACTCAAAACACATTCTGAATGCGACCAAAAAAAGAGTAACGTAATACTTAATTTCAATATTTCTCATTGGTTCGATTCTTGACTCGTAGCTTGAAAAAATTCTTTCCGAAATGCCACATCAAAGAAAAGAATCATGTCTGAGGTGCGTTTCATAGGATTAAGAATTTTAAGATTTCTTAAGATTTTTAATCGGGATATCTCGCACAGTGTCGTAGAATTTCAAATAAATATATAAAAAAATAAGTTAAATATACCCATAATATAATATATTTGATGACGTCAATTCGCAAACGGCGTTATATGCTTCGCGGAATAACTTGAACTCATAGATATCTGGAATTTTCTCGATTTCTTGTGAAAATTCAGGTCATACTTTAAAATAAAATATCAAATTAGTGCTCATAAAATACCGAATTTATTAAACTCGTCATCTAAAACAGATAAATACTCGGCACAGCCTCGGTTTTTATCTGTTTATAGATGAGTCGTTTATTAAATTTTGTATTCCATGACTTGTCATTTAATGCTCTCTATTTAATTTAGTTTTAGGTCCTTGTGCAGCTGTATTCTTTGACATTTTGGTTGCAAATTTATTACTATCTTCCGATCTATGTTGTTGTACGAATGCGAAAACAAACATCTGTTGGTATCAAATAGGCTTAATATGTTTATTTTTGTAAGAATGAAAAATCGAAATTTGTACAGTTTCACAGCGATTATTGCCAGTGTAAATTAAAAAAAAATGGAAACGGACCCGATAAAATTATACAGTCCATCTTTCTCGAGCGACCACGCCTATCAAGCGACCATTTTTATTAAGCGAATTCCGATTTCAAAATCCCTTTCTGTTAATGGAAATCTTTTTTTAAAAAAAGTAGATATTATTGGTAAAAAATCATTGTAAATGAATCCTATGTTGTTAAACTCATTACAATCGGATCAATGAGTCGGTTCTATTGAGTTTTACAACATAGGATTATTGAGAAATTCGCAATAACGTATATTTTCTATCAAGATTATGTAAACAAAACCATATCTTTTTTGGTGTCCCCGTAAGTATTAAAACAAGTTTGACTGTATAAATCTCGAAAAATATAAAACTGCTTCGATTCATGGCTTCTTACGACGGTATTTGGGTTTCGAAGATACCCAGTCGCGTGTGGATGTAAAAATAAAACAAAGCTCGAGATTTGAAACTACAAAGTAAACCATGATTGATAATGTTATATTTATGTATAGATAGAATAAACCTATTGATGAAACAGTGAATAAATAAATAAAAAATGAATAAATATATGGATAAAACCATATTACAGTTTTGCACATTTAGAGATCAGAAATTCAAATGATCATATCTTTGTCGTTTAGGAATAAGGGTTCTCTGCAGGATTTTCATGTGCATTATATGAAGCTCATTACGTTCTAAAAGCAATAAAATGAGATTATTATCTGAAAGAAGCGCGTGCCTGTGGAGAAACGATGGGTCTGCTTTCTGTTTTAGTTCTTGTCTTAGTATTTTTATGAGGTTTGAATAGCATGAAACACTGCAAACTTGATAAAGAAATGCCGATTCCAACCTTTGAAGATCGCATTCCATCCTATGCTTGGATAGATTTAGTCACAACAAGATCTGCATTTTCTTTAAAATTAAGGTTCGTGTAAAGATTTTTTAACCAAATTTAATGCTGCTTCTTTTTACAAAAAAGACAATTTGCCCAGCTAAACAATATATCAAATTGAAGCTTTAGATGGTCACAATCATTTGCATAGCATTAGAGGCCCCATCTCATAACAGAATAACAAAACCATTATGGAAAAGGGATATTTTGTTCAAAACCAAAAACTTCATTACGGTTGGATAAAATTTGCCTGAATTTGGTCAGAACAGAACAGAATAGAATTTTATTCAGAAATACGACTTAAACACATAGGTTCATCGTCGACATACATACATTATACATAACATACATGAGTATGGACATAATGTTTATAAATGATACTAATTCTGAAATGCGTAAATACTGAACAATGATGATTCTTTACAAATATGAATTTGTATAAAAATGTATAGTATTAATGTTAGTTTTAAAATCAATTTGAAACGTTGTTTAATTCAAAATTTCTTTTTTCCATGGCCTTTGTATGAAATATTGCAATACCGTTCAAAGTTTTGATATTTTCAGATTTTAATAATTCACAATTTTAATTATATTTAACCAAGTGATATGTTTTTCTTAATTCTGTATATGCCGGGCAAATAAGTAAAATAGGGAATTCATCCTCCAGTTCGTTTTTGTCACAACGTTCACAAATTCTTTGACGTTACGCAAGATACTAGTGATCCTTTGCGTTACAAATAGTTTCGACGTCGGCGTAAATATAACGTTCTGTTTTAACTAAACATTCTTCACTCCAACATTTGCAAACGATATATTTCTTTTATTGAAACGCTGTTAATCTTTGCCAAGATTCAAATACAAAAAGTCTTTCATTTTTTTGACACAAAATAGACACGGTTTTCCGTAGATGATAAACCTCGACCGGGGGAAAGTGTAACGCGGGACACGACGTTTTTACATTATTTTTATACGTTTAGAAGGCAAAATAACCTAGCACATTTAACATAATACGGATCTTACAAAAGAATCACATAGAATGTTATTTGATACAATGTTTGTTGTATAATTTATTAATTTCCGACGACAAATAAGGATTTTATCGCAAAAACAAGCTAACTATGTCGATGGTTTTGTAAGGTGTCACCAGTGCGTAACGTTTTTGGTTTCTAGGGATATTTCTATGACGTCATGTTTCAATTAATAGTTGGTGAGCAGATAATCGTATTTTTGTCTAGGCATTTCTATACTTATCAATCTTATTTTATTTTCTTTCTAAATTGGACGAAATAGTTAAAGAATCTTTTAGATTCCTAAAATAGTTAAAGAGGCGTTTTGTTATTAAAATGTAAAATGCCAAGTTTTAACCTTTCGTTGATTTTGATTTAAACGCCATCTTCAATAATACTGGAGACGTTATATAAACCCACATGTGTTCACGACGCGCTTTTTGGTTGCGCCCTTATTATTTCCGATGTCTATCCCATAGAATCGACGAAGGTTCCCAATAGCATCAAGAGTTTAAACTCGTCAACCCAATTTATTGGTCGGAAATCTTCGTTATTACACACTTCTGATTAGCTTCTTAAAGGATTAATGAATATTACAGTAAATAAACAAAATATAAATCGTCGGGTGGTAAATGACTCTCGGGAGAAAAAATATTTTATTGGAAATAATCTCAAGTAAATGCAATATGAATGACTCCACCATACTTCCGAGAAAAATCATTATATACGCCATATGCCAATAACTCCGAGGATTTTCTGCTTATTAAATAAATATGAAAGACACCACGCCCGTTTTTATTGTGTGTAGATTTTTGTTTTTTCGCTTTTCTATGAATTTAGCATTCAAAGATAGTAATGCTTGAAGGAAAAAGTTTAAATTAGACATTCTATGGCTTCTATAATGATTATTGTCTCTGTCAATTGTGAAAGATGTTTCTGCTTAACAGTATGAATTTCAAGGAATGAAATGAACAACACTAAATGCTGTCCCAAAGAAAAACCCCTTACACCGGAAAACAGTGAGATCATTAACCTGACTCAAAGAACGATAAATCCTGGAAATTCGATCGTCAGATGTGAAAGTGAAAGTCAAAAAATATCAACAGTTAATAATGAAAACTTATTGTCAATACTGCAAAACAACACGACTGTAAATGGAATAGATTCGTTTGAAGAAAGTAAGACTGGGCGGCAAAGAGAACATACATCTACGAAAACAACTTCGACTAGAGACGTGAATCATTCAGCAAATGTAGGAGAAAGAGAAACACAATTTGAAACATGCGACGAGAAAATACTCCTCATTGGCGATTCTATTCTAAAAGGAATAAACCTGCGAGGCCTTCACAAAAGTGTTTATGTAAAAACTTGCCGGGGCAAAAAAATAAGAGATATATATCATCTGTTACAAAATAAAATGAATCTAGACGATTTCAAGACTGTCATTCTCTACGCTGGTGGAAACGACGCTGCAGGTAACATTTCTGTAGAAGAAACAGAAAATGATTTAATTCTCTTAGCAGACTACTTGCAACCGAAATGTGATCTTTATATATGTACATCTTGTCCTAGATCAGACACTAATGTGAGCCAACTAAACATAGCTATTAAAAAGGTTTGTGAACAGACCGCTGCCAACCTGATCGACTGCTTACCGTCATTCGTGTACGGAAATGGTAACACTGTTTCAGAGTCGTACTTACGTGACGGAATTCATTTGTCACAAAAAGGTACACGAGACTTATTAACTGTGATCAACGAATCTGTGACTGTTATAAAACCGAGGATTGAAAGTCGACAAAAAAGTATGCGCTACAACCGATTAAATGATCGGAGATCTGAAATACAATATAATACACAGGCTTCGTCTGTGCTGCTTGACAAATACCAAAGATATTGCGTTATTTGTCGGGACAACACACATGAAGCCTGGCAGTGTGGATATAGACAATATGGTGTGTATGGCCCTCCTTATGGGTATAGAACATGTTAGGGAAAATCAGACAGTTACCCCTATCGCGTAAGAAATATTGTGAACTTAAATAACCTTTATCAAATCAAACAATGCCCGAAACAAAAGTCAAAAATGAAAAATACTACTCATGATAATAATTTTCATGTATTGGATTTAAATTGCGATGATTGTAATCATATCCCAAATACATGTAGCTTGTCTGAAGACGTTAAAGATTTAGTTGTTGAAAATAATTTAAACGTGAGGTATTTAAATAGTCATTCCATCAACCGATTGGGAAATCCGAGTAGGGAAACTGTTGATTTAAAAATGTCTCAAATTACCCCTATTTCAAACGATACATATAATACAATTAAAAAGGACTGTTTTAATACAGATAATCAAAATTTGCATTTACATGCTGAACAAAGTGTTTTTAACTCCGCGGATTATCAATTTAACTGAAGCGATAAATGTGAAAATAATTTCCGTAAGCAAAATAAATTTCATTATAAAAATGTAAATAATTCCACGCGCAAACAAAAAACATGTTCTATTACAGGTGAAGCTCATTTCACTAAAAAATCAAAAGGTATTCATATAGCTAATTTAAACATTAACCATCTTCTTCCAAAATTAGAAGAGATAAAGTTTCATTTAAAATCTATTCAATCGCCTGATATTTTGGGAATGTGTGAAACATTCTTACATGAAAATATTGATAGCAACTGTTTGAAAATACCGAACTATACTTTTGAGCGACAAGACAGAAAAAGAAAATTAGGCGGTGGTATTATAGTGTATATTTCAGAAAAAATGCACTATAAAAGGCGATTTGATCTTGAATCAACCGAAATTGAGTCCATCTGGATTGAAATTAACCATTCTGATAAATCGTCATTTCTTCTCGACTTTGTTTACAGATCGCCTTCATCTGTGCAGTCGTGGATAGATATTTACCAAAAGCAGATAGACCAAGTTGATTTACTAAATAAAGAGTTTCACGTTTTAGGTGATTTCAATATAAGATATTATAGGAATGATGGTATAGACAAATTCGAAAATACCAAATGGGAAAATTTTGTTTCTAATTATGATATACAACAGTTAGTAAAAAGTTCCACAAGGGTGACTAAAAAAAGTTCAAGCATAATTGATCATATATATACAAACTCTATACGTAACACGTGCGATGTCTATGTTTCAACATTGTCTATAAGCGATCACTTTCCAGTTTGTTTCACGAGGAAAAGGAATATGGATTCAGATGATTTAAGAAGCAGTCAAAATCACGAAACGATTGAATATAGGTGCTATGAAAATTTTGATATAGACAAATTTACATTCGATTTATCTTATTCAGGCATTGAATGTGTAGAAATGATAATCAACCCTAACGATGCTACTAGTAAATTATATGCCATAGTAAACTCAGTTTTATCAATTCATGCACCCTTGAAGCAAAAAAGAGTCAAGCGCTCACACCAGCCTGCTTGGTTTAATAGGGAAGTAAAAGAAATGATGTACGAAAGGGATATGGCTCTTAAACAGAGAGCTTTTGATAGATACAAAATTTTACGTAATAAGGTTACTTATATGATTAAGCATAATAAGAAAAACTATTTCAATAAGGCTATAGAAAATAAGGAAAGTCCCAAAATAATTTGGAAAAACCTTAAAGAAATTGCATATGTAAACAACTCAAAAGAACTTATAATGCCTAAGAAAATCATCACATCAGATTCTATCATTGAAGGAAGTCTTAATATAGTTAATGAATTAAATAGACATTTTGTTTGCATATCGGATATTGTGAACAAGACGAGATTCTCCAGTGAAAATTTTAATTTTCTCAAAGAAATACTTGATCAAAAGTTAGGTAATGAAACTTTCACTATTGAATTTATTTCAGCATTTGAAGTGCATCAAACCATAAGAAAACTTGATTCAACTAAAGCGACGGGTCTGGATGGCTTGGGTCCAAAAATTTTGAAACAATGTGGTGATATTATTACTCCGGCTATAGCTTCGATTATCAATAATAGTATTTCTTCAGGAATATATCCTGATCAAATGAAAGTAGCACGCGTAATACCCATTTTCAAAACGGGTGACAAAGACGATCCCAATAATTATAGACCCATTTCGATTCTTTCCACTATTTCAAAGATATTCGAAATGCACATCGCTACACAGCTTCAATGTTTCTTTAAAAGAACAAACGTTTTAAACAAATCTCAATCTGGTTTTAGAAAACACTATTCGTGTACATCGGCGTTAATTAAAATGATAGACGCGTGGCTTTCAGATGTAGATGACGGTAAATATGTAGGGACAGTTTTCCTAGACCTAAGAAAGGCGTTTGATCTTGTTGATCATGAAATCCTGATACATAAACTGAAATTATACCACTTTACTGAGAATACGTGTACCCTTTTCAAATCATATTTGACTAACAGAAAACAATTAATACAGATAGGACACTTAAAATCGTCTTTACTTGAAATAACATCTGGAGTACCCCAAGGATCGATTCTAGGTCCACTTCTCTTTCTAATTTACATCAATGATATCACTTTAACCAAATCTGAAGTTGAAATAGATCTATATGCAGATGATTCTACTATGTACAAGTCCGATTTTGAAATCGTATCTATACAATCTAAACTGCAATCGAGCCTAATTCGCGTGCAGGAATGGTGTCAAATTAACAACATGTCTCTACACCCTTTAAAAACAAAATGCATGTTGTTTGGACCCAAACATAAATTATTGCAAGACAGTCAAATTAAATTAACTATTAACGGTCATGAATTGGAAAATGTAAAGTCACAAAAAGTCTTAGGGGTCTTTATAGATAATCACTTAAATTGGCGACCACAAATTGATTATGTATGTAAAGGACTGAAGAATAAAATCGCCCTTTTCAAAAATATTTCGTATTATCTATCAAAGGAAATGAAATTGCTTTTTTACAATTCATATGTATTACCCATTTTTGATTATTGCTGTGTTGTATGGGGTAAGAATAACAAAACGTATGTAAATAAGATATGTACACTTCAGAGAAGAATAGCTCGGCTTATACTCGGTAAACCAAGACAAACACAAGCAAATGAATTATTTAAGGAATTAGAATGGTTACCCTTTACAGAAAGATGTAATTATCACGCAGCTGTTTTAACTTTTAAGACAATCAAGAATGAAGCACCGGATTACATGTCCGATATCATCCACATTTCTAGAAATGAAAACTATACATTGCGATCAGAGACAAAGAATGACCTATTTGTCGCGAAATTACCACGAACAAATGTGTATAAGGATAGTTTTAGCTTTTACATAGTAAATGTTTGGAATGAGATTCCCATTGAAATCAGAAACGAAAATAGCATAAATACATTCAAAAAGAAATTAAAATTATTCTTTTTTGAAAATTTTTGTAAAAGATGTTAATAGATAGTTATGCAACTAAAATATTTTAATCTGGGGTAGCTGTCTGATTAAAGAATTGAGAGCTAGTTGTTTTTGTTTTTTTGTTTTTTTTTTTTAATATTTTGAACTGTTTTATATTGTTAGCTTAAAGAAATATTGAATATTTTAATCTGTCTGTTTTGTAAGCTCTGAGTAAGAGAGAGAGAGAGAGAGAGAGAGAGAGAGAGAGAGAGACAGACAGACAGAGAGACAGAGAAACAGAGAGACAGAGACAGAGACAGAGAGATAGGGACAGAGACAAAGAATGAGAGACACAGAGAGATGCAGAGAGAGAGTGAGAGAGAGAGAGAGAGAGAGAGAGAGAGAGAGAGAGAGAAAGAGAGAGAGAGAGAGAGAGACAGTGACAGAGAGAGAAAAGAGAGAGAGAGGGAGAGAGAGAGGGAGAGAGAGAGGGTTAAATTTGTATTGTTTTATTTTTTTTTCTTTTCAGAAGGCCGTGTTGAAAATAAGATTTGTGCATATTTGTATATGTCTTAACATGTTTACCTTCTATAAATAAAGCTATTATTATTATTATTATGTTACTCTGCGTAATCATTGAACTGGCCGGCCGGCGTGGCTTAGCCGTGACGTAATCTAGCGAGTTTAATTTTCATTAGTTTGGATTTTTTCAAAAGTTCGTCTGCAATTATCTTTAACACGTACAAATAGATTATCCTAAAACCTCAATGACAAACGTGCTAATCGGGAGTGGACATTTTTCATTGATGGGTTACCAAATCCTCGTAATTTCAGCTTGTTCAAGCTGATGTAACGAGGGTTTGGTTACCAATTTACGATTAAACGTTCCAAGTTATTTACATTGACTATCTATAAAAAGTGCGTAGAAATAAAACAGCTGATTTACATTAACCTTAAGCTCAACGACCCGTTACTTTTAAGGCTCCGCCCTGCCAGGGCGAGAATCATGGATTATACGTGTACATGTTGTTGTTAATCAACGACCAGAAATAATTTTATTATAGCTGTATTTTGTAAACTGAGCTCTGACGTAGGCGATGAGTCCATTATCATAGGTAAATCGGGTATAATTAAAAGGCAAATGATAGGAATTTAACCTGACCCCTTCACTGCAATTATGAAAGTACATGTTTTAGTGAACCATACTTTTTAATACAAGCAATAACGTTGGTTTACATGGTAGATTTCAAACTTTCCTAATGCGCTATTAAAACCTGTTTTATCAATTTCGAACAAATGGCACGAGAATCTAACTGTAAAAAGTTGATTTCACGGCTCAGCGCGCAAAATCTACCTATAGTGAATAACTGCAAACAATATCAAGGTTCAAATTATCAGGTTTCCCAGGTATAACACGTGCACAAAATAAGGGAAAAATAGCGTCAAGATTACCCAATTGGAGAAACGTCATTTAAATGAATTGGTGTTATCATTCGAGATGAAATTTCTATCAGTTTTCGGAAACATTATCTGTAGGATGTATGAACTTCAACATTTATCTGGCAAAAATATGCTTTTTTCTAGTTTCATCTTTTCTAACTATATACATGTAACTAACCTTCAAAACAAAATTCTGTTCGGTCAATTGTAAAAACTTGAAAGGTATTTCTAATTGTTCATTATGGTCTATCTTGTTCACTTACTGGACAGGAATATTAAATTGAATGGTTTGAGTGAGTGTTTGGAAGAATGATTTGAACGCTGTGTGGTCGATTAAGAACGGATTTGATTGGAATGAGAGTCAATTTTCGGATTGTACTAATTGTGCCTATGTGGAATAGCAGCTGAAGCTCTTTTAAATAACAACCTCAGATTATTACGAACAATTTATAATTAGGATTTCACTTTAATGATAGGATTGGGGCGATAATTGCAAGAATCCATTCTTAGGTATTCCAGCTATCGGGTTATGACTGAAAACTGTTTAAAGCGATGATAAACCCCATTCGATACGTCAATCGCATTTATAGATCACTCGTTACAAAATTAGATGAGCATTTTTGTACCTGCTGGGAAATGAAAAAAATTTAAACACGTTACACGTGTTGATTTTACAATGTTGTTGCAGGAGGAAGTTAATTCGAAATATTTTCTAAATCAGTTAGAACAACGTTCAGAGCTACAGATAGAGGGGCTATTTTGAATTTCAAATAAACTATTTCAATAATACTTGCATAAATCCTATATTGTTGGTACTCATTGGAATCGTCTCCTCTAGACGATTCAAATGAGTACCCACATTTTAGGGTTTTAACAAAAAATAAATATTTTTCACTGGAAAAACTCACTCTTATTTGTATATCTGAATTGAAATTCAAGTTATATTTTTCATTTATATATGGTGCACATTACGATAGCTTGAATTAGAGTCGACCATACTAAAATATTACAAATACAACTATACGGTACCAGCTTTGCAAAGGCATCATGCATGCATATTATTCACTTTAACTCAATTTGATGTTGAATGATTGTTTGTAGCTGATTTACACGTAATGGGGGACTTTTTTGTTCATCATTCCGATTGCATGTTAATAGGACCTTAACTTGTACAAAAAGACAAATCGGTAGGGCCTAAATTTCAGACAAATAACAACTACTAGAGAGGTTCACTCTTTATTGATATTTTATCCAATGATTTCGCATAAATAAAGATTTAAAAACAAAAACTATAGCGCCAGTCTGACTGACAGACCATAAAAAAGAAACTAAATACAATGTAGATTATGTATTGGGTATGCTTGGCATCGGTAATTTACACAGCAGGCTCAGCCAGGCTGTTCCAAGATTAATCATGCACGCATTTGTGGTTCATCCTAAATAAGTCACTCGCAGCCGACTATACTTCCGCCCTGACCAACGTCACAGACCCATGTATCAGAGGCAAAGGAGGACTATTACCTCATGGTGTCACCGTTACGTTCAATGAGATGGTGCATGGCAGAATTCGATATTTAGTTACCACTGTAGAAGCAACTCTGATTTTTGACTTACGCAATAAATGATCGTTAGATGTTTAGTAAAACGGGCCTCAGCGTGTGTAAACGTTGATATAGGGTAAATTCACTTTGTTGAGGGCTTAATGTTTGCAGAGACCTGAAAAATGGTTTAACGCCAGAGTGCGAAGCACGAGGGCGTCTAATCGTTTTAGGGGTGTCTGCAAATGCTAACGCCAGAAAATAGAATTGACGTTTTATTGCATAAAAAGAAAGACTATAACATCTATCAAAACAGGGATTGCAAAGTGAAGCATAGATTCAAAACTACCTCTTGAGTGTGCCAGAAAATTGCGTAATTAATTACCATTAATTTGTTTATACGGACGTTGCTCAAGTTAAAGCTGCTCTTTCACAGATCGAGAAAATGTGTTTTTCGAAAATTTTCGTAAAATCAATTGGAATAAACGACCTGATCATGTTGAAGCCTTTAAAATGATAAGATTCAATCTGGTGTTGCATGGAAAGAAAGACTGAAACTCCTGAATCAAAGTTTAGCGTAGATCATCCCGAAAAATAAAGCATCTACTAACGCCTTAAATATCGTTCTTCAATATCGAGCCAACTATTTATCCATCTGATTTCCACATGCTTGTCTTATTCAATTAAAGATAAAGGTGAAAGTATTTGATAGCTGAAAACTGCATGTCATTACAAGCAAAAAACAAAAGATTTTTCACGGAAAGTAACGATTTTAGAATTTATAGACTCGAAATAAATAGACTGGGTCCCTGGTACGGATCTTGTCGTTTCGAAAAAACTAACTTACAAAATTATTGAAAAATGTTGTATTTAGTGTCAATGCCTTTGGTTCATTCTTAATCGTTTGAAAATACACATATTTCCAAATCTAAGAACAATTTTTGCATTTTTCTCCATGAAAAATTGTGAAAGAGCGGCTTTAAATTTAAAGAATAAAGCCATGATATGTTTGTGTTTTTTTATGCACAGTTATACCAAGAATCGAGTTAATGGCAAATTTACAATGAATGACAAAAAGAAAAAAACTGATTAATCTACGTTTTTCCCGTTTACGCACGGATTTTTTTCATAACATATGCCTTTAATGACCCGAAAACGTACATTTTAAGCAATAATAGAATAAAACGAATGGCAGTATTTTCAATGATTTAAATGAAGTAATAAAATGTGGTCAGTAAACGGCCAATTTATTTTTTATTTTAAGGAAAATACTTTTCCAACGCCACGACGCCAAGATATTGTCATGACGCTGTGTCCGTCTTGCGTGCATCCGTCCGTCTGGTCATAATTTTTATCTTTGAAAGTCTTCTCCTCACAAACTTCAAGATGAATGTTAACCAAACTTTACAGGAATTGCCTTTGAGTGACCCTCTTTCAGAGCTGTTCAAGGATTTTTGAACCATACAAAAACAAGGCTTTAATGGGCGTAGCTCATGTTATGGATGGTAATATGTGACTTTTCTCTGAATCTAACAGAAGGATATCAATAAAATTTCACTGGAATGATCTTCTACTGACCTTTTATCATTATACAAAAAATATTATTATCGGATGAAAAATATGTCTTTCATGGCCGTAGGTAATTTTTCTAAATATTACATAGTGGGAACTTTGGAAATTATTTTCATAGATCTAATTAATTAATATCAACCAGATTTCACTGAATTGGCCCTTTAGTATTCCTATATCAGTCTACAAAAAACTATAGTGATCAGATGAAAAATATATCTTTTATGACCGGGGTAATTTATCTATATATGTTATATAGAGGAAACTTTAGTAGTCCATTCCTAGAACCTAAGAGATGGAGACCGAACAAATTCTCTGTAATGATCCTCTAGTGTCTCTTTATCAGTCTACGCACAATTATTGTGATCAGAGATGAAAAGGTGTGTCCTGTTAAGAGTAGAGGTCATTTCTCTAAATGTTATAAAGTGAAAACTTTGAAAATCGTGTGTCCAGAGCGGCCCAAGCGTTTCTAGTTTTACAATGAGACTCCTTTTTAATGTTGTTCAGTATGAAATTAGTATTTGTCAACAACTTTTCTTTTCGAAAACTTTAGAAAAATATTTTCTTATGTTTTGTTCGTCATTTTCGATATCATTATTTTTATTCCACAACGTCCAACAGAACATTATTATTGAAAGAAGCAACAACCAAACACACATAATCTTCCCGCCAATGAGTTCAACATGGAAAGTCATTGACATTTTGTACTATTAGTTCTAGATTCTGTATCCATTTGACAGAAAATTTGGGCTTCTATCACGTTTTATATTGTCTAATTAGCCCATCAATTTGCAGCTTGGGTTAAACTAAAGACGCCATACCGAGTTGTAGCTTACTGAAATTAAAGTGTACTGTATATATCTCCCTCTGTATTATGATATTTAGGCAAGAAAGTGCCAAAGGCTTCCTTAAAAGAGGGAGTGCTAGCCCCATTAACCCTTTTCACTTTACAATGTAACACAACTGTGTTTTTGTGTGAAGCTCTCTACACAAATTTGGTTTGTACACAGTCATTTTGAAGATTAAGGGCCAAGATTTTATATCATAATTTAACCCTTTGCTGTTTAATCCCTGTATTTTACGTGCCTGTGAATTTATGATTGAGAAAACATTGTGAAAAAAGAAGAAATTGCTTCTGACAAGCAATTTCTTCTTTTTCCACACTATTTTCTACCCTACTGAATGGTTATTTTTCAAAATAAACCCACTTCTAATTTTCGTCTGCAAAATCTTTGAATTTGGACAGATCCAAAATTTTGTAAAACTGGAAAGGGTTAAAACATGGATCTATATTTGTAGGAGAATCCCTCCAACTCAATGATTGGTGATGGTGTATGTAGTTTGTTCTCTATTTCAGGCTATTGTTCCAGAGTACGAATTTGACCTTCACCTTTATCAAAAGAATATTTCATGGTTACAGTGCCCAGAAGGTAAGCTACATTACTAGATCTAGCTGAGCAATTATCAGGGAAACATTTTTAGACCATTATAAATTCAAAATTGAAATTGAATCATTATGTTATTGAATAGAGTTGGACACATTATGAGAAAAGGAGATTTTTTTGCCTTGAGCATTAAGATTTCATTGAATTTAACATTTTCTGTAGATCTTTTCTAGTCTATTTGATCAAATCACATGAATGAAAAATAGGTTAAGAATTAGTACTCCTAGTTTTTAGCTCCACTGGCTGAAAGCCACTGGGGCTATTGTCATGGCGATGTGTCCGTCGTGCGTCCGTCCGTCCGTCCGTGCGTGCATCCGTCCGGTCGTAAACTTTTCTTTAAAAATCTTCTCCTCAGAAACTATTGGATGGATTTCAACCAAACTTCACAGAAATGATCCTTGGGTGACCCTCTTTCAAAGTTGTTCAAGAAATTTTGATCCAATGAAAAACATGGATTTAATGGGCGTGGCTAATTTCCAAATATGGTAAAAAGTGAGTTTTCTCAGATTCTAATCAATGGATACCAATTAAATTTTACATGAATGATCCTTGGATGACCCTTTATCAGTCTACAAAAAATCATTGTGATCGGATAGAAAATATGCATTTTATGGGCGGAGGTCATTTCTCTATATGTTATGTAGTGGAAACTTTGAAAATCATTTTCTCAGAATGTAACCAATGGATATCAATTAAATTTCACTGGATTGATCCTTGAGTGACCCTTTATCAGTCTACAAAAATTCATTGTGATCAGATGGAAAATATGCATTTTATGGGCTGAGGTCATTTCTCTATATGTTTTATAGTGGAAACTTTGAAAATCATTTTCTCACAATGTAACTGATGGATATCAACCAAATTTCACTGAAATGATCCTTGAGTGACCCTTTATAAGTCTACAAAAAATCATTGTGATTGGATGAAAAATATGCATTTTATGGGCAGAGGTCATTTCTCTGTATGTTACATAGTGGAAACTTTGAAAATCATTTTCTCAGTATGTAACTGATGGATATCAACCAAATTTCACTGGAATGATCCTTGAGTGACTCTTATTAGTGTACAAAAAATTATTTTGATTGGATGAAAAATATGCATTTTATGGGCAGAGGTCATTTCTCTATATGATATATAATGGAAAATTTGAAAATCATTTTCTCAGAATCTGATTTTTGGATATCAACTATATTTCACTGGAATGATCCTTGAGTGACCCTTTATCAGTATACCAAAATTTAGTTTGATTGGATGAGAAATATACATTTTATGGGTGGAGGTCAATTCTCAATATGTTAAATAGTGGAAACTATGAAAAACATTTTCTCAGAATGTAACTGATGGATATCAATCAAATGTTTTTGGTATGATCTTTGGGTGACCCATTATCATGGAGCCAAAAATTATTTTGATTTGATGAAAAAATGTCTTTTAATAGCAGAGGTCATTTCTCTATCTGTTATATAGTTGAAACTTTGAAAATCATTTTCAACATCAGTAGAACCCCAAATATCTAAAAATCTAGTCAAAACATTTATTTGCTTTAATTTACAATAATTTCAAGTCTGTGGAGCGACTCAAGCCATTCATGGCTTTCTAGTTTAGGAAAAAGATAATAGTAATCTAGATAAGAGTCTAAAGCTCATATTGCTTTGGTAGTATTTTTGCACTTTAAATCTTGCAAGATAAAGTATATAACTATTTCCTGTATGAATCTTTACAGTGCTCAATACTTATTGTTTCTGTATGTAACAAAGCAACACAAAATCATCAAATGCTTTTTTCATATCATATAATTTAATATTATAATGCAAAAATGCAATGATTTTTCCATTATTAGACATACTGGTATACTTCTTTTTGGACTACTAAGTACTTAGACTGCAAGCTAACAAAATGACTGCTTACTCAAAATAGTTTTCTTTTGGGATTGAAACTTTCTTTTAGCGAATAAGAATACACAAATATTTGATGCCAAAGCTAAAATTGAATAATTGATTGTTATTGACTATTTTTATTCTTCATTTTTCAGGTTGGATTAATTTTGGCATAACTTGTATCACAGTGATAACAGAGAAGGCTTCATTTGAAGAATCAGAAATCAACTGTCAGAGGTATAAATATTTTGGATATTCATACAAAAAAGGCAAGGGGAAAAATGTCACAATTACTTTTCCTGACTGGAACTTCCCTGCATTCAGGATAACAAAATTTGGAAACTGTTTGCAAATCATTCCAAGCTTTGAACACAAGCACATGCCATTGTCATAGCGCAAGTGGTAGCACCTTGGACTGTCAATCTAAAGGTCCCAGGGTGGTCTCCGATTGCGGCACTCATTCTTTCCGACTATTTGTCTCTCACCAATGGGTTGATAATCGTAGATCTATGCGAGATAGCAGCTGGAGGCTAGGCAAGGATGTGATGGTTGTACTGGTGAGAGAAATACCAGGGATCCATTGTTTGGTGCTCCAGCTGCCACGATAAAACTGAAATAATGTTAAAATTGGCGTAAAACTCCATTCAATCAATCAATCATTTGAACACAAAGGCACATGCAAAGGGGAATATAATTTGCAAACATTTTGCCATGTTTTGTTATCCTAAACACAGTGCAGGTGAAATTTTAAACAGTCAACAGGACCTATCTTTTAGGGGGGGATTTTAGTACAGAGTTAGTAAAAGTTGTGTTTCTAGATCTCTAGATGGAATATCTTGCAATTCAAAGGGTTTGAAAAACAAAGGAATTGATCAGGAATGCACCAAAATCTTTTCAAAGTGTGTTGAAGCACCTGGGGTCGTATTCACCAACATATTCTAAATTTTAGAATTTAGTCTAGGCTAAATTGCCAAGTCTGGACTTTCCCAAGAATGAACTAAAGTGTGTATTCACCAACGCAATTTAAAATAGACTTAATTTAGAATGGTTTGTACAGTACTTAAGCGGCCACAGACTTACGATGGTTCCCCAATTTTGACGAGGCGCAAATGAAAAGAGTAACCATTAAGTTTCTTTCCTTCACTCTTAATTTCCCCCCTTGTTTACAAATGACATTTTCGTGTATTTTTTTCAGTAGAAATTAATTGTCATATCTAAAAATTCAATATCTTGTTGGGCAATTGATTGGCTGAATGCAAAGATCCATTAAATTAGCAATAATAACTTCGATTACAGTTGAGAGAAACAAATGTGTTTATTTTGCACTCGATAATAACGTGAATAACTTGCTGTAGTTACAGGATTTGGTTTTTCGATTGACTGACTGTGTATCATTTTTATGGAGTAAATAAGACGATTATTTATGAGCAGTAATAAGTGATGTACGCCAGTATGTTTGTTCCGATACCAAAATTAGACTTTACAATAAGAAATGAAACATTGAACAAAAAAAAAAAAATAGTTCAACACAAACTTTGCAACGAGGTCAACATGATTCCTACCTAAATCTTTCACCGAGAGAGCTTTCCAACTTTTCAATAAAAACGAGTCGCTTTTGAAGATGTGAGAATTATAACTCTCTCCTTTAACTTGTCCCACATCATGATGTTGCTATGCAGAAAGTATCAGCACCCAAACAAATAGAATCTTGAGTAAAAATGCACCAAGTTATCTATTGCTCGAGTTGAAATGACAATCTGCCTTCGTAATTTTTCCTCCATCTGTCTTAGTCCTATCCACACACCACCACCCCTGAAAACTTTACTTCGCTTAAAATATATTACTCCTTAACCATCCTCCTCCCTTGTAAATGTAAATCCAACGTGAAATCCCTGAATACTCGCCGAGAATATTGTAAAATTTAACATTCTGTCTATATGTAAACATACACTTCAAGGTTAGATTGCGTCACAAATGTGTTTGACGTCATTCGATAAATAATTCGACCGAAAACATAAAATATGTGTCAGAAAGGAAAATTAAGTGGAATTTCTTTTTATTTTGACTTGTTATTTGTCAATACTTTGATATAAAACAATGTTTTCCATTCGAAGCGAGGCGGACAGTTGCCATTTTTTCACATTTAGCACGGTAGGTATTAGACTTGGAAAAACGACTTTATTCTTAAGAATTTAGTCCATTCCGTAGTTTAGAATTGGTTGGTGAATATGTACTAAATTCTAAATTCTTTATTCTTGGAATTTAGTGTGCTAAATTGATGCAAAATGCGTTGGTGAATACGGCCCCAGGAATTCAATTACTTTTGTTTATGAAATCTTGGGAAACATGATGAAGTCATTTTGTTTCATAAACTAACTATTTGTTCTCTGTAGCCCTCTTTTCAAATGCTGTGAAGTGTTATGTAAATATATAAGACAAACAGATTGTGAAACAATTAACATACAATAGGGGGTGTTTGAGAGATAAGGTAAATGGACAGGTAGATCTACACAGCCTCCTTATTTAACTGATATGTACAAAATTGTTGTTGTAACTGCATGGCAACTTTTTGTTTGGGAACAACCCTGATTTGCCTTGCCTATTTTGACCACATATGACTATATGGTGGCTTTTGTTAGCTCACCTGAGCACATCATGCTCAAGGTGAGCTTTTGTGATCATTGAATTTCCGTCATCTGTCGTGCATAGTCTGTCTTCTGATGTCAACAATTTAACTGTTAACACTCTAGAGGCCACAAATATCATCCAATCTTCATGAAACTTATTCAGAATGTTTGTCAGGTCACAAGGATGAACCCTATTGTAAATGGAAAGGATCTGTGCCATATCAAATAAAAAGGGGCCTTAATGACAATTTTCTTGTTGTCAGTCTTAGAGGCCTCAAATCATAAAAATACAATTATGACTTGCTGGAAAATTTGATATATTAAATGAGACAAAGATACAAAGATGAGCAATATAGGACCATCATGGTCCTCTTGTTTTCATTATGTTGTCTTTTGATCTAGAATTAGAATATTAAGGTTGATGCCATGAAACGATTCAATCAAGAAAATATCCCAAGATTATGTCTTTCAAAGTTGTACAAGAATGAAATATAATCTCAAATTTCACCAAATTATAAGATCCCCTGATGTGTTTGTAATGCAAAATTTATCAGACAGAAATTGTTTCCCTTCCTACTCCCTGGGCTGATGTTTGATAAGTTTCAGACCTAAAGACCTTTTTCAGGAGATTGAAAATGCATGAATTTGCAGCCATTTTGTCTTGTACAAAACCCAAGTGCTTAGAATCAAGATTTTACCAATTCCCAATCATTTGTAATTATTAAAAAAAGTAAGAACTGCATTTAATTGGTTAAATACTATCTTATAAATCTTATGAAATATACAAATTCATGGCGTTGGGCTTAAACTACCGTATTTCTAATCATAAACGCTCCCGGGAGCTGTACATAACATGGTCAGGGAGCTAATATTAAGTATGCTTTTTCTGATTTAATAAAACATTAAAATTTGTGTCTTTTAGGCCCTTTTTGCTTTAATTGTAGGTGATTTTCCTCTGAACAATGATTGTTCAGGGAAATTCACTTCCAATTAAAGAAGTCTCAAAGAGTTCCTTAAATTTAGGCATTTGAATGGGTTTTCTTAGTTAAAAATGCGGGGTGCTACTATTAGCGGGGTGGGAGGGGCACCATTATAAGACGAAATACAGTATATGGATTGAACCTAGTATAGGTAAGAAGTAGGAAGCCAAAAAGGAAAGCACTTTACTAAATATCTGAAAACTTGATAGACATTTGTTATAATTATGTAATGACATATATAAAAGTGAAGGGTAAGAGATTTCAATGAAGAGGAAAATTTTTATTAGGTAATAAAATATGAGGTTCTAAATTTGTTTTAATGCTTTTTGAAATTCAGTGATTTGTTTTGATAAACTGAATAGATATTTAGCATGATACACCCACATTTAATTTGTCTGATACCTTTTAATTGTGTTATTTCAAGACATCCTTCTTATTTGTTCAAGGAAGAGATGTCTATATTTACTGGTAAATCCAACAATTTTTCAACAGAAAAGATTTACGCTTATAAAAAAATACTTTTGTTTAATTGTGGCAAAATCTTCGACTTATGTGGATGCTTTTGAATACCCAATCTAGATATTTTCCTGAATAGGGAGAGACAGTGGCTAATTAGGTTGATTTGGGCTGAATATTTGTTGTTTTGTCCATCAACCTTACATGTCATGCTGAACCCGAATATTCCTGCTTTGGCAAGAGCTATAGACAAACATCAGCCTGCACATAATGTGCAGTCTGATGTTAGTCTACACCACCTGTTTCTCATTTTCAAACTTGAATTGTCAATGGATTTTATTTGTTAAATAAAATTGACCTACAGTTGGTACTTTCAGTGCTTTTTGCCCTTTGATTTTGATGGAAAATTTTTAGCCAAAATGTGTTCAGCATGACAAGGGTTAACACACCCAAGTGTCACAGAGGGACTCAAACCATGAACCATCAGATGAAGAGTCAGGACCCTCTAGCACTCAGTTAATATCTACACTCTTAAACAATATATCCAGACATTAGTGCAACACTATTGTAAGTGCCTATTTATTTATAGGCACTGACAATAGCGTTGTACTAACCCTCAGGTTCAATCCCCTACCGCAGCACTCATCGACCCTTCCAACTATTTGTCTACCATGCACCAATGGGTTGATAATCGTAGACCTATGTGGGATAGCAGCTGGAGGCTAGGAAAGGATGTGATGATAGTACTGGTATGAGAAATACTAGGAATCCATTGTTAGGTGCTCCAGCCGCAGATATATGACTGACATAATGTTAAAAGTAGCGTAAAACCCCATTCAAACAAACAAATCTAATCCTTGGATATCACCAACCTGTGATCAGAGGTCATTGAAAAAAAGACTTTAAGTGCATCTATTTGTTTAGGCACTTACAACAGCTTTGCACTGACTCCTAGATGTGTAGTTAACCCAATGACTATCCTTTGATTTGTGTGTCATTGAGACAACTGTATTGTTTCTTTGAATTTTGTAAAAATTACTGGTGCTTTATTTTACAAGTATTATATTTTAACCTCAATAGTGCCTTTATATGTTTATTTCATGGAATATTTGTTTTTCCATGATCAAAACCTTGGTATTTCGGATATCGAGGGTTCAGTGCAAGAGTGTATTAAGTGTATATACAGTGTATATACACTTAGTACACTCTTGCACTAAACCCTCGATATGATCCATTTCTGTACGATGATTGGTCTACTTAATTTCCCTCTCATTTTATTGTAATGTTACTTACCTTTCAGTTATGGTGGACATCTAGTACATATAGACAGACTCAACCAGAATCGTGTCATTGGTCGGTGGTCACAGAATGCTAAAGTTTTGGAAGGCGTCTGGATAGGTACGGATATATTTGTGATGCCGTCATTCAAAAAGGGGTTATCTGGGAAGTGTAAAAAGTGTAATGCATAGTCAGACTGCCCGATCTGCATACATTGGCCAGGGTCAATCTTTTTGAAAATATCAAATTTTCGAATTCAAGATTGATTGTTCAACTTTCCTATGTAAGCATTTCCGAAAAAGGCCTTATTGATGGGTCAGCGAAATACTTTTGTAAGTGCCTATAAATATATAGGCACCTACAGTAGTATTGCGCTGACCCCTTGTTTTGCTCTTCCAATTCTTTTTCTTAACATTTATTGTATGATGGTCTCTTTTTGTGTGACAGGTCAAATTAGTTTCAACATTACTGCACCTCTATGCACATATATGATGCACCTACCCATGGTTTCATGTTGTTTCTCATACCAGTACAACTACCATGTTTCATCTGAGCCACTATCTTCTCATCCCACATATTTGCTTTCTAATCTTTCATACTCCCCTCCCATTGGTGGGAGACAAATGACTTGTGTTTCATTGACTTTTGTCAATGAAAGTTGAAAGTTGGCCAAGCCAGGTTGATCTCACAATCCCAGTATTAACCCTTGTCATGCTGAACCCGTAATATTCCTGCTTTAGTAGGAGCTATAGACCAACACCAGCCTGCACATATGTGCAGTCTGATATTAGTCTACACCACCTGTTTCTCACTTTCAAACCAAAGTTGTCAATAGATTTAGTTTTTTAGCTCCACTGGCTGAAAGCCACTGGGGCTATTGTCATGGTGTTGTGTCCATTGTGCATCCGTCCGTGTGTGCGTGCGTCCGGACGTAAACCTTTTCTTTAAAAATCCTTCCTCAGAAACTACTGGATGGATTTCAGCCAAACATCACAGGAATGATCCTTGGGTGATCCTTTTTCAAAGTTGTTCAAGAAATTTGGATTGAATGAAAAACATGGATTTAATGGGCGGGGCTTATTTCCAAATATGGTAAAAAGTGAGTTTTCTCAGATTCTAATAGATGGATACCAATAAATTTTTGTATGAATGATCCTTGGGTTACCCTTTATCAGTCTACTAAAAATTATTGTGATCGGATGAAAAATATGCATTTTTTTGGGCAGAGGTCATTTCTCTATATGTTATATAGTGGAAACTTTGAAAATCATTTTCTCAGAATGCAATCGATAGATATCAATTAAATTTCACTGGAATGATCCTTTGGTAACCCTTTATCAGTCTACCAAAAATTATTGTATTCAGATGAAAAATATGTATTTTATGGGCGGAGGTCATTTCTCTATACGATATAAAGTGGAAACTGAAAATCATTTTCTCAGTATGTAATTGATGGATATTAACCAAATTTCTTTGGAATGATTCTTGAGTGAACCTTTATCATGCAGCAAAAAATTATTGTCATTTGATGGAAAATATGTCCTTTATGGGCAGAGGTCATTTCTCTATATGTTATATAGTGGAAACTTTGAAAATCATTTCAACATCAGTAGAACCCAAAATATCTTAAAATCTAGTCAAACCTTAGATTTGCTATTTCATGAATTTCAAGCCTGTGGAGCGACTCAAGCCATTCATGGCTTTCTAGTTCTAAAAATTGACCTACAGTTGGTGCATTCAGTGCTTTTTTGCCCTTTGATTTTGATGAAAATTTTTAGCCAAAATTGATTTAGCATGACAGGTGTTATCTAAGTTATCAAAGGGTAGAAAACATTGATTTTAATGAAGAAAATGCTGAGTTGCAGCATTTTCTTCATTAACGTCAATGTTTCTTAAAATTTATTTGTTCACTTTTATGTGTTAAGTTAATTTTGGTAAAGGACAGTAAAAAATCATCTTTAAAATGTCCTAGGACAAGTAGAGAAAATCTGTATTTCTACATCCCTGTATTGTCAATAATATCAATTGTGCAATTGTGCTGATGTAGACATCAACAAATTCCCACAGTAAAAATTTTAAAACTTGTGATGTTTTTGGCCGAGTGTGATATGTCAATATAAATCTAAGATTGTACACATAAGTATGATTCCATCAGAATGTTCATCTACAGATTTATCACAGATTTCCAGGACGAAACACTTACACTCGAGGTCAAATGTAAACTTGACATATTCTGTGTTTTCAAAACCATGGCCCAGTGAAAAGTTGTTGCTACTGCCTATAAACAAATAGGCAGTAACAACTATTTCACACTCAAAAGTGATAAACTGAAATAGTGCACTAAATGTTTCGTTGCAACTTACATTATAGGAAAATTACAATCAAAAGTGAATAGCTAACAATATAATATGGTTACATTTTTCAAAACAAATGTCTTTCCCTTTTTGCCTATATATAAAGACAATTGAATTCTAAAGGTTTTAAATGATACTTCCCATCATTTCCAATTTTTCCATGTATAAGCATGCATGTTGCTATGTTTCGAGCACAGCTTAACAAAAAAGGCTAATAAGGGCCATGTTCTGCTTATCATTCCTATATTGATAAAATATGATATTCTTAGTTGATTATTTTTTCATTCTTCCATAAATGGCTTGTAGGAATCAGCAGTAAACATGTTATTTACAGGTTTTTGGAGGGACATATCAGGAACATATCAATGGACAGATGGTAGTCATGGCAACTGGAGTCTTGGTTTTTGGTTACCAGGGCAACCTGAAATCAGCCATAATGATCTCAAATTATGTACATATATGGTGATTAGTTCTAGTGCTGATCAGTACAGATGGATTTTAGACAGATGTGATGTGAAAAAATCATTCATCTGTGAAACAGATGTGTGTGCTGTAGGAGACTACAGATGTGATAATGGACAGTGTATAAGTGCTCAATGGAGGTGTGATGGGAGGAGGGATTGTACAGATGGAAGTGATGAATGGAAATGTGGTACTGGTAAGTGTTTACTTTATATACAATATTACAGATGTGATAATGGGTTGTGTTTAAGTGCTCAATACAGATATGATAGGAGGAAAGATTATAAAGATGGAAGTGATAAATTGCATTGAGGTACTTGTAGGTGTGATGTTAGAGATTACAGATGTGATTATTTGTTCATAGATGTGATAAGAAGAGTGACTGTACAGATGATTATTATGATTTTAATTTTGGTACACTGGTTAATGTGATAAAGTGATAGTAATTTTAATGTATAACATCTACTTAGTTACTATCACATCTTTCCCTTTTTTGGGTTACAATTTTATTCATACCAGGTCATCTGATAAGATTGGTAGAGTTTACAAAAAAACCTGCTTTTGGTAAGCAAGATTTAGTTGTCACTAGGACATCTTGGTATATGTGCCTTAGTGTGTCAATCTAGAGCATATCTAATGTATTCATCAATGGAAAGTAATTTGGTACATTTTGAGTAGATAAACCTTTGAAAATAATCCAAGGTTAAGGCCACAGCTCAAGGTTTGTTGGATTTCAAAACAATTTGGTACAGTTATTTTATGTGTTAAGTAGATGTGTCATTTGAAAAAATATGACATAGTGTGTTAATCTAAACCATATCTAGTATATTCACTAATGAAATGTAATTCGGTACATTACACTGCAACTCCATTATAACGAAATCTGCTAGAGCACTAAATCCATTATAACGCGGGGTCTGCTTAGCTCCCGAAATTTGGGGGGTTCGACCATTTTGGGTTGCTGCTACGATGTTGTCCGATCAGCCGTTAACGCTGTTTTGATCGCGATTTAAGATCGAAGGGTGAAAACACTGAGACAAAAATCGATACTGAGCGAAACCAGGTAAGTCAATACAATTGTTTTTCACACCTCCCGCAGGGCAGTGGTGGCCTTAGATGCCTCAGGTCAGAGAGAAATGGCTAGTTTGATGGCTGACAGACGTATCGTTATATCACTACCGCTGGAGTACCAAACTCACGAGTACAACAATCACATCCTTTCCTAACCTCAAACTGCTATCTCAATTAGGTCTACAATTATTAACCCATGGGTGAGTGACTTATAGTCAAAAAGAATGAGTGCCACCGTCGGAGATACAGGGAATCCCAATATTGACAGTCCGGCGCGCTATCAACTGCTCTTTGTTGACTGCAGGGATGCAATTGAACACCAAAAAGTCTAGCTCATATGAGATTGAATTCAAGTTAATAAATTTCAGAAGAAGCTGTGTTTTCGCAAAATGAGCTAATCTCGTTTTATATTCTCAAATCTTGAACATTTACCACTGTTGACAAACGATTAAAAAAGCGACTCGCCCCTTACCCAATTTATTGGTTTATTACCTCCCTTTGCCAATCTTGTTGATTTTTCTTATAAATATTACCTTTTTAGCTCACCTGAGCACAAAGTGCTCAAGGTGAGCTATTGGGATCGTAGAATGTCCGTCGTCAGTCGTGCGTTGTGCGTCGTGCGTCGTCCGTCGTGCGTCGTCCGTCGTCCACAATTTCTTTAAACATCTTCTCCTCCTAAACCAGTGGGCCAATCTTGATGAAACTTGGCAGGGATGTTCCTTGGGTCAAGCTCTACCAAAGTTGTTCAAATAAATGAAATCCACCCTTAACTTTTCCTTTACCCTTAACAAAAAGGGTGAAAATATGAAAATCTTTAAAAATCTTCTTCTCTGAAACCAGAAGGCAGACAGCTTTCATATTTGGTATGTAGCATCATCTAGTGGACCTCTTCCAAGTTTGTTCATATCAAGACCCTGGGGTCATATTTGGGCTTTGCCCCGGCCAAACCCTTTTTACATAGAATCAAAGAGCGAAAATCTTTAAAAATCTTCTTCTCTGTAACCAGATGGCAGACAGCTTTGATATTTGGTATGCAGCATCACCTAGTGGGCCTCTACCAAGTTTGTTCATAACAAGACGCTTGGGTCATATTTGGGCTTAGCACGGGTGCATCCCTTTATCTCTTATGAGCACGAAGGGAAAAAAAATGAAAATCTTCAAAAATCTTCTTCTCTGAAACCAGAAGGCAGACAGCTTTCATATTTGGTAAGTAGCATCAACTAGTGGACCTCTACCAAGTTTGTTCATATCAAGACCCTGGGGTCATGTTTGGGATTTGCTGGGGCCCAACCCTTTTTGCATAGAATCAAAGAGCGAAAATCTTTAAAAATCTTCTTCTCTGTAACCAGATGGCAGACAGCTTTGATATTTGGTATGCAGCATCACCTAGTGGGCCTCTACCAAGTTTGTTCATAACAAGACCCTTGGGTCATATTTGGGCTTAGCACGGGTGCATCCCTTTATCTCTTATGAGCACGAAGGGAAAAAAATGAAAATCTTCAAAAATCTTCTTCTCTGAAACCAGGAGGCAGACAGCTTTCATATTTGGTAAGTAGCATCAACTAGTGGACCTCTACCAAGTTTGTTCATATCAAGACCCTGGGGTCATGTTTGGGATTTGCTGGGGCCCAACCCTTTTTGCATAGAATCAAAGAGCGAAAATCTTTAAAAATCTTCTTCTCTGTAACCAGATGGCAGACAGCTTTGATATTTGGTGTGTAGCATCAACTAGTGGGCCCCTACCAAGTTTGTTCATATCAAGAGCCTTGGGTCATATTTGGGCTCCACCCGGGCGCATCCCTTTATCTCTTATGAGCATGAAGGGTAAAAAAATGAAAACCTTCAAAAATCTTCTTCTCTGAAACCTGAAGGCAGACAGCTTTCATATTTGGTATGTAGCATCATCTAGTGGACCTCTACCAAGTTCGTTCATATCAAGACCCTAGGATCATATTTGGGCTCCACCCTGGTGCAACCCTTTTTACATAGAATCAAAGAGCGAAATCTTTTAAAATCTTCTTTAATCGAAACCAGAGGTTACACTGCTTTCATTTTTGGTATGTAGCATCAGCTTGTGGGCCCCTACCAAGTTTGTTCATATCAAGACCCTTGGGTCATATTTGGGCTCCACCCGGGCGCATCCCTTTCAGCTCATCTGAGCATGATGGGTGAAAATGGGAAAACCTTCAAAAATCTTCTTCTCTGAAACCAGAAGGCAGACAGCTTTCATATTTAGAATGCAGCATCATCTTATGGACCTCTTCCAAGTTTGTTCATATCAAGACCCTGGGGTCACTTTTGGGGTCCACCCGGGTGCATCCCTTTTTACATAGAATCAAAGAGCAAAAAGGCATATCTGTCTTGCTCTTCGCTGAAAACGTTCCATGCTTTTGATCTTAGGCAATTATCTTCTTTTTGACATCTGCCTATCTATTTAATGTGATGTCCCAGGGGTCATAGAGACTCAGGTGAGCGATCTAGGACCATCTTGGTCCTCTTGTTTGTGAATATATGATAAAATTTTGTTTCTTTTTCATTAATCTTATTCATATTATAGTCATGTTTTACAGGGTCTGAAAATTCAAAGCCCGACATTGTTGATTCTTATATCTCTTACTAAATAGACAACTTCATTGAGTTTTTTTTAAAAACATGAAGCTATATATAAACCTACATTTCCCGCTTAGACGTGTCAAACAAAGAAACTGAAAATGGCGCGAAACTGATGGTGACCGCATCGCTTAGCATTTTGTTTGGACCTTCTTTCCTGACGATCTACTATAATCTGATAATCAAAGCCGTGAATTAACGTCTTGTGAAACCAAGGGTTACAAACGTTTTACTTATACCGTTTTCGAGAAGAAGCTTTCGATACCCCTTGACCTGTGAGGATGATCTTTGCAAACCGGCGATCCAAATGTCGTATCTGCAGATTCATTTAATTGAATTTACGGCATTTTTTCTCGCTCACCGAAGAATGCGGTCCTGCACTCCGAGAGATTCGATTACTTTGGTATAGTTTCGATCAGACGTAGGGTATTGTTTATTTTGATTGTGTAGATAATTATTTTCTCCTATTTTCCAGAAGACAACATTTAAAATATTATGAAATTCGTTGATCTTATGAAACTTTATGGATTTTACTAACCTTTCCCTTTTGAGATAGTCGTTATCGGTGTTTCTCAGCTACCGGGCGGGTAGGCGGAGAAATCGGGATTCAGAGAACTAACAGGAGTCTGTGATTGTTTAACCCTACAAACTAGATTACTTTATCAAAGAACGTTTTGTTCAGCTTGGGGACAACAAAACGATCTTAAAATAAAAAATATCAAAGTAATAAACTGCGCTTGTTCTTCAATTCATTGCTGAGTTTTAAAAATATAAAATGCGATGGCCTAAATATGTACATACATAGGCCTATTTAGATATCCGATATCGTTATCAATATTGACCCTGTGTCTGTAACATTTCCTCGGTACGTTATTGTTCACAGCGGGAGGGGGGGATCGGCAGCAGCAGGGGGGGGTACAGCGTTATAGCAGATACATCCACTTCTTCCGCTGTTTCATTTCTTTGACCCCGACCACAGCGTTTTAATGGAGTTGCAGTGTATTAGTCGATAAGCCTTTGAAAATATTTTAGACTGCTCCATGGTCAAGGCCACAGATCAGGGTCAAATTATGAAGTTGTTATGTATAATCTATAAATAAACCTAATGGTATTTACCATGTCTATTTTTAGAATTAGTCTGGGGATTTTCCAATATCTCTTGACACTTTAAGGTAATAGATGTAGAAGATTTTAGATCTTTCTAGAAAGGCCTTTTGGAAGGTGATTCAGACTCTAGAGTATTCTTATGTTCTATACTATTCCAGATTGTTCTATAGTATTATATAAAGGGATTCCTACAGCATTCTTGGTTCACTTGATTTAGACTTATGGTTTCATTTAGTAGTACTGTGTTAAACTAAAAGGGGATTTCTTGTTATCTTAAAAGTGTGTTTAAAAGCGTGTTTAATTTTAAATTCGGATATTATTGGACTTATAATTTGTGGACCAGGAACTTAATTAAATTGGATCTAAAATTAAAACTTTAGGATTAACATTCAAGGTATTGTAAATTGTTTTTGTATTAATTTCATATTGTCAATAATTCTGGTATTATTGTCAATAAATATTGTTAAGTGTAAAGTTTGTTGCTGGCTTCTTTGTCCGTGTTACATTGGCACGTAACAAAGTTTAGTTTATATGGAACAAAGCTTCTACACTTATGGATTGATCTCCAAATAGTTGGACCCAAATATATCCTCTATAATAAGTAGATGTGCTTTCTGAAAAAACTTTCTGACTTCTCAAAGGTCAAGGTCAAATGTTGAAATTTAGCTTATCTGAAGCATATTGCAGACTTTAAGGAATGCATATCAAAATGATTTTACCCATAAATTCCCAATTATAAGAGGTTCAATGTCCAGGTAAAGTTGACATTCAAAATTGTCTGGATAGGATACAAGTAAAGCTTAGACAACTATTTTAGTTTAGAAAAGGATTTAGATGTACAAGGTTATGAGTGTATAGAGGATATTGAATGACTGGTCATTGAATACCAAATTTATTAAACGCACATTTATGAACAGATAAAAATGAGGCTGCACCGAGTTTTTGTCTGTTTAAGATGACGAGTTAAATAAATTCGGTATTTTATTAGCACAAAATTGATATTCTATTTATAATATGACGTTATATTTGTGATAAAATTATGAAATTTCGATATTTAAGTTTTTCCGGGAAACATATAACGCCCTTTCTGAAATGATGTCATCAAAGCCATTGTGATGTAATTTTTACAACTAAATTACAACGTTTGTATCTGTTCTTAGCTCATTTGCATAGTTATTCCACTAGTGTAATAACACCATTGTAATATCAAAAATAGTCAATGGGTTTATTTTACTCCCGCGACATAAGTCATATGAAAAATATTTATATATGATAATAACTATTTTCTGAAACATTGTGCTAGACATAATTATTCATATTCAAGTAAAAGTATATAATTTCGTTAAGTTCTATGAAATATTTGTTGAATATGTTGTGTATACTTCATGGGCGAGAGATGTTTGTAGTTATAAGTGATCCATATCTGACAGACACTCTGTAATGTTTCTACTAATTGTTTTAACAGTTATATGATGGATAGGTGTTTGGTGGGATGTAAATAGAATACCTATTTCTTGGAGCTTACTGGGCTACTGTGTTAATCTCATTGAGTAGTGGAATATTCACATTTTAGCAGGTCTTAAACTCGCCCAATAAAAGAGCCAGTTCCAACAATCAGCATTTTCTACTTGTCTAACAATCATTTTAAGTGTAAAACTCATATTTATACCCCCGCAAAACGAATGTTTTCGGGGGTATACTGGAATCAGCCTGTCTGTCCGTGCGTCTGTCCATCTGTCCGTCCGTCCGTCTGTGGACACATATAGTAGTAAATTTGTGTCGCGAACTCCTCCTTCAGTTTTCCTTCAAAAGCTTTGAAACTTTATAGAAACATTCATCACATGTTGAAGTTTTGCAAGACGCAATTTTTAGGTCCCAACTTCCCCTGGTTAATGAATTATCTCCCCTTGAACTTAGACATTTTTTCCTATTTGTTACCATATACTTATAATTTTGTGTCGCATACTCCTCCTTCAATTTTCATTCGATTGTAATGAAACATTATGCAAATATTGATCACAAGTTGAAGTTTTGCAAGACGCAAATTTCAAGTGTCAACTCTCCCAGGTTCATGAATTATCTCCCCTTGAACTTAAGACATTTTTTCCTATTTGTTACCATGTACTTATAATTTTGTGTCGCAAACTCCTCCTTCAATTTTTATTCAATAGTTATGAAACATTATACAAACATTCATCACATGTTGAAGTTTTGCAAGACACAAATTTCAAGTCTAAAATCCCCCTGGTTCATGAATTATTTCCCTTTGAACTCAGACAATTTTTCCTATTTGTAACCATGTACTTATCATTTTGTGTCGCAAACTCCTCTTTCAATATTCATTCAATTGTAATGAAACATTATGCAAATATTGATCACAAGTTGAAGTTTTGCAAGACGCAAATTTCAAGTCTCAAACCCTCCTGGTTCATGAATTATCTCCCTTTGAACTCAAGACATTTTTTCCTATTTGTTACCATGTACTTATAATTTTGTGTCGCAAACTCCTCCTTCAATTTTCATTCAATAGTTTTGAAACATAATACAAACATTTATCACATGTTGAAGTTTTGCAAGACGCAAATTTCAAGTGTCAACTCCCCCAGGTTCATGTGTTATCTCCCCTTGAACTTTGACATTTTTTCCTATTTGTTACCATGTACTTATAATTTTGTGTCGTTAACTGCTCCTTCAATGTTCATTCAAAAGTAATGAAACAGTATACAAGCATTTATCACATGTTGAAGTTTTGCAAGACTCAAATTTCAAGTGTCAACTCCCACAGGTTTTTGAATTATCTCCCCTTGCACTTAAGACAATTTTTCTTTGTGAACACGTATACTTGTAATTTTGTTTCCCAAATTCCTCCTTCAGTTTTCCTTTAATCAGTTTTCATGTAATATCTTTGAAATTTTATACAAATATTTACCACATGAAGTTTTGCAAGACACAATTATGAGGTCCCAACTCGTCCTGGGTTAAGAAATATCTGCCCTTACACTTACTACATTTTTTTCTTTTTCGTTCACATATACTAGTAATTTTGTGTTACAAACTCCTCCTTCAGTTTTCCTTCAATAGTATGAAAACATTTATCACATGTTTAAGTTTTGCAAGACACAATTTAGAGGTCTCAAATCCAAGAGTTAACTTTATATTTGAAGCATTTTTTGCTGCTTCTGTCAAAGTATCTCATTCTCTGAAAGCACTTGCGGGGGTATTAAGTCACATTCAGTGACAAGCTCTAGTTAGATCAGACCCCCCCCCCCCCCCAAACAAAAAAAATAAATAAATAAATGAATAAAAAAAGGAAAATCAAAATACACACTACCGGGTGGGTATTTGACTGGAAAGGAGAATGTTAATGCAGTTGTCAAAATTGACAAAATTTATAGATATGTGAAACAAACCACTATTTGAAAGTTGTAGTAACAGGTAAAAAATTCTTTCAATCTTGATAAATATTTTTTTTCTATGTGCTCATGTAATAATTAGAAAATAAAATTGAGAAAAAGTCTTTACTAAATTGTTCTGTTTTAATTATTTCAGATGGCTGTGGAGGGTTTATTGAAGCGCCCCAGTTTAGTTACCCTGACAACAGATTGGGTACCTATCCAGTCTGGGCCAACTGTCAGTGGAAAATCAGAGCCCAAATTGGATATAAAGTCAATCTACAAGTAAGTCTGAAACATTAGAAACTCAATGAAAGAAAATGGTTTAAATTGTGGGCATGTAGTAAGAAAATCTTCAGCACTGTCAACTTAACCCGTGCCATGCTGAATAAATTTTGGCTAAAAATTTGCATCAAAATCAAAGGGCAAAAAGCACTGAAAGAACCAACTGTAGGTCAATTTTTATCTGAAAAAATAAATCTATTGACAATTCTGGTTTGAAAGTAAAGAACAGGCAATGTAGACCATCAGACTGCACATATGTGCAGGCTGATGTTGGTCTATTGCTCCTGCCAAAGCAGGAATATTCCGGATTCAGCATGACAGGGGTTAAGTTGCTTTTTTGAAAGAAGATTTGATTATCTACATTCAGGATAACTTCAGGTAGTGACAAGTTTAAATCCTGGTCAGTCTGCACAGTCCATGCTTTCTAAATAGAGGCGCCTTTTTTAGATTAAGAATTTTAAGATTTCTTATAAGACCTTACTTATTTGGAAAATATCATGCCACTTCATGGACTTTTCCAATTAGAAGTCTTTGTAAAAGTCACCTGGATGGACATTTTACAAAATATACAACCTTACCCTTTCCTCTGACATGGTTTATAATTGTTAGAGGGAGTAAATTGCTTTGTTTTTGTTGGTCAATCAGCCTGTCCATCCATCTGTCCATCAAACCTTTTTTGTTTGGAAAATAACTCAAAAAGTATGCAAGAATCATGAAACTAAATAATACCTGGTTTGATCAAATTGAAGAGAAGTGTATTGCACGCTGCACTTAATAATTTTGAAGTTATTGCCCTTTGTAAATTTCAAACTAGCAAACCTAAAAGTGAGCAAGCTAGAATAAGCTTGAGTCATGAAACTTTACAGGTGGAAAGATCTTATTAAAGAGAAGAGCACTACTAAAAAAAACATAACTCTGCATATTATATCATATTCAAAATGGCCTGAATATTATCAAATTTGAAAATATTTTTCTCTAATTTGAGGTTAATTTCCTTTAAACATTCAGACTAGCATCAAATTAAATGGGAAAATGCAAAAAAGTTATCAATTTTATTGATATTTGTCTTCAGAAAATGGGTTCTTAATCAAAGTTTCCTGTGCAAGTTTTGTTTGTTCCCATGGGTGGTTATTAGAAGAAATACAGTATTTAACGAGGGGACATTAATGTTTTATAAACATCTCTTATAAAATGTCATACAAGACATCACCTAAGAAATGAGCAATGCTGAACTGGCAGAAATAAGCTATACTAAAACTTTTAATTTCACTAAAATGAATCTATGAACATTCAGCTACAAGCTGCCCTCTATAAACTGCCTGACATGCATGTGACCAAAGATAAAATATCTCTGTACAGTTTGATTTTACACTCCAGATGTGCAGTGAAAGGACAAAATAAACCACAATCTGTCAACAGGGTGTGGAGACTGCCTATTTAAATGTTTATAAAATACTGTCATTTTGGTGCATGTTGTACAAGATAAAAATATTATAAAAATTATCTGCTCTCATAAAAATCAAAGCACTGAAAGTAATGATACCTCTGTACAGTATGATTTAACACTCCAGATGCACATTGAAGGATAGATTAAACCACAATCCATCAACAGGGTGTGGTAACTGCTGATTTTAATGTTTATGGAAAACTCATATTAGTGCATGTTTCACATAATACAGTTCTTTTCTGATATGGGAAAGATAAAAGTTGGATAGCGTTCCAGCATCTTTTGAGTTATAGTTTGGTTAAAGGTCATTGACACATATTGTGTCTTGAAGTGAATACCTTTACCTTATAAAAGACATGAGTTTAAATTTGTTTCAATTTTTGATAGCTGTAGGCAAATTTTAATTGTGAAAAGAATACTTAAAAAAAGCAACATCAACAATCAAAATACTCATAAAATTCATTTTAAGTATATTCCTACAATGCTGTCTGTACTTTTTGTTCGCTTCAAGATGCAAGTGTAATGTATGCTACTCAGCTTTTGCTACCGATCAAAATGAAAGTCCATTTATTTTCATCGAGAAATATTATTCTTACTAAAATGAGCAGTATCTATTCTTTTTTATGTACAGAATATCATTATAATTTCAACAAGAGCAATGCATGCCCCTGCCAACACAAAGTCTATCATCCAAAATTTCTTTCAAATTGGACCAGCTAAAAAGTTTGTCTTCTTATAACAGGTTAACACAAAAATCATCTGGAAGGCAGTACCTTCTGAGTGTCAATTAAAATTCTTTTATCAGTAATTGATGGGGTAATTTTCAGGTTCATTTGGCAATAATATTTTGAGCATTGTTGCAGGCAAATAGCCTCATAGACCTAGTTATTCATAATACTGATACTTTTTAGCTCACCTGAGCACAAAGTGCTCAAGGTGAGCTATTGTGGTTAGGTGGATGTCTGTCGTCCGTCGTCCGTCGTGCGACGTGCGTCGTGCGTCGTGCGACGTCTGTCGTCAACATTTGCCTTGTATGCACTCTAGAGGCCACATTTTTTGTCCGATCAACCTGAATTTTTGTCAGAATGATTGTCTTGATGAAATCTCGGACGAGTTCGAAATTGGGTCAACTGGGGTCAAAAACTAGGTCACAGGGTCAAATCTTAGAAAAACCTTGTATGCACTCTAGAGGCCACATTTTTTCCCCAATCAACCTGAATTTTGGTCAGAATAATTGTCTTGATGAAATCTCGGAAGAGTTTGAAATTGGGTCAACTGGGGTCAAAAACTAGGGCACGGGGTCAAATCTAAGAAAAACCTTGTATGCAGTCTAGAGGCCACATTTTTTGCCCGATCAACCTGCAATTTGGTCAGAATGATTGTCTTGATAAAATCTCGGACGAGTTTGAAATTGGGTCAACTGGGGTCAAAAACTAGGTCACAGGGTCAAATCTTAGAAAAACCTTGTATGCACTCTAGAGGCCACATTTTTTGCCTCTTCAACCTGAATTTTGGTCAGAATGATTGTCTTGATGAAATCTCAGACGAGTTTGAAATTGGGTCAACTGGGGTCAAAAACAAGGTCACGGGGTCAAATCTAAGAAAAACCTTGTATGCACTCTAGAGGCCACATTTTTTCCCCAATCAACCTGAATTTTGGTCAGAATGATTGTCTTGATGAAATCTCGGACGAGTTCAAAATTGGGTCAACTGGGATCAAAAACTAGGTCACGGGGTCAAATCTAAGAAAAACCTTGTATGCACTCTAGAGGCCACATTTTTTGCCCGATCAACATGAATTTTGGTCGGAATGATTATCTTGATAAAATCTCGGATGAGTTTGAAATTGGGTCAACTGGGGTCAAAAACTAGGTCACAGGGTCTAATCTTAGTAAAACTTTATAGGCACTATATTCGCCATGTTTATTGCCCAATCAACCTGAAATTTGGTCATAATGATTGTCTTGATAAAATCTCAAATGAGTTCAAATTTGGGTCAACTGGGGTAAAAAACTAGGTCACAGGGTCAAATGTAAGAAAAAATTTATTATCACTCTAGAGGCCACATTTTTTGCCCGATCAACCTGAAATTTGGTCAGAATGATTATCTTGATAAAATCTCGGACAACTTCGAATTTGGGTCAACTGGGGTCCAAAACTAGGTCACAGGGTCAAATCAAGAAAAACCTTGTATGCACTCTAGTGGCCACGTTTATTGCCCAATCAACCTGAAAATTGGTCAGAATGATTATCTTGATGAAATCTCAGACGAGTACGAAATTGGGTTAACTGGGGTCAAAAAATAGGGCACGGGGTGGAATCTAAGAAAAACCTAGTGTGCACTCTAGAGGCCATATTTTTTGCCTGATTAACATGAATTTTGGTCAGAATAATTGTCTTGATGAAATCTCAGACAAGTTCGAAATTGGGTCAACTGGGGTCAAAAACTAGGTCACGGGGTCAAATCTAAGAAAAACCTAGTATGCACTCTAGAGGCCACATTTTTTGCCCGATCGACATGAATTTTGGTCAGAATAATTGTCTTGATAAAATTTAGACGAGTTTGAAATTTGGGTCAACTGGGGTAAAAAACTAGGTCACAGGGTCAAATCTTAGAAAAACCTTGTATGCACTCTAGAGGCCACATTTTTTCCCCAATCAACCTGAATTTTGGTCAGAATGATTGTCTTGATGAAATCTCGGACGAGTTCAAAATTGGGTCAACTGGGATCAAAAACTAGGTCACGGGGTCAAATCTAAGAAAAACCTTGTATGCACTCTAGAGGCCACATTTTTTGCCCGATCAACATGAATTTTGGTCGGAATGATTATCTTGATAAAATCTCGGATGAGTTTGAAATTGGGTCAACTGGGGTCAAAAACTAGGTCACAGGGTCAAATCTTAGTAAAACTTTATAGGCACTATATTCGCCATGTTTATTGCCTAATCAACCTGAAATTTGGTCAGAATGATTGTCTTGATAAAATTCTCAAATGAGTTCAAATTTGGGTCAACTGGGGTAAAAAACTAGGTCACAGGGTCAAATGTAAGAAAAAATTTATTATCACTCTAGAGGCCACATTTTTTGCCCGATCAACCTGAATTTTGGTCAGAATGATTGTCTTGATGAAATCTCTTAGAGATTAACTGGTTTATTGCCCAATCAACCTGAAATTTAATCAGAATGATTGTCTTGATAAAATCTCAAATGAGTTCAAATTAGGGTCAACTGGGGTCAAAAACTAGGTCACAGGGTCAAATGTAAGAAAAAATTTATAAAATAAATGTAAGAAAAACTTTGTTATCACTCTAGAGGCCACAATTTTTGCCCGATCAACCTGAATTTTGGTCAGAATGATTGTCTTGATAAAATCTCGGACGAGTTCACACTTGCATCAACCGGGGTCAAAAACTAGGTCACAGGGTCAAATCTAAGAAAAACCTTGTATGCACTCTAGAGGCCACATTTTTTGCTTGATCAACCTGAAATTTTGCCAGAATGATTGTCTTGATGAAATCTCGGACAAGTTTGAAATTAGGTCATCTGAGGTCAAAAACTAGGTCACGAAATCAATTAAAAAAATCCTTGTAAATCAACCTTTAAATTGTAAAAAAAGGATTCTCAATTTGTATTGAAGCAACAGCTTTGTATAGCTCAGTCATTCATCATTCTATTTCTCATACTTCATTTGAAAATTTTAGACAGTTCATTCAGGTGAGCGATTAAGGGCCACTATGGCCCTCTTGTTTGGATATCTTTACATATCAGTGCTTTGATATTTGGTTAGCTTTATTTGTAATCCATTAGGTTCTCAGTCCCAGAATAGTGATTTCTTTACCCAGCTGGGCCAAGTTTCATTCAATTTTTGAAGAAAGTCATTGTGACATTTACACTAATAGACAAATGAGCCTGTGCTTGACATTTCCTACAATTCCACACCTGTGCAAGATACAAACATATGGTAGTATTGACAGGGACACAGTGCAATAATTATATATGCTGTCTGCATGAAGATGGATTAAGACCTTATATATCAATTTAGTGCTGAGTGAAGATTCTGGTCAGACTGTGCGGCTGCATAGGCTGGCCAGAAGCTTTGCTTTGCACACATTTGATATTGTTAGAAATGTCATGCACAGGCTCAATTGATAACAAGTATGTTTTGAAGCTGAAGGGCAGCTAATGGTTTAGATAAAATGTAGTGTGAGAAAGGACAGGGAATGCACTGTTATCAGAAACAATACTGCAATACTGTTGAATACTGTTGAAAGTAGAGTTTAACCCTATTCAAAATATTAAAAGGTATAAGATTGTAAAAGCATATCATTGAATAGGTACTTAAGGTGGGTGACCTGTAATAGTTTGGCAACATTTTGGAAGTCATGAACTTTTACAGTTCCTAATGATTTCATTAGGAAAACTTGGTTAACACTGTAAAAGATCATGAGTTTGCATAGCTTATATGGGTTCACTACCTCAATTTCACCTTTAGGCATTTGAAATTACATGTAATTGTCAGTATAGTATAATTTCTCTCTGCTATTATTGAACAACTTTTAACCTGAAGATTTGCTTGCTTTAAGATTGTCTTTGGATAACCTTTTAAACCATTCTCATGCTGTCCACTGCATATTCCAACTTATTATAAATCCTTGCCATATTCCAAATTTATATAAATCCTTGCCATTTTCCCACTTTATATAAATCTTGCCATATTCCAACTTATTATAAACCCTTGACATACTTCTACTTTATATAAATCTTTGCCATATTCCTACTTTATATAAATCCTTGCCATATTCCTACTTTATATAAATCCTTGCCATATTCCCACTTAATATAAATCTTTGCCATATTCCCACTTTATATAAATCCTGCCATATTCCCACTTTACAAATATCTTTGCCATATTCCCACTTTACAAATATCTTTGCCCTATTCCTACTTTACATAAATATTTGCCATATTCCCACTTCACATAAATTTTTGCTTGACAGTTTAGCAAAAGATTAGCCTGCACAGCCAGGCAGTCTAAGCTTATCCTACAATGTCCACATTCTACTTAAATATTGTGTAAAAACATAGTAGAGACTGGTTGAAATTCCTGAAAATTAGTAATTTATTTAAACTTTTAATGCAAAATTTAAACTCAGTAGGATCCAGGTTAAATACATGATTTTTACAGTTAACACTTGTCATGCTGAACCCAGAATATTCCTGCTTTGGCAGGAGCTATAGACAAACATCAGTCTGCACATATGTGCAGTCTGATGTGAGTCTACACCACCTGTTTCACACTTTCAAACCAGAATTGTTGATAGATTTTATTTTTCAAATAAAAATTGACCAGCAGCTGATACTTTCAGTGCTTTTTGCCCTTGATTTTGATGAAAAATTTTAGCTAAAATTTATTCAGCATGAAAAGGGTTTATAATTTTATCCTGTTGATGTTTCCAGTTTGCCACATTCGATACAGAACCAATCTATGATCAGGTCAGGGTATATGATGGTCTGTCCACTAAATACAGGCTGATTGGTCAATATTCAGGCTCTAACATTCCAACAGATATCACCTCAACCACCAACTTTCTATTGGTTACTTTCACCACTGACCACACTGTACAGAAAACTGGCTTTACTGCCCAGTGGTCATCAGGTAGGTCAAATTTTCTACTGGTCACTTTCACCACTGACCATACTGTACAGAAAACTGGCTTTACTGTCCAGTGGTCATAAGGTAGGTCACCAATTTTCTACTGGTCACTTTCAACACTGACCACACTGTACAGAAAACTGGCTTTACTGTCCAGTGGTCATAAGGTAGGTCACCAATTTTCTACTGGTCACTTTCAACACTGACCATACTGTACAGAAAACTGGCTTTACTTTCCAGTGGTCATCAGGTAGGTCAAACTTTCTACTGGTCACTTTAAACACTGACCATACTGTACAGAAAACTGGCTTTACTGTCCAGTGGTCATCAGGTAGGCCAAACTTCCTACTGGTCACTTTCAACACTGACCACACTGTACAGAAAACTGGCTTTACTGTCCAGTGGTCATCAGGTAGGTCAATTTTTCTATTGGTCACTTTCAACACTGACCACACTGTACAGAAAACTGGCTTTACTGTCCAGTGGTCATCAGGTAGGTCAATTTTTTATACTGGTCACTTTCAACACTGACCACACTGTAAAACTTGCCTCAGATCATGTTTTCCCTTGATTGCACACAAATTAATAAAATTTTACATTCCTGTGATTTTATGATTGATAAAAATATTGTTAGAAAAGAAGAAATTACTTGTAACAAGAAATTTCTTCTTTTCTCACAATATTTTCTATAAAAAAGCATGGTTTCTTTTTTCAAACTGTCCCAATTTTTTCAATATCATCTGCAACTTCTTTTGTCTTGGACTTTGGAAAGTTTAATAAGAGGGAAGTAATTTAAATTAGAATGGTAAGAACAGGGTCTGTAAAGTGAAGGATTACGAAAATTAGAAGCTGTAGGAAAGTTGGGCGTTGCCAGATTTAGTGAGAGATATGTGATTATTGACAGATTGCATTGGCTGTTAAAATACTTGTCTGAAAGTATTGACTGATGAGCCCTGATGTTATCCCACATTATCTGGCAGATTTATCTTGTGAAAGGGGGAATTTCACATGATTCTCTAATCAAACAATATATCTCTAGTTGATTGAAATTCTGAACATGGTAATTCTTAAACTTTATTGCCTTTTCCTTCTTTCCAATTCATTACTAAGAAATAGAAACATTCTGGCTATACTGGTGAAAGAAACCTGTCAGTAAGCCATGGTTAGGTGTCCCAGATGCTAAAATATACTTGTGAAAGTTTTGAAAGTGGCATGAAATTCCACATAAGTAAACAGAAAGAGTGTGTATCATTTACATGATACTTTATTACTTGAAAATTTTGAAGAAAAAAAATGAGCAAAAAAAGAGATTGAATATTCCAAACATGACTTTACTATAACCTTTTAATTCCTTTTAAATGTTTAAGTTAAGCAAAATATATTTGTTTGTTTGAAATATTTATGTGAAGAAAGATTTGAATGTATTGCTTAAATTGGGGTGAAAAATTAAAATACTAAATGACAGGGATTTTTTTGTAATTGGTAAAGAATGTAGTTATTGAGCATCTAAAACCTTGTAACTAAAGCTTATTAAAGCTTTAGTTACTAAGTTTTAGTTGCCCAATAACAATATTCAGGTTACAGAGAAAATCTATTTGAAAGAGACTCATTTGTCATGGTGACTGAAGCTAACAATGACTTGGTTGAAGTCTTAATTTCAGTAATTCTAGACGTTTAAACCTTAATCCATTGTTTGAAAGTGACCTACTTAAAGTATCAAAAATATGAAAATTTACAAAATGAAAGAAAGGAAAAGTATTAAAATTTACAAAATGAAAAGAAGAGAATAGTATAAAAATTTACAAAATGAAAAGAGAATAGTATGAAAATTTACAAAATGAAATGAGAATAGTATGAAAATTTACGAAAAGAAAAGAGAAAAGTATGAAAATTTTCAAAATGAAAAGAGAAAAGTACGATAATTTACAAAATGAAAAGAAGAGAAAAGTGTGAAAATTTACAAAATAAAAAGAATCAAACTGAAGACCCTTTTTGGTTGAATGATCCTACCTTCCAAGACATGTGTGGGCTGCTGTCATAGCGCAATTGGGGTAGCACCGAGAATATGGAGAATCCCAATTTCCTATCATAGGGTCCTATTGTAGGCTCGGGTGTGATCTTTGACAGCAGCACATATTTTTTTTCTGACATTGTTTCTGACATTTTGCAGGGTCAGTGCAACACTATTGTAAGTGCCTATATTTTTATAGGCACTTACCAAGTGTTGCGCTGATCCCTCGAATTTTGTCTCCCAATGACAAGTGGTCAATTGTAAACCTATGTAGGAACTAGCAGCTGGAGATAAGGAAAGGATGTAATGAGATGTATCAGAAATCTGATGTTAGGTACTCCAGCTGCCACTATATCACTGACAAACTGTTAAAAAGGGGTAATTGCCTTTTAATCAAGAGTTGTGTGTTTGCCCATTGGAAATGAAAATTTATAAAATGAAAATTGTTGATGAACAGTTAAAATCTCACTACAAACAATTTCTCTTATTCTAGCAATGTTCCTATGAAAAATATTTTTGATGATTCCAAGGTTTTATAATTATAAGCCAGTGGAGATAAGGAAATTCTTGTATTTTCGTATTGAAATTGTAGACGTATTAATGGAAAGAAACTTGAGTCATAATCTTGTATTACATTTCATAAAGATGTAAATAATAGTTGAACAATTATTTAGAGGGTTTAGATTAAAACTATTTCAGAAGAGTTTTGGATACTCCCAATAGTTTTGTGGTTATCTTTGGTTTGAATTTTAATGAAACAAAGTGGAGACTTTCCATATAAATTGAAATTGTATTAAAAGGTTCAAGATGAATGATTGCGCACAGAGTATTGTCCCTTTTACCCTTGTCATGCTGAACTCAAATTATTCCTGTTTTAGCAGGAGATATAGGCAAAGATCAGGCTGCACATGATGTGAAGTCTGATCTTAGTCAATACCACCTGATTTTTCTCCTAAACTGGAAAATGTTCAAAAATTAAACTTTGCTCATTAAATACAGAATACCAATTATAGCTTCCAGTGCTTTCAGCACTTTGATTTCAAAGATTTTTTTTTCAAAATTTTTGATTCAGCATGACAAGGGGTAATATACATCTATTCAAGGTGCAATTGTTAGAGCAAGATAAAAAATCCACTGAAAATAAAATTCTAAGAAGTCATTATTAACTATTTTCCACGATTCGTGTGAAAGCATTTTAGGTCATTAAGACTATTTGATTAGGCCAATACCAAGCAAGCTTTGTTTCCTCATTTAGATTTCTTAAGATTTTTATTTTAGCGGCTTTAAATCTCACTCTAATGAACGCTTTATCTTAAATATCTTAACCCTTGTCATTCCAAACCCTGAATATTCCTGGCTTGGCAGGAGCTATAGACAAACATCAGCCTGCACATGTGTGCAGTCTGATTTTTGTCTATACTACCTGTCTTCCTTTTTTTGAAACCAGAAAAGCTTAAAAATTTAAATTTCAAAATGAATACCAACTCATATATAGGCCATTCGAGGTTTTGAATATTTTGATTTTAATGCATATTTGCCAAGGATTTTATTCAGCATGATAAGGGTTAATCAAAATCTTAACCCTTGTCACGCTGAACCCAGAATATTCGGGCTTTGACTGGAGGTAAAGACAAAGATCAGGCTGCACATATGTGCTTTTTTTTTTATTATATCTCGAAATCAATACTTACTCACAATGATTTGCACTCAGAGCTTTCAGCACATTGATTTTATTTCAATTTTTGCCAAGGTATTAATTTAGCATGACAAGGGTTAAGAATCTTGCTCTAACAAATGCACCTCCAATAAGGGAGCCAATCCCACAGAGTCCAACTTTTCGATACCCCTGAAGCAAATAAAAAAAGTTTCAGTGGAAGGTTTGGGAAAAAAAGTAATTGCTTGTAACAAACAATTTCTTCATTATTCACAATGTTTTCTTACAAAAAATATATTTTTTTAATTATATCAACTAAAGTTGTTCTCTACAAATTCTTAGGAATCAGATTTGTCTACAATGTTTGCTTTGTGTATTCATACAGTGTGGTTAGGTTTCTAGTTTCATACCTCGATGGATCCAACAAATGCTCTCTTTGTCTCTAATGTGCATATAAAAACTATGAAAAAATGACCTATCAATCGATTTATCAACAAATAAATCAATCAATCAATCAATCAATTAATCAATCAATTAATCAATCAATCAATCAATCAATCAATCAATCAATCAATCAGTCCATCCTGTTAACTTAAGTTGTCAGGTTTATATTAGAGCAATACATTTAATCATGGAAGCACAAAATTATTTTGTATGTGAACTTGGAGTAATATTATTGAAGATTGCATAAATGAGCATTGCAGCCAATACAACTAAAGTTTAACTAATTATCATTTAATCCGTTTATCAATCATATTCTATGATCCAAGCATCATGACTAGTGATCAATAAAAAGCATGTTGAGCAGCTTATAAGAATTCAGAATAAAAGCTTGTGTTCATGCTTTAAATCTTACATCATTGTAAGGGTGTTCATTATTTGTGGGTGGAGTGCATATTTAATTACCGAGGGAGCACTGTAGCATTTGATCCTAATTATACTTGTATTAACTGATCTCTACAACATGAAATATGAGCTTTAAACACTCTACCAAACATTTTCTTTCATCTTTAACTTTGCCTGAGCTAACTAATAATACAGTAAAATGTGTAATAAGCGACCACTTATGGGACTACCAAGGAGCGGCCATTAAAAAAAATGGTTGCATAGAACACGTTTTGTTTTCAAATAAGAATTTTGATGGAATATGTATGAAATCAGCATTTTCCATAATCTTATGTTGTTAAAACTCAACAGAATCATATCATTGAGACTCTAATGAGTTTAACAACATTTGATTCATTTGAAGTAATTTTAGAACAATATATTTTCATTTAAAAAAGGCGATTCTTAAAACGGTCACTTAATGAAAATGTTCCTGAATAGACATGGTCCCTTGAACAAGATGGACTATACCTTAAAATTTTTATTAACCCTTCCCATGTTGTTCATAACATATTCCTGGTGTACACAAAGTTTTGGTAGACAGTATAGACTTACCATACTTCCCCTTATGATAGCACCCTCCCAAAAAGTAGCAGCCCTTTATTTTTTACTTAGAAAAACCCACTTCAAATGCCTAAATTTTAAGAAACCATTGAGACTTCTCCTCCAATTTGATGTGAATTCACCTCAAATTAAAGGAAAAAGGGCCTAAAAACATAAAATTAATATTTTTTTGCTCAGAAAATACATACTAACTTAAAGCTCCCTTCACATTTTATGTATAGCTCCTGGGAGCTTTTATTCGGAGAAATACGCTGAATCAGTCTACGAAGTTCTTGGCCTATCCTGCCTGCTTTCCACTAAATAATTGTGGGATAAACTTGAGCATGAATGGCTGAAAAGTCCCAAAATAATGCAATTTGTTTAAAACTAAATTTTGATTTGACATGATTAGGGCTAATTGTTCATGCAAAACACTGCTTTATATTATAGACAATGTAATCACCAATTTCTTGAATAGTTGAACTATTTCTGATATTTCTTTCATGAAAACTCAAAGGAATCAAAAGGCATTTTGACAAAACCTTAGATTTATCTTTGAAAATCAAGGGTTCTAGCTCCATTTTTGTTTATTAAATTTGTCAGGAATAAAAAAACAGCAAAAACAATTTGTTTTCTAAGATGGCCCTGATATATTTTTCTTGCATTGAAGACTATCTTTACCTAATACTGCATTCTTTGTAGGGGGTTGGGATTATCAATAGATCTGTAGACATTTGTTACAAGTTTAATGGTACATACCAAAACAAGAGAGCAATTTTGTATAAGTGTCTTATATGCCTTCTAGTTTAAATGAATGATTGTATTTGACATTTGTGTTAATTTCTAGTAGTAAAATATTTTGAGCGACAAGTTGGTTAAAAGATTGACATGTGTTGTCTTCACGCCTAGATTTATGAATAAATTTGAATACTAATGACCAAAATTAGGATGTATCAAATCAGCTCTTTACCATATTTAGAAACCATGTAAATTAATGGATAAGAATGTATTTATTTAGTTTTTAGATTTCCTTTCTAATGTTTCAAAATAAAACTAAATACAAAACTACAGCAGTGCACTTGAATAGCTTGATCTTGCTGTTTAGGTGTGCAAAAAGGGGAATAACTCTTATAAATTCCCTTAGGGTTATGTTTTGTGATATCAAAGGGTTCATTTTAAATAATTTAAAAGTATTTAACCCTTAACCCTTGTCGTGCTGAACCCAGAATATTCCTGCTTTGGCAGGAGCCATAGACAAACATCAGACTGCACATACATGTAGCCTGATGTTAGTCTACACCACCTGTTTCTCACTTTCAAACCGAAATTGTCAATAATTTTAGTTTTTCAAATAGAAATTGACCTACAGTTGGTACTTTCAGAGCTTTTTGCCCTTTGATTTTGATTGAAATTTTAGCCAAAATTTATTCAGCATGACAAGGGTTAATTGTAATACTAAATAAAAATAAATTAGAAAATTTATAGTAAAATCAAAGGGCTAAAAGCACTTGAAGTTGTGATTTGATCAATAATTCATATGGAAATGACATGACATGATTCTTGTTAAGACTAAGATTGCTATGTCAATTTCTTTATTTTCCCACAATGATCTCTACATATGTTTTGTCTATAGTTATTAAAAACAAGGAATTATATTGTTAAACCAGATCACAAGATATTTAATCATTCAAAGACATTTGACTACATGTATATGATAAAAGATAATACTACAACAGTCACTTTAATTTGAGCATAATTTTTTACCACATAAAATTTTGAATCATATTAGTTGTGGTTTTTCTGCTAAAAACTCGTAACTGCAGCTTGTTTAAAGATGTAGTTACGAGGTTTCTAGCAGAACATTGACATTATTTTATTTCTAGTTCTCTCCCCTTGTGATTCGTCTCTGGAGACACTGGAAGCAGATAATAGCATCAGATGGGTTACCTCCCCTGGTTATCCTGAACATTACTCCAATAATTTACAGTGTAGTTGGATTATACGAGCAGCAATAGGTGAACATGTTACACTACAGGTGAGTTATCTCCCTGGGCATCCTGAAGGTTTCCTCCCCTTGTTTTCCAGAAAAGTACTCCAATAACTAACAGTGCAATTTGATAGTTTTAGCAACAATAGGTGAACATGTTACTCTGCTGGTGAGTTATATCCCTTGCTATCATTATATGAGTTGCCTCCTTGGTTATCCAAAACCTACTTTAATAACTTAAATATCCTTTTCTTGCTTGATAAAATGTTGTTTTCTATAATCTGCCTATCAGATGATTGTAATTATTTCACCTAAGCCAGGCTATATTTTATGTAAAGCCAAATTAGACAGAATCATTATAGGGATGAGTGTCTTTTTCACTGCGTTTATTGGGGTATAAAGTGCAATTGCCTTAGCACATGGCAAATAACGCCCGTAGGGCGTTATGTTTAAGCCATGTGCTAAGGCAATTGCACTTTATACCCCTATAAACGCTGTGAAAAAGACACTCTGCCCTTATAATTGCAATCCTCTTGGTCTAAGAAACTATTAAAATACTCGGTTAAGCATTAAAGTTTCGAGTCTCCTTTCTGCGTGTATTACACAATCTATTTTTAGATCTTGTATTTTTTCTCGCCATCGAAGTTAAACGGCATAAAGTTAAACAAATGGTACACAAATAAACGACAATTTGACATTCGTAGAGGTACTTATGATCTAAACATAATTTTGACAAGTTATTCTGCATTTTAAACCGAAACTATCGTGATCGGGCTTAGCTGAGAGGGTTGCTTGGTGGTCTTCGTCGACTCGCTGTAAACATCGACTCAGAATCTGAACTGCATGCTTTTAATCATAAATTCTTTCGAAAACATTCTATTATATTAAATAGCAATATTACGATATGGAAGGGGAACGAGGGTTTTCGAGTTCCTAAAACACAGGACATGCAGATCGGAGGTCGGGGGTTTCCCGATAGACCTATTGCATTTTATACAGAAATAAAGTGCAATGGATTTCCCCACGTGATGCGATTTAAACCAATCAAAATTCTTTATTTAATTAGATTGCAATTATTGCTCTATGAAACAATAGTTTTGATTATTTATTTTCAGATTATTTCTATAGATTTGCTAGAATCTGATTGGTTAGAAATAAGGGATGGCGCTTCAAGGGAGAGTACTCTTATAGACAGATATACAGGTCATGTGACCAATGAAGTCCTGGTTTCCAGTGGCAGGCATTTCTATTTACATCTACACACAGATCTGCAGAACACTGCGGCTGGGTTTAATATCTCATATCATAGTGGTAAGGGCATTTCTCTAATACTCTTTATTTCTATTTTTTTGCAAAATTTACTATGTTAATCTTTTTCTGTACAACATGTAGCAGGAAAAAGAAATACATATTTACAGTTTGTTTGCTTTTTTGCATGTACACAAGATTAACTTGATACAATGACATTGTAACATTTTTTTCTCTTTCCGACTATTTGTCTCTCATCAATGGGCTGTTAATCATTGACCTATGTGAGATAGCAGCTGGAGGCTAGGAAAGGATGTGATGGTTGTACTGGTGAGGGACATAGATACCAGAAATCCATTGTTATGTGCTCCAACCGCTGTGATATAACTGAAAAAATGTTGAAAGCGGCATTAAACTCCAATTAATTAATACATTTTTCTCAATTTATTATAGGTTGTGATATCACACTAGACAGTGGATTTGGCAGAATCTCATCTCCTGGGTACCATGCTGGAAAACAGTATCCAAACAGCCTACAGTGTACATGGACCCTGCAGGATACCAGAAACAGGGAATCAACCCTCTCATTTGAATACCTTCACACAGAATCATCATATGATACATTACAGGTACAAAGAAATACATCCTTAAAAGTTGGCCTTCCCTTCCAGAGATACAGATAGGTAGCTATCCAGTCTAAAATCTATATATTTTTTATTAGCTCGGCTGTTTTCGAAGAAAACCAGAAGAAAACCCGCGGTAAAATGATCACCTTGGCGTATCCCGTTGTCGTTTTTGTTGGCGTTGGCGTGACAATTTTTAACTTTTTTACATAACTTTTGAATGGCAAGTCATAGAGCCTTCATATTTCACATGATCATTGTTTTGGACACGACCTTTCTGTAGGTACCAAATTCAAGGTCGTCAGTCAAGGTCAAGGTCATTTTTCAAGGTCAAATTTCTTTAAAAAATTTAACCTTGGTCATAACTTTTGAATGGTAAGTCATAGAGCCTTCATATTTAATATTGATATTAATTGGGACAAGGCTTTTCTGTAGGTACCAAGTTTAAGGTCAAAGTCAAGGTCAAAGTCATTTTTCAATGTCAAATTTCTTTAAAAAATTTAACCTTGGTCATTTCTTTTGAATGGTAAGTCATAGAGCCTTCATATTTCACACCATCATTGCTTGGGGCAAGACCTTTCTGTAGGTACCAAGTTCAAGGTCATCAGTCAAGGTCAAGGTCATTTTTCAACCTCAAATTTCTTTAAATATTTAACCTTGGACATAACTTTTGAATGGTAAGTCATAGAGCCTTCATATTTCACATGATCATTGCTTGGTACAAGACCTTTCTTTAGGTACCAAGTTCATATATTTGCATTTGCCTTAGAAATAATAAACACCTGAACGTTGGCACCTGCTTGTGGTGCTTTTGTTTAAACCCTATGCTGTGGGTACTCATTTCAATTGTCTTGACATGACAATTCCAATGAGTACCAACAACATGGAGTTTGTGCTCACATAATAGAAATAGATTGAACTAAAATCCAAAATACCCCCTATATCTGTTGCTCTTCTGTTAAAGGTTTTCTTCTACCATAATTGTAGAAATTCAAAGCATGTTGATTGGACCATATACTTATTGTTGGTTGATGAAATAACGAGTTCTCTGTGTTTAAATCTATCACTCTCATAAGCATTTGCAAGGATAAATATGGTAATATTTTATTTGGCCTTGTTTTTATGATTAACTATTGTAGGACCAAATTCACGTAACAGCTATTATATAATGACTAGATATTTGGAATACTTCTATTAACTGAAAATAAATAGTTGGTTGAAAATGCAAACATTATTGCCAGTACTTTGAATTACAATTTTGCCAGACCAAACCAAATTCAGTAAAATATAGCTATATTTTCATATGAAGAATTTTACAATATTTAGTACTTAGTATTTTCCTGTAATTTCAACATTGCTCAAATTGATATGCCCATTTCAGTTAAGAGCTCTCTCCCATCTACATGTATATGTTTCTGCTGATATCAAGGTCATTTAACAAAGCCAAAAAAAGAAAAAAATATGTAACCAGGATATTATATTTACAAACTTTTTTTTTTCAGATATATAACAGTGACATAATCTCAACTGAGACTTTATTATTGAATCTCAGTGGACATCATGACATCATCTCACCCCTGAGATCTGAGACCGGCCATTTTGTTGTACATTTCAAAACAGACAATCTAGTCAACAAGCCAGGCTGGTCAGCATCATTTTCATTTGGTAAGTGATTTCATGTAACATAGAATATTATGAGTGCATCATGACTTGCCACTGACTCTGAGATTGGTAATTTTTAGATCTGAGGTTATTTTATTGTACATTTTCAATTATGACCTGATCTGCTATATGAATTATTGATTTTAAAACCATTTTGAACTGTTTCATTGTTTATTACAATTTCTGTCATGTGACAAGTTACAAGTATGAACAGTTTTATCCATGTGCAATAAGCACAATCTGTTGCCCGCTTGCAAAATTGATGTCATATTCTTGCATGTGAAATAGACATGCTGAGTTACACTCTTTTGGAATTTTATCCAAAAATCAACATTTCCTCTCTGTATTTTCACAATAAAAAATAATGATCAGGTAATAAAACAGTTATTTTTTGGATGTTTGTGTAACAATGAAAAACTATTGCCCTCAGTGTCTGGGATGACATTATGAACTGTTGTGCTCTGCCTTTGGCATCAGGCAACAGTTCAGAACGTCACCTCCTCTACCTCAGGACAATTGTTTTCACTGTTGAACCAAACATCATGAAATAACTGTTTAATAGACAATCTAGTCAGTTTTTCTTAACCCACATATATTGTTGTTGGGAGACCAAAATCTTGTAAATCTGTGGTGTCCGTGGTCTAGAGGTAGAGCGTCAGCCTCTTGACCCAAAGGTCCTGAGTTTGATTCCCAGGAGTGGCTATCGATCTTGGTTCTTTCATTAGCCCGGCACGAGTACTGGTGAATTTTCAAGGAAGCAGAATCGAGAGGGATTAATTTAAGTTGTAAGAACTTGTTTCCCAATCGATGTAAAATAAATAGATTTAAAACCCAAAACCAAAATCTTGTGTAGATGTGGCATTTTGCAAATTGGTCATTGAGTGATAAAAGGCAAAACATGAGGATAACTCAAAAGAAAATAGTCTGCATAAAAAGCAGAGACCCCCAAAATTTTAGCAAGTAACCCTATGAGCCTAACTATTGAGCCCTTGGGAGCTAAATTGTTGATGTGGCACAAAAACCCTGCTAAAATTCAAGATCCATATCCCTGACAAATATCCATTCTAACATTTGTCACCTGATGACCAATGTGTGGTTTATCATAAACCTATGTAGGATGTGTAACTGCAGGATGGGAATGGATGTAGTGGTAGCACTTGTATAAGAAATTCATGCAAACCATTGTTAGGAGCTCCAGTCACAATGATGTGAATAAAATAATAATGTTTGTCATGCTGAACCCGTAATATTCCTGCATTGGCAGGAGCTAGAGACAAATATCAGCCTGCACATATGAGCATTCTGATCTTTGTTTATACCACCTTTTTTCCCTTTGAAACCAGAAAAGCATAAAAATTTAATAATCATTATGAAATCAAACTCAAATATAGTGCATCCAATGCTTTTAGTATTTTGATTATGTAGCAATTTTGCTAAGAAATTCTATTCAGCATGAAAAGGGTTAAAGGTGATGTTAAACCTCGTTCAAAAAGACTAACAATTATTGTTTTGATTATGCCCCCCTCTCCCCCCCCTTTTACAAGAAGCTTTGCCCTTGTCAGATGGTAGGTTGGATGGTCTGGTGGTTGGTCCTTTGACCTTTTTTTGTCGGGAACATATCTCAAAAGGATGCAAGCCAGAACCAAGAAACTTCACTGGTGAATACATCTAATTGAGGAGAAGTACTGTGTGCAGGAACCATAACTCTACTTTTCATATCTCTTGAGTTATTGTCCTTTATTAATTGACAAAGAAAAGGTCATTGATCTGCTCTTATGGGGGGCATAAATGCTATCTCTTGTCGTCGGCTCCGTTCTATAAGGAGGTATATGCCAATTTCTATTTTTTCTTTTCTTGCGTTTTCCTACACATATGATATTCCCGCGTCTTTTGCCAAGATGCTGGACCTGAAAGCTAATCGTATCCCCCAAAAAAGCTTCATGGACTTGTAAGATACATCATGTTCGCACCGGAAGTGGTCGAAAAGTGAAGTTCGAAAATGACATATTGACTAATTTGATAATTGTTCATGTTTCCTTATGATAAAAGTTTATTTTAAATGATCAGTTTGAAAAAGAACACAACCTTTGCCAAGGCCAGATTATTCGCGTGTCTCAGTTACATACATAAAAATTGTTATATGTGTTTTTCACTTTTTTCGAGAAACGTCTCACCCAACAGCTTTCGGGGTCTTGTATGCACCCGAAAAGAAATTTTTTACAGGCGATTTGTCCTATATCTTATATAACATCAAATTTGATAAGCTTTTTTCATGCATTTATCTTTTATGCCTTTTTTCGTCTATACGGCATTTTGTACCGTAAAAATTAAGTGAAAAAATGACGTACTTGACGATTTTTTGTTGTTTTTCTTAAAAATTTAATATTTATGACGACAGATAATATATTTAGTGATTTGATTTAAAATGTTTTCGACCAAAATGGTTGTACAAGTGTTTATAGGTAAAAAGATATTAAGTTTTTTCCTTCTCCTGAAAAGTAGGCTTTTCCTGGGTTCGTCCTTATAGAACGGAGCCGACAATATGTCACAATGTAAAATAATGCACACTTGAAAGTTAGGCAGATTACCTTTTATGGTAGGAACGGTAATAATCTGTTTGAAGTTTAACAGATCATAAATCATTTTTCAGATTGCTTTGACAATTCTACATTGCCTGAGAATCTCTCAAGCTCATCATATTTTGCTGAGTACAAATCCTTCGTTAACTATAGCTGTGATACAGGTTACCGGTTGGTGGGTACTAACAAGCGTTTCTGTGATATGAATGGAGTATGGAACTCTACAATACCGCTGTGTAAATGTAAGTCGTAAAATTATTCAACCCTTTTATTGTGATTGACATTAGAATGTTTTCCAAAATTTAGATGAATGAAAGTATAATTTGATAGGATGACTATGAATTGATATCGAGGGATCAGCACAATACAATTGTAAGTGCCCATAAATATATAGGCACTTACAATAGTGTTGCACTGAGCCCTCGATATACTCCCCACCTACGAGATAGAGGGGCTATATTGGTTTCACAATGTCTGTCTTGTCTGTCAATCCATCCATCTATCAATCCATCCATCCATCCATCCATCCATCCATCCTTCCATCCATCTGTCAATCATATTTTCCATACCTAAACTCAAGAATGAAGTGACCTTTGAAATGTGAAACATTATACAATTGTTGTACTTGACCCAAGGAGGTACCCTATTATTTTTGGGTCATGAGTATCAAAAGTCAAGGTCACAGTTCAACTTTGTCTGAAAAACTATTAATGAACTGGGAAAAAGCACTGATGAGGGGTATAAGTCCACTTTGTATTGGGAAGATCAAATATTTTTTCCAAATTACTTAAAAATTGAGTCATTTAGCATGTAAAATTCATATGTTTAGTATTACTTTCTACAGGACAAATATTAAGAGATGTTTGTAAATATGTAAATTGTGTATTTTTCCTGATGCCAAGTGTACAATATATTTTAACCTTATTCCTCTGTAGTTCTGATTGAGTGTTATTTTTATGTTTCAGTAATAAATTGTGGAGCTCCAAAGACCATAGATAATGGAATATTGTTGAATGTGACTAATCGTGATTATGATGGTGTAGCATACTATAGATGTATCCCCGGACATGGTGTAGCGGACACAGATTATAAAGTTATCTGTACAGAAAATGGATGGGAAGGCTTGCCTGTTTGTGATCGTAAGTCTATGACTTCAGTGGTATCTAAAAATTTATTTTAGGGATGGCAACGATTACTAATTTTATTAATCAAGATCGATGTCCTTTCCCATTGAGTACTCAAATAATCAGATAAAATTAAAGATATTCAATTATTGTCTCTGTGTTTCAAACATATTTGTTAATGGTATGAGCAGCATATATCCTGTCGAAATTATTATCATTATTATTATATACCACATTTATAGAGCGTTTTTTTCATACAGAAGTACATTCAAAGAAATGAAAGTTGAGGTCATATTTGCTCGCTTTTTTTTAAAGAAACGAAAAATTGTTAAATACATGCTAAGAGACTGGTATATACTGGTAATATTTCTTGTTGTTAGTTGTTTTCATAAATTGCTTTCGGTATATAAAAACCAAGTTACTACTTCTAGTGAATATTTCAGTATTATTGGGATTACCCGTAATCAGCAAAGGGAGAAAAATAAGTCATTTTATAGTGACCCCCTCATGCAAAAAGAGACCATGTGTGAAAATTAAGAGTTGACCCTTGTCAGATTGTGCCATCTATGTAGACTGAATACAGTAAAAGCTTTTTTTTGCACATAACAAATCATATTAATCTAGTATGATTATTCTACCTACCTATGCAATTATAAATAAATCCTATGACCTATGCTGGAACAAATCCTTTATCCATATAGACAGAGTTCCCAGACAGTCCCTTTTCACATGACAGGTCATAATAATATTTCTCTCATGCAAGAGAAGGCCCATTTAGAAACTCAATGAATATATATATTATTAAGATGTACTCAATAAACATATATAATACTAGGATATTAGATCAATCGCAAGTTGACCAGAAGTTAAAATTCCAAAATAGTTATATTTAAAGGTATCATTCCAGATTCAGAAAATTGTCTTTTAAATAAAAGAATTTGTACCAATCCACCTTCACACTCCACACAGTCTTACTGTAGTCTCCTTACTTTTTGCACTTACCAGATGATTCCTATAGCAATATACAGTTAATATTGCTGGAGTGACCACCTCTATTAAACAACCACTTTTATTAAAAAAGTCTGTTCACTTGAATCAAAGTCTATGAAAAAGAAGACATTCTTAAACTGAAAATTGTTAATAATCGAATCTTTAATGTTCAAACCCATGAGAATAGTCTGAGAGACCATTCTTGGGGGTTTCAACATCATTGGATTCAGTAAAAATTATGCAACAATCTTTATATACTATCAATGTGAGCTGTGTTTTTTTTTTCATGAAATATTGTATTCAGCGACAATTTCCACAAGAGAATGTGCAAGTATTACTGTATTTGATATTCACTGTTTCAGCTGTACCATGTCCAAAGCTCAAGTCAGTTCCAAATGGCATTATTTATTCCCCATATTTGTACCATATAAATACAAGGGCAGACTTCAAGTGTAAACCTGGGTATCGTATAGATGGTCACATGACCTCCGAATGTAAACATGGAGGACAGTGGTCGCATCCAGAACCAATTTGTGTTCTTATCAACTGTAAGTATTCTTTACCCTTAGAGCTACAGATAGGGGGCGTGTTTTGGTTTTCAAATTCAAATATTTCATTATTCCTTCCTGAAACCCTGTGTTTTTGGCACTCATTTGAAATGTCTCAAGGAGACGCACAACATAGGGTTTCATTGTGAAATAAAAGTTTTAGACTGGCTTTACCCCTCTCTTATATGGACCCCTGACCCTCCTCTTTTGTTTAACCCTGCTGTATTAAAAATCTTGCAAAAATTCCTTAATAACAAAGTGCTTAAGGCACAGAATGCACTAATTGTAAGACAGTATTTCTTAAAAAGAAATAGAAAAAACAATCAAAAGGTCGAGAAAAGTCATATTAAGTGTGCACATTCTTCATTGTCTAAAGTTTGTTCCAATTTTCTTAAAACTTTGGCTTTGATTCTCTCAGAGACTATGTAATGAAGTTGAATATCACAGGACAAGTGCGTGTGTTTGAGATCATACAAGTGACCTGTTACCATGGTTACTTAAAATTATTTCAGATACTATATGTGATGAAGTCAAGGTCATTCATGGAGGTGTAAATATCACAGGACCAGTGAGTGTAGGGGAGATCATTCATGTGACCTGTCACCATGGTTTCGAGTTGGTATCAGAGACTAGTCAGTATATGATGTGTAATGAATCTGGACAGTTTGACAAAGATTTACCTTACTGTGAAGGTATACAACCAGCCCTGTGTTCAGGAAGACAAAACGGCGAAAAACAGTTTGCCAATTATTCCCCCCTTTGCACGTGCGTGTGATGCAAAGTGGGGTATAGTTGGCTTACTGTTTGCAGTGTTTTATCATCCTGAAGGCAGGGCTGATTTAGTAATCTGTCGATTTACTCAAAATATTGTCATTTTTGTAATAATGTCTGGAAATATAGATTGATTCCCTTGTATTGTCACAGGATGGTTTTAGGGTCATACAAAAGGATCCCTTGAAAAATGGGATTGATATATCAGAAAATACTTAGGAAAAAACTTAAGAATAAGTATAATAATGAAAAAAAAAATGTTGAATTTAAGTCTATTTTTGCTATTTTATACGCCCCAAGGGTCGTATTATGTTATGGCCCCAGTCGTCCATCTGTCTGTCTGTCCACCTGTCCGTCTGCCCATCTGTTAGAAATTTTTGTGTGCGCAAGTCCTCCTAAACTTTCTATGGGAATGAGCTGAAACTTGGCACAATTACTCTCTATCATGTCTAGTTGTGCATAAGGCCTGTGAAATTCAAATCGCTCCAGTCATTCCTGAGAAATCTTGAATTATCTGCCCTTGAATTCAACGTAAATCACTATATTTTGATCACTATATTTTGTGCGCAGAACTCCTCCAAAAAGCCAATTGCACTGAAAGGAAACTAGACACAACTACTCTCTATGATGTCTAGTTGTGCATAAGACCTTAGAAATTCAAAATGCTCCAGTCATTCCTGAGAAATCTTGAATTATCTGCCCTTGAGTCGAATGAAAGTTGAATGATAGTTTAAAATTACAGATTTTTGTGTGTGTGTCTGTGCACAACTTCTACAAATTTGATTGGATTGAAATGAATCTTGCCACAATGTAACCCTGATATTTGGTTGAACTAAAGACTTCAGAAATTCAAAAAGCTTGGGTCTTTCTTGTATTATCTGCCCTTGAATTGTTTGAAATTCAGTATATTTCTTTTGTGAACACCTGGTCACACTTTGAATTGGAATGAACTGAAACTTGCAAAACGACTGTTTGGCGTATAGTTGTGCATAAAACCATTTTCAATATTCACTCAAAGGGTCATGTATTGGCCCCAGTTGCCTGTCTGTCTGTAATTTTTCTAGCTGTCATTCAAGCTCACGTTACTGACATGCCAAAGTTACTGACAAGCCCCATTGGGCATATATGCACCGCTCTGCGAAGCTCTTGTTAATCAATAAGATTTAAATACAAGATTGAATTAAAGAAAACTTTGTAACTTGTAGAATGCCTCAGGCTGTCACGGGCCTCTTGTTTGTGTTTACAGATATTGATGAATGTGAAGAGACAAACCCCTGTGGTTCCCAGCATACATGTCACAACATATTGGGCAGTTTTTGGTGTGAGTGTGGACAGGGATACCAGCATAATTCATCTGATAACCAATATTGTGAAGGTACGTAGTGTATTTGATTTCAGTTTTTTAATTTGTTTCAATTTGATTGCATGGGACAAAACAGTTTTAACTCCTATTAAAATGTTAGCAGTTACAACTGTTTTGCACTAAAACGTCAAGTTGAGGATGAAGAGGTAATTAAACCTTTGCTGTTTAATCCCTGCTTTTTACGTGCCTGTGATTTTATGATGGAGAAAACATTGTGAAAAAAGAAGAAATTGCTTCTGACAAGCTATTTCTTCTTTTTCCACACTATTTTCTACCCTACTGAATGGTTATTTTTCAAGTTAAATCCACTTAAAATTTTCGTCTGCAAAACCTTTGAATTTGCACAGGTCCAAAATTTTGTAAAACAGGAAAGTGTTAAGGCATTTCTCTTGCTTTTTGGCAACAATGAATTGTCTATATTTGCTCTGATCTTCATTAAGCTTTATCCTGCTGCATGTAAATTTTGTTGCAAGTAAATTGACAATGAACCAGACATTCAAGCCACACCTGTTCAAGTCTTCCCACAACAATTTGTAGAAAGTATGTAGTGCTGGCAAAGATAAGACTTCACATCTGTGTAGACTGTTCTTAGTCAAGTCTGTCTGCCAAAGTATTGAATACAGTAGAAGTATGTTGTGAACAGCATTTTAACGGCAAAAATCTAGAGCTTTTTAGGTAAGATATTTAGCCTTCTCATGCTGTACCCAGAATAATCCTGTTTAAACAGTTGGTAATTACAAGATCAGCCTGCGCATATGTGTGTAGCTGGATTGTGTATGAACAGTGTTTGTGCTGCCTTACCATACAAGTTAGGTTTTATAGGGACATGGTAGAACCAGTGTCTGATCTAGAACACAATTGTGGGAAACCCCGCCATTTCAAGCGCAGGATAGTCATGCAAAAAAATTAAAAAGGAATATCAATAAATCTAGTCTTTGACAGCAAGTCGTGTATAACTGTTTAACATTTTCTTCAAGTGGTATCATAAGAGTGACTTCCCTTATTGTTTACTATTGTTGACTTCAATTGCAACTAAGACTGTGCATTTGTAACTCTAGTTATTCCTACTATTGTATTCCTATTAGTAGCAGTCCAAGTCGACCGGTGATTTTACAAATCTTTTTAAACAAACATTTGATTACATTCATTTATATTTTCATTATGCGAGAAAATCATTGTCAATAAAAATATTTACTTTTGAAAAAATGAATATAGTTTTTTTCAAAGTGAATTACCTACAATGAAAATTTTAAAAATCGTTTTAGTTAACAGGAAAAATCCAATTTTACGTTTGTTGTCATTGTATTGATCAAATCGTCTGCATTCTCTTCGACAGACAATGGATCAGACAGGAAAAAAACTGCTTATTACTGATTTCTTTCCCTGTGAAACAAAGATGGATGACGAAAAAACGTTGACCTATGTAACTGAAACGGCGCTAGAATCAGTCACCAATTGACAACACCACCGCAGATTCAACCCTTTCACACATAAATTTCAATAATCCCAACTTTTACTTTAACCTTGAATAAAAATAGAAGGAAACATTGTAATAAAAACTAAAGATTGCTTTTAATAAGCATTGTTTTCTTTTCTCACAATTCTTTCTTAACATTATCATTGTTAGAATAAAGAGAACTTTGAAAATATATGTCTTTACTTCTTTCAGTACTGACCAGTCAATTAATTTTTTGTTTGGTTAAGCTAACTTGAAGTCCCCCATATTAATTACAGATCTCCTATGTTTTCAAAACTAATGGGAGAATTTCCCTTTATGTTTTTCAAATCCTGGATCAGACACTGGGTAGAGCACTTGCTTTGGAACAGAGAGGTCTCTGGTCCGAATCGTGACAGAGTGGCATATTTATTTGTGGGGTACATGTAAAGACAGATCTCCATCTTCCCCACCTGTTTGTTCTCTTTCAAGGCAGAGTAGTTCATGAAATTGATTAGCAAAAGAAAGATTATCCCACACTCTTTCAGTACTTTGATAATAGTTCTAAAAATTAAAGGATTTATTTTAGTTTATACTAATTTTTATTAGTTTGATTGCGACGAAAACTTAAGCTTATAGAATCACTCTCAAACACTCAATCCTGACGATTTTCACATCCCTGAGAGAGAGGCAGTGGTTTAAACACGCTGCTACCCATTTTTACAGCTTGGTGAACTAGGGCTGGCTATTAATTGTTTTGCCCATAAACACACCTTGGCGACAGTGGGGCTCAAACCACGGACCTCCAGGTAGAGTACATTTACCACTGGGCCACCAAGGCAGTTGGATTTATTTTAGCATGACAGGGGCTAAAAGATATTCTTACTTATTTTTATAGATATAAATGAATGTTTGACCAAGAATGGAAGCTGTGACCATGACTGTAACAACACTGAAGGAGGGTATAACTGTACATGTAGTCAGAATTACAGACTGTATACAGGAAACCAGACTGTTACTGTCAACAGAAGGGTGCTGGTACCCAACCTGTCTTGCTATGGTGAGTTCAAATCAGAATAATAGACTTTATACAGGCAACCACACTGTAACAGTCAACAAAAGGGTGCTGGTACCCAAGCTTTCTTGCTATGGTGAGTTTAAAGAGCTGCATTAGATCAACGAATTTAGAATTATAAAATAGTCTTTTAGAAAATTGGAGAAAATAATCATCTACGCAATACAAAAATCAACACTGCCCTACAACGCTCGAATCTCAACCAGACAAATCGAATCTCTGGGCTGCAGGCCTGCGTTAGTTGATTAGCGAGTGAAATGCCATGAATATATAAAATGAATCTGTAGATCTAGTGATATCATTATGATCGCCGGTTTTTGCTAAAATAAGCTAGACTAACTTAGCATACTTCATTTTCACCATGCATTTTGATTGTCATTTGATAGATTACTGGGAAAGAAAATTCCAGATGAATCTTAAGCAATGCCATCATCGAGACTTTTGCGCCATTTTCGGTTTTAATGTTTGAAGCATAAACGTGGGAAATGCGTGACATAGATAGGCTTCAGGTTAAAATTTAAATTGACCTAGTCTCATTAGCATACGATAATGGCTTAGTGCAAAACAGTTGTTACTGCCTATAAGTATATAGCCAGTTAAAACTGTTTTGCGCTAAACCATCAATATTATTGTAGGCACTTACATTAGTAGTTAGCTTGCTTCTCAAAATATTTTTTGGTGTGTTTTCAGTAACCTGTGAGAATAAGGTGATAGATGATAGTACAGGTTTAATCTACACAACAACAGCCCTACCGGATGGAAGTTATCTCTACCCAACCAGTCTGTATATAGTGTGTCCATACAGGTCTCTACCAGATGGACCATCAGTAATACATTGTCAGGAAGATGGAACATGGTCACAAAATGTCACCAGATGTCTGGGTAGAATATCATCTATAAATCAGTCATTTATGTCTGTCCATAAAGGTCTCCAACAGAATCATTGTCCATCAGTAATACATTGTCAGGAAGATGGGACATGGTCACATAATGTCACCACATGTCTGGTCAAGATATTATTTGTAAATCTGTGAATTATGTGTGTCTGTATGGTTCTCTACCAGGTCCATCAGTGATGCATTCTTAGGAAGATGGTACATGGTCACATAATGTCACCAAGGGGCCATTATACTAAACATCTTACAAATAAATTAATCATAAGTCAAAATTACAAATCATACCCGGTGTTTTCATTCACTTTTAGCTCACCTGAGCACAATGTGATCAAAGTTAGGTATTAGGATCATGATGAGTCCATCATGCATCGTGGGTTGTCAATAATTTAGAAAAACTGAGCCGATTCAATGATACTTTGCCAGAATGTTCCTTGGGTGATCCTTTTCAAAAATTGTTCGCAAAACAAGGGGCGAGAGGGCAGGCCTTATTTTGAGCCTCCTCAATAATGAATGGGTGTGCGTCTATTCTCACTTAAAAATTTTGGAATGAAATCTCCTTTTTTAACAATTAGCCAATGTGAATGAAACTTTGCCAGAAAGTTACTTGGATGAGTTCCACTGGACCAATAAATTTCAGGTGAGAGAATTAGGGCCATTCTGGCCCTCTTGTTAGATGCTGCCTTGCAATATCTCATTTGAATCGTCTTTAGAAGATGACTGTAATGAGATATTGCATGGCAGAATACCATATTTAGTTACTACTGTAGAAGCAACTTAAATTTTTGACTTACGGAAAAAATGATTGTAAGATGTTTAGTAAAACAGACCCCAGGTGTTAAGGTAAGATATTGACATAGTTGTATTGATAACTTTATCACCTTCCACATAAACTGTCTATAAAGAGTGAGAAAACTAGTGAGCATATCCGTCTCAGATGATAAAACTTTTTCCATTGCTCAATTGAGAAGTTTCTCAAATTTAGAATTCTGATGTATGAACATAAAAGATAACATAAATTACATGTATAGTTGTATATTTAACAATCTCTTCATATAATCTTTAAGTTTCATACATTTATCAACTTTGAAGAACAAAATCCAAAAGGTATTTGTAATGTTGTTCAAAAAACAATTTTACTTATATCTGAAATAAAAACTTAAGATACCCATCTTCATACCTTGAGATGTGCACACTGGAGTACTCACCTTGTGTATCTAGCAGGATAAAAATAGAACATCTAAAACATCACATCAATCATTAGACATAGGCATTTACTCAATGAAATCAACTTCTGATTTAGGTTTAACTTATTGCAACCACAATATCAGTGGTTTGGATCCCTAGTTTTGTCCTCTATAATTTTGTCCACGGACAAGTGATAAAGAAAAATGTACTTGTCCTGAGGTAGAAAACTGATGTTGGACCAGTCAGGCATGGGAATTCAACATGCTTTAAGGGGGCAGGTGAGGCGAGGAGACTCTTAGGGAAATATTGATTTCTGTGATACACAAAGCCACTACCTAGTGGTGTGCATAGGGGACCTGAAATTTTCCCCCTACCACCATATAGACCAATGATATATTATTGGTCTATATGGTGGTAGGGGGGGTAATTTCAGACCCCTATGGTGGTGTGCGTGTGCTTGAAATTAAAACTAAAACTATGAATTGTTTTCATATGTTTTTCAGTGGGTAGGTGTGAGGACCTGACTGATATAGATAATGGTAGAGTTGAGTATACATCAGACAGACAGGCTGGTAGTCTAGCTAACTATACATGTAACCTTGGTTACCGTCTCCATGGTAACAGGACAAGATTTTGTAAGATGGAGGTCAACAGTGAAGGTCATGTAACATATGAATGGACAGGGCAACAGCCTAAATGTGAAGGCAAGTTTGATGTTATTCATCTCAGAGTTGAAATTAAGATAAATGATTCTAAAACATTTTGTTTGTTTTTAATCATCAATGATTCAGCAGTGAATGGATTGAATGCAACAAATCGATTCGATGAAACTCTGGATATGCTTGACCAAATTAAAAAGTTCTTTAAAAAAAATGTGTTCAAGTGTCATCGACATTTTGAGACAAATATGCAAACTCAGTTGATCACTCTTCTTGTAGGAAATATTGATACTACTAACAAAATGAATGCATGAGTGTTTAGAGCTCTAGTTATCACATAATTATTTTTTTACAGCGGTTGATTGCCAAACTCCACCACAAATTAGTAATGGTAATGTGACATATGTATCAACTAAATACAACAATATTGCCATATATGGTTGTGACTATGGTTATAGACTGCATGGTCCTACACACAGAACTTGTCTGTTTTCTGGATTGTGGAGTACTGAAACCATTCTCTGTGTTGGTAAGTAGCTCTCACAAGAATGACATTTAAATTGAATTTCTTTCTCAGAAATATAATCAAGAAATAACTAGCAAATTACCAAGATAATTATGTTGTCTCCAAGAAGAAAACCTTATTTTTGGATGTCCCAGTGCGAAACAGTTGTAACTGCCTATAAACATGTTTGCATATATTTTCTACACAATTTCCAAGTTTAAAAGACAAAGTTTAATTTTGCATGACTAAAAGTGAGAATATTTGATATATATATTTTTTTTATAAAAATCTTAACTCAGTTTGTTTTTGAAGTCACATTTACAGTTTTTATGGATTCATTTTGTTATGAAATGATAGTTTTTCAATTAAAATATAAAACATTCAAATTAAGTAATGTATTATTTTGAAAAAGTTGAATGTATACTTTCAGCCCAAAGGTGTCCTCCACTTCAAACCCCACCTTCTGGCTCCCTGTCAACAAACAGTTCTATATATGGACTGGGAACCACTGTTTCTTTTACCTGCAAAGCTGGGTACCAGATTACAGGTAGTGTTAAATGAACTGATACTTAATACAAAAACATTGGAAAATGACATTTCATTAAAGTGCAGAAAGCACTGTACACCTAAACTTTTTTTGATTCAAGATCTATTTTGAAAATATTATTTCTGAAACACTTCCTATTTAAAAATAAAAATCAGGTGCTATGAAATAAGACAATCTGCACATATGTGCAGGCTGATCTTTGTCTTTACCTCCTGCCAAAACAGAAATGTTCAGGGCTCAGCATGACTAAGGGTCAACACAAATTACTTAAAAGTTGAAGAAAATTAATATCATTGTAAATGTCTGATATAAGTTTTATTACATTCATTGAAGTGAAATCTTGAGATTTCCCCCAGTGTAATAAATTTTGATATCACTAGTGACAATAACACTTTTCAATTTCACTGGAGTATACTTATTTCAAGCAGCTTGGACCCTGCTCAGTGTGCTAAGATGATAGATAAATTGAAGCCCAACCACAGATTCAGGATATCTGCATAGGGGGTCAAACTTACAAATTGGTGTTGATTTTCTCATTATCATGCAATTTTGGTTAAATACCCAATATCCTGAAATGGTTCTTAAACAATAACTATCCTAATCTGACTTTCTGTTTTCTGTGACTTTGAGGCATTTTCCAAAGGTTCAAAATCTGATGACATTGCAGTTATAGTAACAAACACTCAATCCAGCCCAATCCTAAGCTAATTTCAAATGCTCATCTCAGGGAATTGAGCGATCACAGACCACACAATTCTTCCATTTTGTCCATTTTGGTACCAATTGGATTTCCAAACAATCTCGGTGTTCCCATGCTTACATTAAAGCAAAGTTGTCCTTCTTAATCTATAAAGTGTAAGATTTGTCTGACTTAGTTTTGTTCCTTGTCATCAAATTGTGTACCATCCATAAATTGGATATTTTCAAAATATCTTAATTTTCCCCATATTTTGTAATTGTAATCCAAGATACCATAAAAGATTTTAAAACAAAGGCTGAGGATGATACAAAATGACAAAATACATTAATTTAGGATTAAAGATAGAGGGTTTTTTTTAACACCTAATAATACATTCTCTTTTAATATTTTTCATATCAGACATAATCAGTTGATTATTCTTTAAATTGTATTTTATTGTATTTCAGATATTTACCCCATAGTATGTGACATGCCAGAGCCATATAAATCAGATATTGTTACAACCAGTCTACCACAATTAGAGTTTCTAGTATCAGTCACCGTGAACTCGCCTGACTCTCTAGATAAACTACAACAGGATTGTGCCCCATACTATAGTAGGTGGTTAGACTCCAGACTCAAGGCCATCATAAGAGGTTTACAGCTTGGATATGGGGGCTGTCAATGGCCAGGGGATGCAGATCAAGAAATATTTCACAACAATCTAACAATCAATCCTGTGAATGTGACAATCAGTGAGGTAAGATATCATCATTGTCATAAATGTATCTGCAGATACATTTTGCCCCAATGTCAAAGATTGGGTCATTTTGTTTTACTGATTTCTGTCTGGCAGTAAATAATTAACCAAACATTTTAGTTTTGATCTTTTTAGCATATTGAAGATGCAATGCACATATTTAGCTTAATTTATCTTAATGATACTAAGTGAAATACATCTGCTGATTCCATCTGACAATGTCAAGGTCTGTAGATCATATGTTGGCTAATCAAAACCCATTGTGGTTTACTATGAGCTTATCTTTGGCAAAATGCTCATATTTAGAATGATGATAGATCATATTGATATGCATCTGCAGATAGTAAAGTAAATGACTTTTTGGAGAAGGTTTGTATATTAACTGCCCATTCTTTGCTAGATGACCCTTTCATTAAGGTTATCAGTATTTTTAATCAGATTTATAAAAAAGGTCTATTCCTTAAAATATCTGCTGTATTCTGGTATATCATTTGTAAGGAGTTACAGTATTTCTATAGTTATTCTTGAAAAATTCTTTACATACTATTTAGTACATATTTCAGTATATGTTGTGTATATTAGGTATATTATTTTTCTAGGTTATTATTGTAAAGAAGGTTCAGCCCATGCTGTGTTACCAGGCCCTGTCATTATAGTGTACATAATTTCTATATTTTAGGTTATCATTGTAAAGAAAGTTCACATATAACCAGCTCATGCTGTGTTACCAGGCTCTGTCATTATAATGTACATATTTTCTTTATTCCAGGTAATCATTGTAAAGAAAGTTCACATATATCCTGCCCATGCTGTGTTACCAGGTCCTGTCATTATAGTGTTCAATGTCATATAATCTATATTTTAGGTTATTATTGTAAAGAAAGTTCACATATATCCAGCTCATGCCATGTTACCAGGTCCTGTCATTATAGTGTTCAATGTCATATAATCTATATTTTAGGTTATTATTGTAAAGAAAGTTCACATATAACCAGCTCATGCTGTGTTACCAGGCTCTGTCATTATAATGTACATATTTTATATATTCCAGGTAATCATTGTAAAGAAAGTTCACATATAACCAGCTCATGCTGTGTTACCAGGCTCTGTCATTATAATGTACATATTTTCTATATTCCAGGTAATCATTGTAAAGAAAGTTCACATATATCCTGCCCATGCTGTGTTACCAGGTCCTGTCAGCGTGGAAGAAGAAGGATGTTTAAAGTTAATTGACACCAGATATAGACCTTATAACTTACTCATCAGTCATACAGACACTTGTGTTAAGGTGAGGCTCCTACTTAACCCCATTTCTGCTGACTCTTTTCTTTGTTTCAAACAAATTGTCAGCAATAATTAAGTAAAAATAAAGTAGTGTAGGCTACAATAAGACTACACAGGACTTGAGACTGCTAAAGCCTTTTGTATACAGGGAATCTCTAGTGAAAATCATGAATTATTACGTTATTAATTCTTGTATTTTCATTGGTTAATGCTGAACTGACAAATATTGATATCTACAGCCACTTCGGTATAACTCCTTATATTTTCATCAGACGCCATGTCTGCACACAAATTTGAACTAGAAATGGCAGCCATGATTCTCTCACTTTGCTGATAACACAACCCGAGTATTCACATTATGCTACAGTATTAAATAGCATTTCAGTTAATAACATACAAATAAATCAAAGCACTGAAAGTACTGTTGGTGGACGTTTCTGTTGGCATACTAGAGTGATTCTTCCATTTGTTGAGAAAAGAGAAATATTACATGTAAAGTTAAGATAAAAGGAAAATGATCTGACCCAAGTTCGCATCTAGCTTCAGATATACATTGACATTCTTCATCATATATTGTCGATCGTCAACCAAAGTCCTGTAATAAAAAGGTTTCAATAACTTTCGGCATTGTGCCGGTGTAGTTTAAAGAGTGATTGGCTGATCCAATGGGTATAAAAGGAAAGAAATGACAATTGGATGATCTAGGTTATTATTCGATTTTTTGTAATGCTAATCGATTCTTCGTAATCTCATAATTCAAATTATGGTGTTATCTGCTTGAAAAAAAATCTGTAAAAGGATAATAGTTAATTGTTCCTCGATTTTCATTCTCAGATAGAGAAAGAAAGGGTAAGTGTTTATATAAGCACGTAAAAAATTGCAGACACTGGAGTCTTGAAATTGGCTGTCGCGTGTTGAAAGTAAAGTAAAACCCCTTTGCATAAATCTTTATCGCGTTACCTGAATGCTTTACTTTACCTGCTCGAGCTGTATCTTGTATATTTCGGCATTTCCATTAATTGACCATTTTTTTTATATACATAGGTAGTGTCAGGGAAGGTTACCATTCCAGTAATTCCATTCACCAATTTTTCATGAGTGACCTCCCATGGACCATTGGGAAACATTGGGCAAATTACTCACTCTGCCTGAAAAGTAATTCTATGTAAGCAAAACGTTCACCCGATCTCAGAATTGCATATGATTTCGCACTTTAAAGATATCTTTGAGGTTTCAACAAGTTATGTAGAATCCTTGTTTCTCTCCAATTTTAAAATGCATAGTTGTCAGACGGATACAGTTCTTGAAAAAGAGTAAATTGAATCTTAGTGAGCACTACTGTTTTGAAAACCTATTAACATCTGACAGGATTGTTCAAACGTGGTATTAACACTGGTGAACGTAAACGTCCACCAAAAATGATATAGAGGCCAATTAATACCTTTCAATTTTACTAATCTGCCCATTTAAAGTGCCAACTTTCTCTTAGGTTCAGCCAAGAACTGCTTTCATATATCACAATGTTGCAGAATGAGGTAGTGTAACATCACAACTACAAGTGATGTCACTTTGTTCATGGTTTTCTTTTTCATTTTGGAGTATTGGGGATATTGGTGGTTTCAACTTTATACAAAGGCCTAAATAGGCAAAAGACAGATATTTAGTCTAAAACTTTGAAGTATGATAAATTGGCAATACAGTTTCTTGCCTTGGTATATGACGATTTTTTCCTGGCAGTAAAAAATCAACTCAACCCTCCCCTATGGCTCGAGTGACATTATTTGCAGACGAGAACAAATTGTCATATACCCTAGTAAGAAACCGTATAACTGATAATACATATATTGTACTTTTTGCTTGCCAAATATTCATATCAATGAGAAATATCCATATCAATTACAAATATTCATATCAGTCAAAAGTTAGTATGCCCACCCACCCTTTGAAGAAGAGGAGGTTACTTTGCTTTGCACTTGTCAGTCAGACCATAGGTTTGTTGATAGACGCTATGTTGTCCAGAGCATATCTCAAAAAGTATAAGCTAGATTCATGAAACTTCGTAGGTTGGTAGATCTCATTGAGGATAATAACAGTACACAAGAAATCTAACTCTTCTCATCATATTTGTTATACCCCCCCCCCCCCCACCTACAAAGTAGAGGGGGTATATTAGTTTCACCATGTCTGTCTGTCTTTCCATCCGTCCGCCCGTCCATCTGTCCGTCGGTAGACCTTTTCGTTTCCAGACTCTAACTCGAGAACTAAGTAACCTACAATCATGAAACTTTATACAAATGATGCTTATGACCAAAGGAGGTGATCTATTTATTTTGGGTCACATAGGTTAGAGGTCAAGGTCATTGTCAACCTTTGTTCAATTTTCGTTTCCAGACTAACTGGAGAACCAAGTGACCTACAATCATGAAACTTTATGCAAATGTTGCTTATGATCCAAGGAAGTGCCCTATTGTTTTTGGGTCTTATAGGTCAAAGGTCAAGGTCACAGTCAGCCTTTGTTCAATTGTCGTTTCCGGACTCTCACTCAAGAACCAAGCAACCGAGAATCATGAAACTTCATGCAAATGCTGCATATGACCTCAATATTTGTTACAAACACATCCTGCACTAATAGCACTTGGGTTCTGACAAAGTGCTTGTGGGGGGTATAAGTCTGCTCTGTGACAGTTCTAGTTTTAGCTATTGCCTTTTTTTAATTGACAAAGAATAAGCCATTGACCTGCTCTAATGAGGGCACAATTGTTTTACAAACATCCCTTGTTCTACCTTTAGTGACCTAAAAATTTGGTAAGACTGAAGGTGAATTTGTAAGGTAGTTATTAAGATTTCTTTAGATCTTTAGTGTTGATCTTTGCAACAATGTCTGTAAGAAGCAGTATTTTCTATAAACATAGGTGTAATTACACTTGTTATAAAACAAAGTGGAATCTTCATATAGGTTGATTGTGATTTATTTAATAGATATCTGTATTTTTCAGAAAAGAAAAGCATCATATTTTGATGCAATAACTACATTAATTGCAAAATGTGCCTGTGTAAGACATTACTCTAAATCTCACTGTTAGCAAAGCAAGCCTCTGGCCAGCCTGTGCGTTTGCACAGTCTTCACCATTCACACTTTAGATGAACAAGATCTTTGCTCCTGGCCATGGCAAGGCAGTCAGCAAATATTCTTCCTGCAGTGTGTAACTCTCTAGGCTGCTCATGGTTTGTGTAATATGCACCTGATTAATTGTAGGAAATGTCTGGCACAGGCTTAAATAGTACGCACATGTAGCTGTTTTAATTGAGCCTATGGGTGACATTTCCAACAATTTTAAATGTGTGTCAAGTGCAAAAATCGTGCTGTGTAGATGGCCACCTACTGTAAAATATAATGCTACTTAATGGTGTACAAGCATTTTGAGACCTTATCTGTCTACTAAACGCATGGTGAAGACTCTGGTCAGACTGTGGGGATGCACAGGCTGCTCAGAATCATTGCTATGCATATATATGAAACTGCACACACACAGGCTCAATTATATTTTCCAGACATATACCAGCAAGTTAGAAGTATTTGAAGCCAAGCTTGTTTGTGTAGAGGGTACACCTACAGTACATGATGGGGTTACATACTGTGTAACTGTGAAAAGAGGTATGTAGTACACAAACCTTATATTATGTATTGACTTGTTGCCCTTATAACTGTTATAATATTCCTAACATTGAAATGATGCAAGACTCTCTCTTACCATATATTTACTCAGTTTTTGCATTCAAATTATTTGTAACCCATCTGCTTGACCCTTCCTAACTTGTCAATACCTAACTTATAATGAATACTTTTTTGCAGTTTCCCATATTTTTAGCTATTTGTCAATGCTTTTTTCTTACTTAGTTTTCAATGTTGGTGTCTAAAAATCATTTACTTTTGAAACCTTGGCACTTTCGGCTCTCATTGCGCATATCGAGGGTTTTTTGCAAGACTGTACTAAGTGTATATACACTGTTTATACACTTAATACAGTCTTGCATCGAACACTTGATATTAAATGATGTGCTCTTAAATTTTTGGGTTGTACATGTGATATGCCACTGTGGTAAATGATTGTTTAACTTGAAATTACTTTTTTGCACTGAAAAGTACTTTTACTGACTGAATAAATGAATGATATTCATGCATTTGTTCTTATTGAATCTTTTGATAAGGTTATAGCTTGACAGCTTTATTAACCTGATATTTAATGGTTTTTATTAATCAGTTTATTTAAACACAAAGAAAAAAGTATTGCAACATCCAATTTTTACTGAAATAGTTTTGAACAAAAGTGAGCTGTGGTAACTTGAGGTAATTAACTATATTTATTCTAATAATCGGGCATATTCTAATAATCGCCCATCCCCCAAAATACCTCTCAAAATTGGCCATTTTAAGACCAATTTTCAGAAAAAGTTGATGACTCTAATAATCGTCCATCCCCCAATTTGAGATAAATTGCTTGAATGTAAACTTCCCAATTATTCCTACAATTATTATAAAATTCATGCAACACCTTCGATACAAAAAAAAAAAATCTGATGATTCATGATTTGTTTATTTAGATGGACTGGCATTCGTTTATGAAATTTACTAACCATTGGGAAATGCTTATCATCTTAATGTTTGCGATGGTTGTGAAGAGAATTTAAGAATACGTGTAAAAAAAAGGAAAGAGCGTTCAAATCGTCACAAATGAATAGTTTGTCAATATCTATCAATAATTCAAAATCATTTTGGAGTACTCTCAAGCGAATGACAAACAGACAAAAAATTACTAGTAATAATATAACTGTGCAAGAGTGGGTTGAACATTTTGTAAAGCTCCTAAACACAAATAACCAGGACTTAATTATTGAAAATGAATTAACAGATATAGAAAATGATCAAGATTATATTGAACTTGGTACAAATCAATTTAACGTCGAAAATTACATATTTAACAGCGAAATACAGGAAGATGAAGTTGCATTAGCTATTAAACATTTGAAAACTGGCAAGAGCCCAGGACCGGATAACATCATACCGGAGTTTTATATGTATAGTTTTGAACGGTGTGCAGGTATTTTAGTCAAACTTTTCAACCGTATATTTGATAAAGCGGAGTATCCTAGCGAATGGACTAAATCAATAATTGTCCCTATTTACAAAAAGGGAGACGCAAATGATACTAATAATTACCGGGGAATCTCACTCCAAAATGTTTTAAGTAAAATATATTGTAGAATTCTAACATCAAGACTCAGTTTTTATGTTCAGAGTTTTGACTTAATCTCGGAAAACCAAATGGGATTTAAAGAAGGTTATTCGACTATCGATAATGCATTTGTCCTGAACTCGGTCATTACACATTCCTTGAAAAAGGGCAATAAAAAACTTTATGTAGCTTTCATAGACTTTGAAAAGTGTAATTTCGACACAATCTGTAGGCCTCTTTTATGGCAAATTTTAAAAACTAAAGGAGTCAAAGGAAAATTATTCAATGCTTTAAAATCCATGTATAAAAATGTCAAAGTTTCAATTAGACAAAATGGTGAGTTAAGCGATTATATTGAAAATACAATTGGGTTGAAGCAGGGCTGTTTGGCAAGCCCCATACTAAGCTCTCTATTCCTTGACGAATTTGCTAACAGGCTTAAACAGAGTAATATACGTGGCATACAATTACATCCTGATATCGTCGAACTATATTTGCTCATGTTTGCAGACGATTTGGCCTTAATGTCAGATACAGTTATAGGATTACAATTGCAGCTAAACGCTCTATCTGATTTTTGCAAAGACTTTTATCTCAAGGTAAATGTTTCAAAAACAAAAATCGTTGTTTTTAAAAACGGCGGTAAGCGCTCAAGAAATGAAAAATGGACATATCGTAATCTTGAATTAGAAACAGTGCCTCAGTTTTCATATGTAGGCCTTAATTTTACTCAACAAAATTCCATGAAACAGATGGTCAAAAACCTATGTATAAAGGGAAAACGATCTTTAAATTTGATATTGAATTCTTTATTCAAATATGGTAATATGCATAAAGAACTTTTCTTTAAAATATTTGATACCAAAATTGGACCACAACTTCTCTATGGATCAGAAATCTGGGGAATTAGCACATACGATGAACTTGAAAGGTGTCAATACTATGCCTGTAAAAGATTTATGTGCGCAAGTCAAAGGTCGTGTAATTATTTTGTTTTAGGAGAGTGCGAAAGGTTTCCTCTTTACATCACAACTTACAAGCATGTTTTGAAATATTGGCTAAAAATTTTGAAAATGAAGAATACAAGATACGTGAAAAAATGCTATGATATGATGGTGTTAGATGATATTAACGGTAAAGAAAATTGGGTTACAAAGGTAAAAAATTGCTTACAGAAAAATGGTTTTGGATATGTTTGGGAACAGCAAAAGGTGACCCATGAAACCAATTTCATCCAATCATTCACCCAAAGAATTAAAGATACATTTCTACAAAGATGGCATTCAACTTTAAGTTCAAACCTTAAATTAGAAAAATATATTTTATACAAAACTAGCTTTCAATATGAAAAGTATTTAGATGTTTTGGATATTAAAAAATTCAGAAAATGCTATGTTAATTTCAGAACCTCTTGTCATGATCTGTTTATAGAAACCGGAAGGCATAAAAAAGTACCAAAGGAAGCTAGAATATGCAAACTTTGCCAAAGTGGAAATATTGAAGACGAGTATCATTTTCTTTTAAAGTGCGTTTTCCATAATGATATACGAATTAAATATATACCAAAAACATATATTGAAAATGCAAACATATTCAAATTTACACTACTAATGTCCTCAAAGAACGAAAATGTTATCAGAGCAGTTGCGTCATATCTTGTACATGCCTTTGAACATCGAAAGAATTACTTATCAGCACTAGCAGAGGATACATAATCGAATTCTTTCATACAATTCCTAAGATTAACCAAGCTCAAAAGATTCGGACATCATAGTTCTAAAACTCTGAACTGTAGTTTTAATAAAACTGTGGTTACGAGTATTGGAACTACAAGATGCTTTACTGATATTTTGATTTTCATACTAGATCAGAAGGACAAGTAGTATCCCTTTTTTATGGACACGCAGGATACGTCACTATAAGTAATAGAATAGTATAACATGTATCAATGACACACTGTACACAAATGATTGTTATTTGTAAATGTTCATATGTTTTGCATGAGCCGGTGGCCTAAAAGCAATTAAAATATTTGTCTTGTCTTGTCTTGTCTTGACTGCATAATTTAATCAAATTTCAATGACTTCTATTTAGCTTCTATGTTTTATCTTAAACACTGATTATCTCAAATATTTTCTAAATCCGATGTCAAGCATGATTCCCGGTCAGACAAAGCTACAACATTTTCAGCTCTCACTGCAGAAAACTGAATATTTTTTGTCAGAAACATGGTTACAATATTTTTATCCAAACTTACATTATTCTTAAGACACAATTGAATAAACAGAATTTACCGACAATAAATGATTTTTGTTTCAATTATCCCAAATTAAATCCGGGTTGCAAACTGGCCAATAAAGACAAATAAATATTTTTGTCTTGAAACAAGGTAAAGGAACCCTTGTCTAGGTAGATGCCAAACCCTTTTAAAATTATTATTTAGCCATCTCTTTGTGACTTTGTTGGACATTTTAAAATTGAGGAAAACGGAATACTTTATTTCATTTTGCATCGGGTAGGCAATACGACAATTTCCTATTGTGGCTTTTTAATTTATTTCTAGTAATTTTGCCAAAAATATACAAGATGCAAACAATAGGTTACAATTGAAATGCGATGTGAATATTAAAATAAGTCCGTGCAAAATATGATCGGATGTAGTTAGGATTCTTTGGAATCATGACAGCGATATGCTGTATTTTCTAATCTACGAAAACGAAGAATAATGCAATTCTCTGAAACTAGAGAATCACTTATTGAACACTATTAACAAGCATTATCAAGTAATTTCAGTTTTCTTCGCCCAAAATCTGTCTTCTTCTCTCGAAATCTGTGTTAGGCAGTCAGAAAAAAGAATAAAGATGAGTAAAATAATTGATATCTAAATACTATTGTCTGGCATAAGTTTCTGTTTAATTGAATAGAATTCATAATCTAAACAGAACAGCAAGGTTGTCGGCACTATTACTTGCCGAAAAAGAAGAAGGTTATTTTTGGCACTGTATCAGAAAAGGAATTCTTTTGCTATTTAATGATCAAATAACTTTCAATTTATTCCATTGTTTTATGGTAGAATATAAATCCCTTGGTTTCATAGCAATTTTATGTAAGGCAGCTTATATTGCTCTGTTTATTTAAAAAAAAGTGGGAATGAACAAACTGCGAGGTCTGAGTAGTGTCATTATTATGCATCTTTGTTCCTCATTTTTGGAAATTTATTTTGTATTAAACAGATATGTATCACATTGTCACTTTTTAGGGACATTGTAGGTCCGTACATAGGAAGTTGAGTTATTGCCCAACAGAATATTCCAATAATCACCCACCCCTAAGTACGTCGAACATGACTATTCTAATAAACGCCCAGCGTTTATTCTTATAAGAATAAATAAGGTATTCACAAGAAAACACTTTCAGTGGGTCTAATAATTGATAATTAAACTGAAAAACAATACTTTTTTTCCAGATCAGCCATTTTATGCATTTTATGCATTTTATGGCCATTATAAAAAGAACATCTTTTATTCAATATTTCATACAAGATTAACTTTGGCTGCAATGAATGTGCTAGACGGGATTTCAACCTAATTATTATCTCTAATCCAAGAGTGATCCACACACTTACTGTACAGCCTATATCATGTACATGCAAAAGCCGCGAAAATCATAGCACACACTTTTTCCTAATACTCTGGATCAGATGTAGGATATGAACATGGTCAATTCTTTTCCAATATCTGTAACAACTGAGCAAGAATTTGAATAAGAGGTAACAGTTCGCATAGTTCGCAACCAAGAACGCCCAATAAGTATTAGATGGGGTTCATATTCTACCTTTATTGAACATACTTTTGTATTTACAAACATTTAGATGTTGCAATACTCCTTTCTTTGTGTATATCACAGTGGCTTTTATCAGGAATTTTACCAGGATGGAAAAGGAATAGAATGTATAATCTTAAGACAAAGCTTTGGGTGAAACTTTCCAAAATGTATATGAATTTCAAACTGGTGACCATTTAAAGATAAAAGCCTGCTTAACACCATAATTCTCATTTAAAATCCAGTATATTTAAGAGCTGTCTACACCGCCTAATTCCTTCATTATTTGTGTTAGAACATGAAATAAGCCTTGGATTAACCTGCACTAATGTTTGGTCTGTTTTATTCCTAGTTTGTATTGTTTGAATTAAACATCTATTTGTTATTTTCAATCCCTAACCTTGTAACCCTTACCTGATGAAGTTGAATAATAAGACATAGCATTATGAAAGATTAATTTTGTTTATAATATGACCTACGTCGCAGGAATAAAATAACCCCTTTGAATATTTTTGATATTACACAGGTGTTATTACACTAGTGGAATAATTATGCAAATTAGCTCAGAGCGAATAGCAAGGCTATTTTTTAACTGCGAAAATGACGTCATAATGTATATTTTGTGACGTCATTTTTGAACGACGGAAATTGAAATATTGAATTTCAATACCTTTTACGATATTTCGTAAAAATGAGGGTCATATCATAAATAGAATATAAAATTTGTGATCATAGAATACAGAATATATTAAACTCGTCATCTTTAAACAGATAAAACCTTGGCACTGCCTCGTTTTTATACGCCGCCGGAGGCGGACGTATATTGGCGTCATCTTCTCCATCTGTCCGTCCGTCCATCGGTCTGTCCATCCGTCTGTCCGTCCATACGTCCGTCCACTTTTCTTGTCAAAGCAGCTCCTCCTAAGTTTCTGGCTGGATTTTCTTGAAACTTGGTCAATGTTATCACCTCAATTGGTAGATGTGCATGAAGGAAGGATTTTATGGTTCGTTGATTTTTGCCTGAGTTATACCCCTTAAAAACTTAGTCTCTGGGTCCACTTTTCTTGTCAACGTAACTCCGCCTAAGTTTCTGGCTGGATCTTCTTTAAACTTGGTCAATGTAATCACCTCAATTGGTAGATGTGCATGAAGGAAGGATTTTATGGTTCGTTGATTTTAGCCTGAGTTATGCCCCTTAAAAAACTTAGTCTCTGGGTCCACTTTTCTTGTCAACGTAACTCCGCCTAAGTTTCTGGCTGGATCTTCTTTAACTTGGTCAATGTTATCACCTCAATTGGTAGATGTGCATGAAGGAAGGATTTTATGGTTTGTTGATTTTTGCCTGAGTTATGCCCCTTAAAAACTTAGTTTCTGGGGCTTATTGCCTCAGTTATGCCCCCTTAAAATTTAGTCTCTGGGGCTTATTGAAATTGCAGCCTTGTGAATGCAACTCTTCCTAAGTTTCATGCTGGATCTAAATGAAACTTGGTGGATGTTATAAACGAAATTGGTAGATGAGCATGAAGTAAGGATTTTATGGTTCATTAATTTTACCCTAAATTATGCCCCCTTAAAACTTAGTATCTAGGGCTTATTGAAATTGCAGCCTTTTGAACGCAACTCCTCCTTACTTTTTGACTTTATTTAATGAAACTTGGTCACTGTCACCACCATAATTTGTAGATGTACATGGATCAAGGATTTTATGGCTCATTTATTTCCCTGAATTATGCCCCCTTAAAACTTAGTGCCTGGGGCTTATTGAAATTGCAGCCTTGTGAAGGCAAGTACTCCTCCTAACTTTTTGTCTTGATTTAAATGAAACGTGGTCATTTTGAATTTGGTTCTGTCAAAATAAGTAGTGTCTACAATTATTTTCATGAAACAGCAGCAAAGTGGCGGCGTATTTTGTGACGATGGCACTCTTGTTATCTGTTTATAGATGACGAGTTTAATAAATTCGGTATTCCATGACCACTCATTCAATATCCTCATTATAAATATTCAGCCCATGTAGGTTCACCAGAAGACACAGACTCAGATTCTACTCATGGAATATTGTTTGACAAACAAGAATCTGATAAGGACATTGCAAAATTAGACTTTGATGGAGCTATAAGACAAACAATAAAACCAACCCATACTGATGATATGATTAATGTCTTGCCCGAGATGGATAGTATCATTAATGCCTCATCTGGTGTGAAAGATGGTGCTTATAATATTGAAGAGTTATCATTGTCCTATTACATTGAAGACGACACACAACAAGTGCAAGATATGAATAGATTAAGAAATAATGGGAGGATGCTTCCTAACATTGAAGAAAGACAAGATACAATTACTGACAGTGTCATAATTACTGACAGCTTTACAGATATTGTTGATGATGTTGGTGCAGTACTAAGGGTTTCTTCTATTACAAGTTTTCTTCCAAATGCGACCCAAAAAAGTGACTCAGAAATGGCATCATTGATTAGCATTGAGGATGATAAAAAATCATCAGTCATCAGTTCAATATACATTCAAAGTTCTCCCACAAATTCTATATTTGATGAGTCTGTGATAACTACTGCCATACAGGGGCCCATTGATGGAAGAACTGAACTATACAAAACCACTTTAGCACAAGATGGAAGTATATCAGCAACTGAGCGTACATCATTAAACTCTCATGTTGAGCCTATTCAAACAAATATATCAACCTTAGTCTCTTTGAACAGTGGTATTTCTTTACAAACCATTAATGATAGTTCTCAAGGGAGTTTAATCTCCTTGGCTATTACAGACCTTGACACAATATTTGGTAATAACTCTGTACTGATAAGTCCATTGCAAACAGTTGATGCAGACAATAACCTTGACACTGAAAATTACTCTAGGTTGGCAAAACCTGATCTATCAAGCAGTATTCACAAATTTGATTCTACTGACATTACACCAAGTATCAATGATGCTGAAGTTCTACAATCTGAGTTCATTTCTTCACTGGAACTCGAAATACATCAGAAAGACTCACCCATGTATCCTGTGAGTACACCAGTTTACACCGAACCCACACCTTCAGTTGATGTCATAACAGATGTACCAATAGACAGTCTACCCTCAATATCAGATACAATACTGAGTAGTATAGATGAGTCCAGGATTCATACTGACCAGGGTGATAGTTATGTAGTTATTAAACCTAGTTCTAGCTTGCCCTTTATGAAGAATGAACACAATTATAAAAGTAATATTGATATAGTAACAAAACAGATTCCAAGTATGGATGGATCACAAACCGAGCCTAAATTTTCTACAAGATTGAAAGACAAGCCTCTTGATGCACTGAAATTATCTGTTATGTATGACAACTTTACAGAAACTTTGGATATTTCAATAAACACATCTGAAGAAGATGTAACAAAATTGCCTGAAATATCTTCACCAACTACAATATCTGGTGAATTCACTTCAACGGCTCCTTACAAATCTGATTATTTATCTCCTTCATTTTACATGTCATCTGAAAGTGAAGAAAGGAAACCAACTCAGTCCATTAATTCTGAAATGTATAGTATGGACACAAAAGTTGGCTTAAACATTGATAAAACCATTGATGAAACAAAACTTGAGAATACTTTGTATTTACCTGCGACATCCACAGATATAGAAACTGTCATGAATTATACCACTAGTGAAAGCCTAATGAATGATTCTGGGGGAAGTGTTGATTTGATGGATGTAAACAAAACTGACAAATTAATAGATTCTGCTTTACCCCATGATTCCATAATTAATTCGAAAACAACTAGCCCAAATGAACTAGAATCTGCTTCTCTTCATGACTATCAATCTTTATCAAGCAGTATTTGGTCAGATACCTCTTCCAAACGTATCATGGATAATTTTACCAGTAGTATGCCACATGAAGAAGAAATATTGAACAGTGCTCATGAAATGTATGCCATTTCAAGTGACATTAGTAATAATAAATCTAGGTCTGGAGACATATCAGAAACATACATCCCCAAAAACTCTGAGCCTGGGACAAGCAGCTTTCATATTAATGATTCTCTGCAGAAAGATACTACCCTGAAAACTGTACCTGACAAGATACTGACAGCAAGTAGTAGTTTATTTTATGAATTATCTAAAGCTGAGAGTACATTAACTGTAAAAGATGTGAATGCTTCTATTGTGGACAATACATCTGTAAGCCAGGATGTATCTATAGAAGTTTTACAGACCATGCCCTCACTGCCAGAACAAGCCAGTGTATATAACTGTAGTTGTAACAAGACCACCTCTCACCTAGCTGGTTATACCATCACACAAGCAGGTATATTTGTGTCATCTCATAGTGGAGATATGTACAAGTATTGCTAGTGTCTTGACTGGTGATGGGAAGTGTATGGTAAAGACAATATATTTGTCTCATGGTGAAGAGCCATGAAAGACTATATTTAGGAGTTTAAAAATGGTGTTTTTTTGGGGTTTTTTTTATATCATGATGTGAAGGAACATTGTAGTAGTGCTAAAGGACATTGAGGTGTGGGAATCACATAAGGACATAAGGTTTATTTTTGTCTTGTCTTGGTGAAGAGATGCTAGTCATGCTATCATCATTTGAGACAGTGTGTGAGATTTCCAACAATTTAAATATGTGCAAAGAAAAGACTCTGGCTAGCGTGTGCATTTGTCCAGACTGACCAGAGTCTTCACAATGCATTTTGTTGATAGATAAGGTCTTAAAGTATCTGTAGACCATAAGGTAACTTTATATATACAGTATGTTGTTGTCTATGCTTCTAAATAGGTGCATATCACACATTTTAAATTGTTGGAAATGTCAAGCACAGACCCATTTTGTAGGTGTGGTTTTGGCTAGATATCCAATTGATAAAACATATTTATAGCTTGAAATGATATTACATCATAAGATATACTCCAATAGCAAAATTAGTTTTTCATGCAAAGTTTATATGACTTCCAGAAATCATGGTATTTGATTTAGAAAAGTAGGATGTGATCTATGGATAATATTTTATACTGGTTTTGTTGAAGAATTTCTGAACTTTCAATTTACCGAAAAAAATTCATTTTAAATAAAATTAAACTAACATACTTCCTGTGTGTTGTAAAGTGTATAATTCAATCTTTAATTGGCATTTTTTTCAAACAAAGTGCCAATTTTGAGACATGTTAACAAGTCTGGCTCAAAGTGGAAAGCAGGCAGATTAGGTAAAAATGAGACAGCATGTCTGTGCAGGCTGAACTTTGTCTATTCTGTCTCCTAGGCTTTTTTTACAGTTTAAGAATGCCATAAACAGCAGAAAAAGGATTAGTTGTTTAGATATCCAGGGTTTTGACACTAAGGGGAGTCTGGGAGTCTGAGACTCGTTGTGTACTTGTTGGGACTCCTTTATTTTGTGAGTAAGGAGTCCCTTTGACTCCCTGGTTAATACAAGAATATTTCAACAAACATGATAATAAATGAATTTTCTTGGACAGTTTCTTATCAATCCTTGTCAAAACTGTACATCTTTTTCGCTATTAAAAGTGTTGAAGATAAAATTTGGATGTATCTAGTAGTGTTTTGTAAGAAAACCATCTCTTTTGAAGGAGAAACATGTGGAAAAATAGAAATTGTTTGTCATAAGCTATTTCTTCTTTTCCACAAAGTTCTCCCCATTGTGAAATTCAGACCCTTTACACCAGTGAGCTTGGACTCCTTGGTCTATACCTGGAGAGTCCAATGGATTTCTTACTCATAGAAGTTAATGTCAAACCTAGATATGTAAAATTATGGCAGTATTGGTATGAATTCTTTGCTTGTCCTGTGCATGTTTAGCTGTTGAATACTGTATTTCCACTAATAAAAGTTCTTTCCCATAATTTGAGCTCCCTATATTCTATTTGCTTACAAGATTTTCAGATGATTGATTTTGCCTATATAGCAAGATTGGGGGGGGGGGGGATATTTTATTCTAATCTGATGTAACATATTAGACTTGATTTGATATTACTGCATACTACAATTCTGTTTTCCATTATTTATTTTAATTGTCAATAAAAATATTTATAAATACTTTTTAAACAATCATTTATATCATTTTCTGTAAATAGTTTAATCAAATTAGCATAATGGCGCTCTAATCGGGAGAAATACAGTATTGCTTTTATTTGCTTAAAATGTAAATTATTTTGCAAAAGCATGTTATAATTTCATCATAAAGGTTTAGGGTTTTCAATTTAGTTGGCATTATCCTTGTTCCTTCACTCATTATTTTGTAAGGTTTCAGGTCAGTATGAATTTGGGTAAATATTCAATTATGTAGAATTTCAGTTAAAAAGACATCCCTAGCTTCCAACAATAATACACTTGTATGAATACAATGAATACATACAATGTATGTATGTGATATTATCAAAATATTACACCCCACTTTCATTCATTTTACCCTATCTGACGTCATCTAAGTGGAGACCAAATGTGACGTCACCATGAATAATGCATAGCAATCACATGCAAAATGACACACTTTTAGAAAATTTGTATTAAAGTTTTCACATTTTGTCTCATTTTTGCATTAAAGAAATAGAATCACTGTTTTTCGGGTAAGATCAATTGATAATTCATTTCATGAACAACAAAAGCACTATTATTACTTGTGCTCTGCCATTCATGAAAATATAGCTTTTGTTGTTCACTCAATGAAATATAAATTGATTTTACTCTGACCAATGATCAGAGTAAAATGATCAGGAAAAATGATTATCCTGAGCTCTATATAATTATAACATCGTTGGATAACAAAACAGCAGAACTTAGATTCATTGTTTTCCAATCTAAAATTTATTTAAAAAAAGTCAATCCTATTATTGCTATTTTCTGAAAATACCAGCTTTTAATGTCATAAAAAAAACAGCATATACTATAAGGGTAATTTTTATACTTTTATAGAAAAAATATTGAACTTTTCAATGGCTCATTAGGTCATCAGATTTTTCTGAAAAATTATTGTTACACAATAAAAGAGGAAAAAATATACCCGTAATAACTCTTGAGTAGTATTGAGTAGCCTACATTGAACATTTTTTTTTACAGTTTTACTCCAGAAGTGTATTTGTTATTAGTCCCCCACCGGTTACCGGTTGGGGGACTATAGGTTTGCTCGATTCCGTCTGTCCGTCCGTCCGTCCGTCCGTCCGTCTGTCCGTCCGTCCGTCCGTCCGTCCGTCACACTTTTGTCCGGGCTATATCTTCTAAACCATATGTGCTAGCAACTTCAAACTTGGTACACTTATAGATCTCATTGAGGAGAAGTGATATGTTTAAGAACCGTTACTCTGCCACGCCCACTTTTTGAGTTATTGCCCTTTGTTGTTTTTACCCTAACATTCTTGTCCGGATCATATCTCCTAAACTATGTGTGCTAGCAACTTGAAACTTTGTACACTTATAGATCTCATTGAGGACAAGTGTCATGTTCAAGAACCATAACTCTGCCATGCCCAATTTTTGAGTTATTGCCCTTTGTTGTTTTTACCTTTACATTTTTGTCCGGATCATATCACCTAAACTATGTGTGCTAGCAACTTCAAACTTGCTACACTTATAGATCTCATTGAGGAAAAGTGTCATGTACAAGAACTGTTACTCTGCCATGTCCATTTTTTGAGTTATTGCCCTTTGTTGTTTTTAGTCTTACATTCTTGTCCGGATCATATCTCCTAAACTATAAGTACTAGCAACTTTAAACTTTGTACATGTATCGATCTCATTGAGGACAAGTGTCATGTACAAGAACTGTTCCTCTGCAAAGCCCACATTTTGAGTTATTGCCCTTTGTTTTTTTTACCTTTACATTTTTGTCCGGACCATATTTTCTAAACCATCAGTGCTAGAAACTTCAAACTTGCTACACTTATAGATATCATTGAGGACAAGTGTCATGTACAAGAACTGTCACTCTGCAGTGTCCACTTTTTGAGTTATTGCCCTTTGTTGTTTTTATTTTTACATTTTTGTCCGGACCATATCTTCTAAACCATCAGTGCTAGAAACTTCAAACTCGCTACACTTATAGATATCATTGAGGACAAGTGTCATGTACAAGATCTGTCACTCTGTCATGTCCTTTTTTTGAGTTATTGCCCTTTGTTGTTTCTATCCTTACATTATCATTCTTCTCCACCCACTTTTGGAGTTTTTGTCATTGGTTGTTTTTACTCTTTTATTTTTGTTTGGGACATTTTGTTCAAAACCTAATGTGCTAGCAACTTCAAATTCTATATACAGTTATAGATCTAGTAAGTGGGAAGTATATTATAAGAAAGGATTTTTTGTTATCCGGTGGGGGACTCCTGTATTGCATCGCAATACGACATGCACTTGTTTCAATTGAAATAATAACTTTTTCATTTAAAGATGAAGAGAGAATTCACAGAAGAATGAAACTAAAACATAACCACACTATGAATAGACAAAGCAGCTTCATACATAAGTATTAGGTTTCACACCTCCATGAATTCAAGGAATATTCTCTTTATGTCTTAAAATATGATATCATGAAGCCAAAATGTGTACAAACTTTTTATCATTGATCCATGAAACCAAATTTTTTAGCCAATGTATATTTTGATGGAAGCAACTGAAATTGAATTTTTAATAGATAAACTTTTCAAACTACAGTTAAAACATGAAATTCTGAAAATGCTATAACTCATTTGAAGCCATTAGCAAAACTGCCTTTGTATATATAGGGTTAACTCCAAACTCTTTACAGGACTTTGAAAAATATGGGACCAACTTATTGCAGGCCCAGCTGGGGTCTGTTGTTGTTGTTTTTTCAGCTTGAAACCAGCCCTGCGTTCAGGATGTAAAGCGGGGTATTACTTGAACTGTTTTATCATCCTGAAAGCAGGGCTGGTTTCAAGCTGAAAAAACAACAACTGGCCCAAGTCGGGCCTGAAATAAGTTGGCCCATAGTTACTTTAAATAGGTTCACACTAACCTTTAGACATGTGGACTTTATTTCAGGACCTGTATATATGATGCTGACGACCATACAGTTACAACAACCTGCAGCCAACTCTATAACTGGCTGTGCTGCTACACTACGAGAACTGTTGAGGGTCACAGTACAGGAGTTTGTGGATGGTTTACAACTAGACCTACTGTGTCCTGATGCACCTAATGTTGTATTGACAAATACATCGGGCAGTATGAACATCAAAACTAACCCTGTAAGTACAAAGCAGCTATTTCGAATAAACTATATTCAATTCACCGAGCATATTTTTTTAGGGTTAATTAACCCTTTGCTGTTTAATCCCTGCTTTTTTCGTGCCTGTGATTTTATGATTGAGAAAACATTATGAAAAAAGAAGAAATTGCTTATTACAAGCAATTTCTTCTTTTTCCACACTATTTTCTACCCTACGGAATGGTTATTTTTCAAATTAAATCCCATTTAAATTTTCGTCTGCAAAACCTTTGAATTTGGATAGGTCGAAAATTTTGTATAACAGGAAAGGGTTAAAGTAAGACAGTAATAAGAGTCTGTAAATTGAATGGACTTTAACAGAACAAAGGGGTATCTAGGACTTTGAAATTTATATACACTCAGAAGGGGACAACTAAAGAATTTATAGGATAAAGGCAATTTATAAGGACTGTGACAAAAGATTAATGCCCTCCTTCTTCTTACTTTTTAATGATTTGAGAGCTGGTGAATAATCAAAACTTCGTAACTACAGCTTCAATAAGCTGGAGTTTCGATGTTATGATCATTCATCAATGATATTTTTTTATTTCTATTATGCACTTGCGTAAATTGCGTAATGGGAGTTACGCCCTTGAAAGAGTCAGTTGACCGTGCATTTCTCTTGGTAAATCATATGCAGAGACAGCATAAGTAGTTCTGGTGTGAAAAAAAAAGGAAAAAAAGCAAATGAAAATTTTTTAGACTTTATAAACTATATTTGGTAGTTTGAAATGACATCCAAAAATGATTACATCTGCATTATTTATAAACATCTCTGCATAAAGTCATTGTTGAGTTAAGGTTGAAACAGTGTTATGTGTAAATCTTGAAATTTGCACCACTTGGATTAGTTCATTTACCAGTCGGGGGACTTTTGGCTGGCCGTAACAAATTTTGTGACGGACTCCCATCGATTTTGTAGAATTTATGATAAGGTGATTCTCATTTTGTATACACCACCAGGTGGCACTTCAGTCCCAAAATAGGGAGGGTTTATTTTTTCTTGATATGGCGGCTATCCATCATTGTGAAATTCGTTACGACCATCCGTAACGAATCTCCAATGATGGATAACCGTGAGGTCTTGGTTGTGACGGCTACCCATACACATGATATCTATTATTCAAACAATATTTTTGTCTGTAATTTGATAATACAATGATTATAACAGTTCAATATGTTCAATTTTTGAGATCGTTTTTAGCGATCTTTGATTTTAATAAGCCATCGGAGAGTGTCGTATATTTTAAACATAATCTTTGACCGTCCGTCCGTCCTGATGCCAGAGCGTCCGTCCGTCCGTATGTCAAAATCTTGAACGCAACTTCTCCTTCCTTTTTGTGCCGATTTTGATGAAACTTTCACAAAATGTTCCTAGTCACCTGACAAAGCGCATATTTAAAATGGTTCCGGTCCATTGTTTTTTTTTTAGGCGAATACGGATGCTGGACTAAGAAAAGTACTGGGAAATTTCAGTTTTTTGGACTTTTTTCTTTACTCTTGGAGATATTGAGCTTATCTTTGGTGTGTGAGCCCGCATCAATGTGTTACAGAAAAAGTTCGAGTTTGGTTCCGGTCCATTGGTTTTTTTCAGAAAGATACGGATGCTGGTTCTAGAAAATAACTAGGAACGTTCAGTTTTTCGGACTTTCTTTTTCTATACTTTTAAGATTTTGAGCTATTTTTTGGTGTGTGAGCCCGTATCAATGAATTACATAAAAAGTACGAGTTTGGATCCGGTCCATTGATTTTTTAGTGTGCTGGTCTCAGAAAATTTCCAGGAAATCTAAGTTTTCCCGATTTTTCCTTAATCCCCGGAGATATTGAGTTAACTGGTGGTGCGAGAACCCAAATCAAAGAGTTGCATAATGAGATGGAGTTCGGTTCCGGTCTATTGATTTTTTAGGAAGATTAGGATGCAGAACTTTGAACATTTCCAGGAAATTAAAGTTTTCTGGATTTTTTTCTAAATCTTTGGAGATATTGATTTAATTTTCGATATGTTAGCCCACACCAATGAGTTACAGAACAAGTTCGATGTTGGTTCCAGTCCATTGAACGCTTTCAGATAAACAGTAATTTGCTGATTTGGGATGCGATTAACAGCAATGAACATTATAGGTGTGCAACAACCATTCCTCACTAAAGTTTCAAGATACATCAACTGATTCAAATTCTAACTCTTACAATTCTACAACTTCCTATTGTAGAAAGAGATTTTGTGGCGGCGTATATTATGACAACGGCACTCTTGTTTAGAATTGATAAACACCGGGGAAAATATTGCCTTTATGGTGTACAGTAAAACTTGGGCTAAGCGACCACCTAAAGGACCACCAAAAAGTGGTCGTTTATGGGAATGGTCGCTTAATACAAAATATTATAATAGATATGACAGTTCATTTTGATGGCATTTATAGATTGTCGGTCAAGTCGTGCTGGGTCATATGATGTTTAAACCAATTAGAATCGTCTTATTTAGACGATTCTAATGGGTTCAAACAACATAAAATTCTACAATAACCAATTTTTCGTTAAGATTGTCCTCTTTTTCAGAGATTTTGCTAACGGTGAAGATAATTTTTATGGTGGTAGCTTAATAAAATTGGTCGCTCAATAGACGTGGTCGCTCGAGCAATATCTACTGTACATACAATCTTAAATATATACACCTTGAATAAAGATGTAGTTTCACGGTTTTGTCACCAATCGACGATGTGAATTAATCGTCAGTGTTTGATTAAATGTATAATTTCGGTAAGTCAATTAAACAGCGTATTTGCAGCTTTAATAAGGAATTTAGGTATCTATCTACGATTTTCACAAATGTTAGGCAAGATACCTCGTACACTGTAAAGGACGATGGATTTAAGTAGATATAAACAACGCGTATAATATGCATATATTGGTTCAAGTAACAACATCGAGAAATTGACAAGGTGAATGATTTTGTAATAAAATTGATTGAGTGTGTGCAGCGAGCTTTGAGTGAATTTAATGGGAGGTAATCCTTTATCGCAATTTTTTTTTCAGGATGAACAAAATTAGTGTTATTGATTACCTCGTTTTAATATAATATGCATACAAGTTCTATACATAGCTTCCTATTTCTTCAAAAACCTGTGAGAAGCTAACAATTTGAATAATGTTAGTGATATCGTGATTTTTCTGTTTCAAAATTTTATTGAATGACATTGTTGATTATATATGTTTTTCAATGGGTTTGAACGTTTTTGGTTTGAGTGAGTGTTTGGAATAGATGAATGGAGCGCTGACTGAGCGATTTTAAAATGATTTTGATTGATGTGAATGTCAATTTCACGATGTAACTAACTGTAGTTCCCCAATACCGATAATATCGAGTTCTGATTGAGCTCTGTCGGCGTGAGTGATCGGAAGTGCTCAGAAAATCGAACTTGATCGGTATTGCTATGGAATCTTTATCTATGTTTTTTTGACATGTAAAAAAATTCCCGGGAAGCAATCGTGCATCCGATCGGATTAAAATCTTACTGGTCGTGCATCAGTCATGTAAAGATTGTATGTGATCAGGTTGCTACGAGGTCATTCAAAAAATAATGCAACCTTTTTCATACCTATCCGACCTACTTCAAAAAGGGCATGTATTTTAGCAATTGCTAAGTAGCTTCGCATGATAAGACCTATCCTGACGAAAGTCGAAATCATATGATGTGACATAAGTTGCCATGACCGCGGCCACGTTTACATACAAGATGCAAGGTAACATTGCGATTGAAATAATTACGAAGCAACCAGACATTGATGGACCTTGGTTATGATTTTTAGGTTTTTGGTCCCTCCATTCTCTAGGCATATGTGGATTTCTTACAAGTTCACCTCTAAGATAGCAAATATCCCTGAAAATTTCTGTTTCGTTTGGGATTCGAAACACGGACCTTTGGTTTAGTAGCTTGTATCTTCCCAGCCGATTAGTAAAAAATAACGCCTGCCGGGCACCACCTGTTGCAAGACAAAATATTTATTTTGCAGTCACTTAAAACCTGGCCGACGTGACGATGTCTTATTTCTTTGTCCAGTGATTGTACAAAAATCAAGGTGGATTAAACATAGAGTGCTTGGGATACGCCGACGAAATATTGTCGACTAGTCGGTCGCTGATACCAAGCGTGAGTGAAAAGGTAAAAAAAAGACGTCTAAGACTTGTATCAGCCGTAGCCGGCAATTAGTCTTCGATACGATATAGTCATCCACAAATCTATAAGACGTCTCAGATTTCATCTGAAGATAAAACACACAATTGAATCGGCCGATCCACCGATCAGACAAGTCGTCGATTTCACTAACGATTCAACAAAAAACAAACAAACAAAAAAAAAAAAAAAAAAAAAACGCCGGCGACGCAGTCGCATTTGTCGACGTATTTCGGTATGTCTAAATCACACTAGCTTTACTAGTGCCAAAGTGCGTATCAGGTGATGAATAATGCGTTGTTCAGATGCCCATTTGGTTATTGTGTGGAAATTCGTAAGATAGTGAAAACAGTTTTGTAGATCTACTGTAGAACGTACGACTTCAATCGTCTCCTTGCAGTGACCTCGAGAGAACCTTTGAATGAGACAGGAAAATATGGTCGCAATGCGATAGCCGTGAGAGTTAACATCGCCACAGGCTCCACATGCAACTTAAAAGTAGCCTTATATTGATAAACTAGTAACAAAAATTAAAGCCTAGTTTACATTTTCGTCCGAGTCGTTCGTTTTACAGATATGTTTTTAAAATATAATTTTAACATCGTACGATGTAATTTCCCATGGCGGATGTGTTCATTCAATCGTGTGGTCTCGGAAACGTTTCAAAAAAACCATTGAGACTATTGTCCGACAATCGCAATGTGATCTTACGGTTTCTGTACTAGAAATTTTAGATTATTCAACTAGATCTGGTTTAGAAAGTGCGGCCGTTCCGGCGTGGGAAATGTAGGATTGTGATTAAGAAGCATATCATCACACGATCACCGTACAAACACGGTACCGTTCGATGAGGTTTTTGTGCGGTTTATTGTTCAGAGCCTTAAACCTAGCTGGCTTTCATGAAACAAATGTACATTACAAAACAAAAAATCTCAAACCCATAGTCAGTGATTACGTCGTCAAACATTGCATTGTAAAAGTACGGATACTTCATTGTAGCTTTATGACTCTTCCGTCTTTATCATACAGTCTCCTTGTGATCACCACAGAGGAAATTCAATCAGCAGGTTTTTCGTAAATTCATAAAACGTGCCTTTTGCGCGTAAAAGAACGTCATTTTGGCCGAAAATCGCCAGTTTAATTGAGGTCTTTATCTTTAAAATACATACGAATTTGTATAAAATGTTAAAATCGAACTTATTAATTTCAAAACTTCAATTTTTAGAAAACTATAACGCACGCTATAGAATTTTAAACCCGTAGATTCGATGTACAGCGTCGCGTTAAAAACTTGTACTATGCATGTTTAGAACGTTATGTACCAAAAACTAATGAATATATCTCGAAACAAAAGCCGATACGAAATCGAAAATTTGTCAATAACTATCAACCGAAGTTTCATTAAATTCAGAAGAAGTGTTTTGAAGGGTGCAATCTACCTCTAACGAGGAGCATTCGCTTTGTCGAATGATTTCCCCTAAATTTGAGGGTAAGCGCTATTTTATCTGACGTCATCCGGTTTTCTCGAAATCTTCAAAATGGTTCGTCTTTGTACTTCCGAGGTTAAATTGTTAAATTGGGGTTCCGGTTGATTATTCCCGAGGTCTATTCCATAGAATCGCCGAGGTCTCCCGATTGACGGTAGGGCTTCAAGAAAGGTTTTGAATGATCGTGTTTGGTCGTGACGAGACATCGCGCCTTTCGGTTGAGTCTGAACGGATAGAGAAGATTAGAGGAGAGGGCCCAGCATAAATCATTTAACACAAAATGTTTGCTTTATGTACTCATTTCTCATCACGCTTGAAATGAATCAAGTTCTTACGATTTTTTAAGATGGCAGATTTCAAGCACTGTATGATCTCTGTAGGATCTCCATGAGTCTTTACTTTCATAAAGCTTAATTTGTACTCGCATAGAGCGTGAGATCGTGACAAACACGAACTCGGCTGTGGTAATAAAAGAGCATGGCTGAAATTGCAAATAAACGTGAGGAAAATTCACAGAAAAATAGTAGAAAGCAGTCTGTTGGCTACCCAAAAATGTCGTGAGAAAATGTTGTAATAAATTGTATTTATGAAATTTTGAATACCTCCGAACGAATTAGTTATACCCCCTTCTTACGAAGTAAGAGAGGGTAATTGGTTTCACCACGTCCATAAACCTTTTCTTTTCCGGCTCTAACTTAAGAACTATGTGACCTAGAATAATGAAACTTCATTCAAATACTGCTTATGACCCAAGAACGTGTCCTATTTATTTTTAGGTCACATAGGTCAAACGTTAAGGTCGCGGTCAGCTTTTGTTCAATTTTCGTTTCCGGACTCTTAACTCGACAACAAATACTACTTATGACCCAAGAAAAGAATAGGCATATCAATCACCAATCCATCATAGGTATATGCATACAGTTAGTTACGTCGTCAAATTAACAGTCATTCCGATCAAAACCATTCAAAATCGCTCACTCAGCGCTTCATTTATTCATTCCAAGCACTCACACAAACCATTCGAAAACGCTCCGCACTCACTTAAATGATGCGATCAAAGTAATTCAAAATAAATATAGCAAGGAAAAAAATCGCGATTTCAAAAAATAATTGAAATTGCAAGCGTCTGATTGGTTCTTGGAGAAATAGGAAGACATTTATAGAACTTGTATGCATATTTTTATAAGGGGGGTGGGGGGGGGTTAAAAATCGCTAAATTTTTTCATCTTGAACAAAATTAAAGATATTGGATTACCTTTCATTTATTTCCTTTAAAATTCGCTACAAGTGCTCATTCCATTCCATGTCAAAATCTTCCAAAATCATTCATCATGTCAATACACCATGTTCTTAACTGTACATGTAGAAAATGCTAATTCGTAGACAACAGATGATGCTTAGACTTTTATCAAAAGTCGCATGTTAGTAAGGATTCAAACTCACGGCCCCATTATTTTTAGCTCACAGGGCACGTCCCGGAAGTATAAAAGGATAATATAACCCATCTCGTCAAAATTCCTTAAAGCATCAGAAACGAATATAGCGGATCTTTTAATGAAGATTTGAAAAAAAGGATGTAGAGGACTGGTTCGTTTCAATGGCTCGTCAAAACAATGGTTCTGATGTGCAAAATAATAGATAAATGGACATATGTCCAAAATTAAGACAGATATTGAGATGTTTCATTATTAAACAGTACGAGGGTTGTTCAAAAATTAACCGGATTTTGCCTCGCAAAATTTTTTTTTTAAAGCAATCAAATTAAATTTGGTATCATTCGCTGTCGGAATTCAATCCACATATAGTTATGTAGAATTGATATAGTTATTGAACATAGCGCGCGCGCATCTGTCATATTAAATACCATGGAAACGAGTACCCGGCGCAGCAAATAAAATAATACATATATTTGGTCTTCGTTTGTAAATATTCCTTCTTTTCTAACTGTTGAAACATTTGAAAATTAAGTGAGTTGTTGGAATAAGTAATAAAAATGCCTTGTCTTAATTTGAAGTAATTTGACCTTAAAGTTTTCCGATAATATTCGTTTAAAATGTGGCGGGATAAGGGTTTCGGAACGTTCTAGACGACGTCTACTAGATGCTCGGAATTTTGATCTTTAATAATTCTATTCATTATCTACCAAAATAATGAAATACATAAATCAAAAACTTGTCATGTTGAAAGGGAATGGTTCATTCTTCCAGATGCTTAATTTTATCGGTGAAGACGCTTCCGTGACCCGTGAGATAAGAGGAAGAACGGACAGAGAAAAACGTGTCAAAGCAACTGTAGGGACGTTAATTGCCGAGTCCCTGGAAGATATAGGCGATTAACTTAGAGGTACCTTTCTGGGAACCATGACGTCGTACCATTCGATTTTACCTTTATATAAACCACAAAAGCACAGCTTAATTAAAGGAACACTGAATTCATCCTTCTTCTATAAATTACGAGTCGTGACAAGCTAAATTACACAACACCGAATGTCTCAATTCTCGACAACGTCGCTTACGTCATGTACAGTGCGCCGCCACCTAATACCCATGTACTTTTGTTTGCGTGTGAAATGAATATACATCGTTCAACTGCTTCAGGCTTTGGCAGGTTTGATCATATAAAGTGTCCCGTTAACATGAGTATACTTTTTTTCGCATAGCGATAAATCATTGATGATTAATAGACTTAATCCGGATAATAATTGAACATCCCTCGTAAAATATATACCTAATATTATATGTTGTTCGTTATCCAGGAAAGCCAGCCTAAAGACGTCAATAACTGTTGGTTATTTCAGTTGTCTTACAAAGATAATAGAAAACTATTTTTAGACAACTTGTAAACTCAGAAAAAGCTTGAATTAAAAAGAGACTGACAAAACAAGCAATTAATCCTTTTCCTCGATGTTTTCCTTTTTATTCCCCCCAAAGCATTAAAAGTCCGGTTTGTAAGAAAATATTGAAATAAATGGTTAAATAAACCAGTACAAAGCATATCATACCTTATGAAAAAAAACGCATCGTTTTCTTGTTTTATGAATAATATATTCAAAATAAATTCCCGTGTTCCGGGTGGGATTCGATCCCGGGACCTTTCCATACCAAAGTTATCGTCGTGACCACTAGGCTACGGTCTCCGTGTAAAAGCACATGTGTCCAGAGACACTGGTGCGTTATGGATACCCGTGTATACAAATAAAATGACTGCTCCCGTAATATGATGAGTGACGGCAAACCGTAAATTAAGGGCGTTATGGTAAGCCGTATCAAATGTGTTTTTTCTGTGACGGTTGACCGTAACGTATGTGTTTTAAAATGCAAACCCTTGCAAAGGATTTTGCCGCGAACACGGTAGTAAAACCCGCGAACACAAGCCTTTTTTGGATTAACTTTAAAGGTGAAATATTTGTCTAGACATCTGTCGAGCTGGATTTATAAAATTTGAATTCAAATGATGTTTAATCCAGGATTGAAAACGTACATTTTTCCTCGGTTTTTGACACATTTTTGTCTTTTTATTTGCTTAAAATGCCCTGGGTTGTATGTTCATGGGACAAGAAAGCTTTAAAAGAGAAATATGATTCACATTCTAAGCAGTCAGAAACAATTTAGTTGTAATTGACTGAGAAAAAAGCATTTTTTGTGAAAGTAGGTCAACTTTATGCATGTTACGGGTATCCATAACAGAATCGCGTTATGGATAGCCGAAAGTCCCTAGACTGTTTACATCAGGAATATTTTGTTTCTTTTCTTATTGCTAGTGGAAGCTAGTGATACATATTGAATGTGTCAAAGCAATGTTAAAAATGGCAACGCATTGCAAAACCTAGGTGATATGGCATGAAGTACTGAATTCCAAGGTCGTACTGATTACTCTACCTTTACTATCATATTTTGTTATTTCAGGTTTCTGTTCAAGTTCCGTTCATCCTGCATGACAATCTGGCGCCATTTATCTCCGTTCAGAAATGTGCCAGGGCTGTGGTGACTGTGTTAAATTCTACATTTAGATCATCCATTGAGAATATTGTTGAAGAGTTTAACAATACCTGTGCAGAAACTCCTCTGTCTCTACCAGAGGACTATTTTACAATACCAGTTGCGACAGAACTATGTCAGGATGGGTACGAGTTTGACACAACTTCCAACACATGTGTTTATTGTAGCAGTTGTACAACAACAACAACAACAACAACACCTCTGTCTTCTACAACAGAACTGTTCACTACTACCTCTTCCCTACTGACATCTACTATGTCATTTAGTACAGAGAACATATTGTCTACCACAGATACAATATCAACAACATCTACGGTACATACTGACAGCTCAACAACAACCCTTACAGATTCATCAACAGTGTCAGAAACTACAGTCAGTGAAATAACAACCAAACCAACAACTAGTGAATCTGCTCCCACCCCACCAACAACCTCCATACCACCTGTCACCCCACCAATCACCAACACACCACCTGTAACTACGCCTTCAACAACCATACCGCCTGTGGACCCACCATCTCTAGACACATGTACTGCTAGACCTGGTATTACAGGTAACAGTTCTGTACCAGACTTGGATCTGTCTGTACCACAGTTTATGTACTGGAAATCTAGTGATGTTCCTGTAGATACTCTAGATATCACATGTCTGGATGAGTATAAACAACAGATAGAACAACTACTGGCTCAACAAGAACTAGAGATCAACTATATACCTACAGTCAAACAGAGATGTATGGACACTGGTATCTATGTCAGATTTGTCAATGTTGGAGTAACTGCTGTAGAAAGTAAGGTAAGATTATTTGCCACTTGTATGTATTTGTAAGTTTGAGTGGTTTGGGTATTCCCTATGCCAAGCTTTTCAAAATGTCTACTTTTATTTTCTTGCTATGTCATAATTGCACTACTGAAAATACTTATATATTTGAAAGGTCACAAACATCAACAAGAGGAATGGTTTTTTACAAGGTTAATGTTTCAAATTGTTCTTTGGGTATGCAGGTTTTTAGAAACACTAAATTGTTTAATTTGAAAAGGAATAAACATTTAAATGTTCTTTACTTTTATAAACCCTCAACAAATTATGCTTTGTTTGTCTTTACAGATAACAATAGAGCTGGCTTTTTCCTACACTAAGATGACTAGTAGAGTGGGAGACTTCAGTGAGGGGTCCATATCCTCCTGTTTATCTAGACTGGCACCTTTACGGGAGTATTTACACTTGAAGTGTCTCCTCTATGTTGGGATAATACAGCCGTCAGATAGACTGTGTCCGGGTATTTTACTGACAGGTGTTACGATGATGGACAAGAGAAGGACGATAGAGTGTAGTTCCGGATGGTCCGATGTTAATGGAGTGTGTATACAAGGTATATTGGTGTGCCACAATATTAACCCTTTCCCTTGTTGTAAAATTTAGACTTGTCCAAATTGAAAGAGGTTGAAGACAACAATGATTTAATAATATTGGTTTTCATTAATTGTCATGCCTTCTGATGGCTGAAAAAATTGTTTATTCCTCAATAAAAACAATTTTGACTATGCAGCTATTTTTAAGCTTGTGTGCAATGTAGACCCGAAAGAAACCTGTCTTATTGTGGAGAAATTCTTTCATTTTGCTTCATGATATTAAATAACAAGTTATGAAGAGAGTATTTTTTAAATTACATGGAAGTATGAAACTGAATACCTAATCACACTTACGTATGAATCAGCTTGGTGTATTCATGCAGTGTGATTAGGTTTTTCAGTTTCATACCTCAATGAAATTGAAAAATACTGTCTTCATCTCTGAAATGAAAATTGGGCGCATTTTGGCCTTAATCCATTATGATAAGTAAAAATACAATGGATTTTGCTCAACCAAGCACATCTATTAAGCAACCACTGTTATTAAGCGACCAATATAAAATGTCCCTTCAACTGAAACAGAATCTCTGAAGAGTGGGCATTTTATCAAACAATTGTTTGATATCAAATCTTATGTTGTTTAAACCCATTAGAATTGTCCAAATGAGACGATTCTAATGGATTTGAACATCACAGGATTCAATAAGACTTACTTGCAATTCTTTATAATACTATGTAATATATCAATTGATGTTGAAACCAAAATGAAATTTTGGATTAAGCTACCAACTATATTGTTTTAAGAAAGCATGTATTTTTAAGCAGTTTTTGGAAGAAAAAAACAACTGAGGTACATGTATTGTCACCTTGTCATCGTTTGTTACCTTGGCGTAGGCATTGGGCTTGGCGTGACTAACAAATTTTAAGCTTGGTCATAACTCTGTTTATTTTGAATATATCTTCAGAAGACTTGGCATGTGAATTCACCATCACAAGAGCTATCCAGACTATCAAGGGAAAGCATTTTTGTAAGAGTAATGCCCCTTTTCAAATTATTATTTTTATCATTATCCAGCACCTGCAGCCAGGTGTTAGCACCAGTTGGCTGTGCTCTTGTTAAATCAATTGTCTAATCTTTCAGAAGCTTCATTAAATATTATTTATTAATACAGATACTGTGACCACAATCTCTACTAGCACTACCCCAAACACTCTGCCAACAGTTAGTTCCACTGATGAGTGGAGAACCACATTATCAGGCTCGTCCTCAACAACATCTGATATATCTACACTAACAACTATGAAATCCTCAACAAACCAACCTTCACCTTCAACAACAACAGATGCTGACGTAGGGACAACAACTTATGGACCTGTTACCATGACAACAACAGAACCAATCATTGAGGAGACAACAAGACCAGGGATGCATGAATGTTATGTGTGTGACATTGAAAATGCTGACAGTAATGAGGACTGTATCAACACTTTTGAGTCCTGTACCATGGAAAATGTATGTGATATTTACATGCTGTTATTCTATGAATCTTTCAAACACTGGCTTATGAATAGTACAAAGATAATTTTGTTTATAATTTCCTAGAAATTTTAAAGCCAATTCATGCCTTGTAGTCATAATTAGAATTGGTGGAAGGACAGACCTTAATAATGAAGTCCAAGGTTTAATTCCCAATCATAGCTTTTAAAAGAGGTTGTGTTTTTGCATGTGAAGAAATGCTAGGTTTACATGTGTAGCAGCCATCTTGAAAAAAAAATAGTATACTGTTAAAGTTAGGATTTATTACTATTCAAATAAAAAGCAACAACACAAGAAAAAATAACGATAATTATAGAATCATATGAAGTTATGAATATTGACATTTTGATGGCTAACTGCGAAGGAGTTGTAAATGCCTATACACATATAGGCAGTTATAAATATTTCACGCTGAGCCAATGATTTGATGTCCGGAATATTCATTCCACACGTCTGTTTTTATACACTCTTCAAAAGACGGGCTGTTTTCTTTGAACACCCTGGGCATCTGGCTTTTGGGTAATGTCAACTTATTTTTCCGGCGCATAAAGCTGTCACCTTATGTCTGAATGACTTGAAAATAGCAGTTATGTTTCTTTCAGGAATAGGGACTGCAAGGCACAAGAACTGTAACTCTAGCTAGCTTATTTTTTAGTTATTTCCCTTTGTTAATTTTCATACCTTGACATCCAGTAGTGACAATTTACCACCTCGTTATAATTTCAGCCTGTGTGTAAGACAGAGGTATGGTATACTGGTAAATCAGGGCAACACACACTGTCTAAAGGTTGCGAGTCACATGATCAATGTGAGATCAGCAGGAACGCTGCAGCTGCGTCATGTGATAGAACATCGTCTAGGGCATACTGTGTGTACTGTTGTAACACAACCAAGTGTAACTACGATGTGGAGTTACTGACATTTAAAGGTCGTAGGAAGAGATCTGTGGAGGAAGATTCTGTCACAAGGACGGCACAGTGGAATGCTACAACACCCTTCTGTAGAGGTAAACAGAGAGTTTACAATTTCAAAATAAAGTTAAACCTGTCTTTTTGGCCAACTATATTCAGCAAGCAACCTGCCCTGCATTCGGGATGAAAACATTAGCAAATTGCTTTCAAGATGATACCTTGCTTTGCACGTATGTGCATGTGCAAAGCAGGACACCATCTCAAAGCGCTCACGAAACGCTTTTACATCCTGAACACAGGGCTGTATTTAGCAAGCGGCCACTGAGTTCCCAAATGTAGCAATTGCACAGAAATAAACCTGTATCCAGCAAGCACCTGTCTCAAGGAAGCGCTTTTTGAATGTCTTCTAGGCACTTGGTTAATACAGGTTTGACTGTATTTTTTTTATATATGTGTGACCTGTCTTGCAAAAAGGGATCATCTGGGAATTCTGAAAGATAAATATTTGAAAAAGAGATTGGTTCTAGAACAGAACAACCAGAGGTGGCATTTCGAAAATTCTTTCACAGAAAGGTAGATTGATCATTCTGTATACAGAAAAATTAACAAAAAGTGATACGTTTTAACGGTAATCAGTCTGCGCAATTTGGGCAGTCTGACTAGGGTCAAACACTTTACACATTACCCAGATGCTCCCTTTTTATGTGATGGTCACATATATATAATGATATGAGCAATTTTGTGGTTGTGTGTTGTCAATCATTGTACAACCAGAAAATGGATTGATTTTGTAAATGTGTGATGTGTAATCTTCAATTCCTATTGTTGATATTTTGTTTAATATGCCAGGTTTGATCAACATGTCAGGAATTTATAAAAAAAAAAAAAGATGAAAATTAATTGACTACATTTGCCTGTAATAGGATCTCAAAAGTGCATTGGGGTGGTCTGGATACTTTGAAAATAAATGTGTTACCTTGACAAAATTTCAGAACAGTCTTTGTCCTTGTTCAAAATCTAGAATAATCATAATCTTGTTTTTACTTGATTCCTTTATAGATATTGAGCCGCCAGTTTTCACAGATTGTCCTGTAGACGTTGTCATGGTTACCAACAAAAGATTACCCATCAGTGTACATATTCCTATCCCTACAGCCACAGACAACTCTGGTATCAAGCCAACTATCCATGTAACACCAAATGACTTTACAGTACCATTTTGGGTATTCAAGGTAGGGAACAGTCAGTGTATATATTCCTATCCCTACAGCCATAGATAACTCTGGTATCAAGCCATCTATCAGTGTAACACCAAGTGACTTTACAGTACCATATTGGGTATATAAGGTAGGGATCAGTCAGTGTATTTCCGTTTATTTATTGTTGCTACCGTAGCACATGCCCATGTGAGCGACACTCCCCAGAAGACGGTTAGTTGTTACAGGGGATGATGCAAGGATACATGACGAAACTACTGGTGAGATCTGCCATGGTTCTTTAACCTGCTCGGTGTAAAGCACCGTCTCTCCGGGCCTTGGTTTAACGTCTCATCGGAAAGACAAATAGTTTGTTAGTGTACCAGCCCGGGAATGAACCCACGCCGTCAAACTTCAATGGTTTTAAAGTCCGGTGCTCTACCAACTGAGCTAATTGGGCTGACTCAGTCAGTGTACATATACATGTACCTTTAAATAATTCTAGAGTCAAGCCATCTTTCAATATAACACAAAGAGACTATACAGTTCCGTATTAGGTATATAACGCAGGGATAAGTTGGTTAAAACAGTCATACAAGTGACTTTAAATAATTTTGGTAGCAGGCAGTCTTTCAATAAAACACCAAATGACCTTACAGTGCTTTATTGGGTATATAAAGTAGGGATTAGTCAGAGTACACAAACAAGTGCCTTTCAATAATTGTCAGCATCAGGCCATTTTCCATTGAAACACCAAATCCAGGGGTCAATGCAACACTATTGTAAGTGCCTATATATTTATAAGCACTTACAATAGTGTTGCATTGACACTTCGAAAAGTCTTCAAAGTGCTTTACTGGGTATAAAAGGTAGGGATTAGTCAGTGTAAACATGAAATTTTCCACAATCAAATATAACTGATATTAAGTTTACTGTCAGTGTTACACCAAGTGACTTTTCAGTTCTGTATTGTACAAGTTGTGTATAAGTAAACTTGTTACTATAATTGACACAAAAAAAGATTATTTGGTGTTTGAATAACAGTTGCAGAAACCTGTGAGTTTAACCTACTGGATGTTTAAGTAATTGGCATATTTTGTGCAGTCCACTCTAAGTCTGCACCACCTTAGATATTTTTCAGCTCTCCTGAGCACATCGTACTCAAGTTGAGCTTTTGTGATCATTGAATGTCCATCGTCTGTTGTGTGTCCTGCGTTGTCCGTCGTCTGTCATCCATCGTCAGGCATCAACAATTTAAGTGTTTACACTCTAGAGGCCACAAATATGAACCATTCATCATGAAACTTGGTAAGAATGGTTATCAGGTCACAAGGATGAACCCTATCGAAAATGGGAAGGATCTGTGCCATATCATGGGAAAAGGGGCCTAAATGACAATTTTCTTGTTTACACTCTAGAGGCCACAAACATGAACCAATCATCATGAAACTTGGTCAGAATGATTATCAGATCACAAGGATGAACCCTATTGAAAATGGGAAGGATCTGTGTCATATCTTTTTCTTTTTCTTTCACACTGATTTTAATGCAGTTTTGACAAGATTTTTTATTCAGCATGAGGAGGGTTAAAACATCTTAACTTTCAATTACAGGATACCAGTATAACATTCACTGCCACAGACAGAGAGGGTTTGACATCTACTTGTATAGTTCATTTAGTTGTTCAAGGTAAAGAATTACACATTGAGTGATTTTGATCATCCCAAGCCTGAAAATGTATTCAATAATAAACTGGACAAAAAATTTAAACAAACGTTGAATAGCTTCATCAACTCAGACAACCAGCATCCTGAACTGTCAAATGAATCAAAGATACATTTTCATTGCTTTCTTTTGTTTTCATACTCATTTTTAGCTCCACTGGACATAATCCAGCGGGCTATTGTTATGGCCTGGTGTTTGATTGACATGAGTGCATTAGTGTGTGTGTCTGTTGGTTAACTTTTTCTATAAACATCTTCTCTGAAACTACTTGTCAGATTTCAACAAATCTCCACGAGAATGATGCTTAGAACATGATCTTTCAGATTTGTTCATAAATTTCTGATTGGGCTGATGACATGGGCTCTGTGGGCTGCCGCGTCACTGAAAAATGGTCCTATTATGATAGAAAATAAAATAATTCTTCTCTGGAACTACTGTTCAGGGTTCCACCAAACTTCACGAGAATGATGCTTAGAACATGCTCTTTCAGATTTACTTGTTAAATTCTGATCGGGCAGATGGCAAAGGCTTTATGGGCTGCTTCATCACTGAAAAATTGTCCCATATGATGGAAAATAAACGAAATCTTCTTCTTTTGTAGGATATGCATGTTAAGATTTCTTTGTCAAATTCTTATGGTATTGATAAGATGGGCTTAGGGGGTTGCAGTGTCATAGAAAAATGGTCCCTTATTAGGGAATCCTCTTTCTGATTTCATTGTTAATTTTTTATCAGGTTGGTTGCTTTGGCTCTACGGGCTGTTGCATCACCGAATAATGGTCCCATATGATGTAAAAAGAAATCTTCTTCTCTGAAACCACTGGTCAGAATTCAACAAAACTTCTCAAGAAAGGTTTTTAGGACATGCTCTCTCAGCTTTCTTTGATATTGGGTGATATAATGCTGCATCATGGGAAAAGGGGGCCTTTTTGATGCAATATTTCTTGTTATCACAACTTGTACATTAATTGACAGTTTTTTGTGAAATTAAGTAATGCTTATCACATAGCTATGATATTGTGCACATTAAAGCTGCTGCCAAATATTATTTTAGACCATGGAAAGAGGGGCCTTCTTGTAAAAATGATGATAATCTGCCTACAAATAGTTCATGTCTTAGCTAAATACTTTCAATGCAATTTATTAATGAATTCTCATAAAAACACTAGGCCTAGTGCCAGTGGAGGGATACTGGCCCTTTTGTTTCTTCTTCTCTAATTAACTAATTTCCTATATAATTGTGGAAATTGAAATGTAATTGAATTGAAAACTGAATCAGTGACATACATGGCATAGTATAAATGTAAAAAGCATCTTTAACAGTTTTGTGCCCTAGCACTGCAATTCTTAGACAAAAAGTCAAAAGAAATAGATTTTGCAGAAAGTTAAGTAAAAGTACACATATTATTATTATTGTTTTTCAGGACACATCTTTTGATATCTTCTGAGGGTCTTAATTAAAAATCAAACTGATAGTTTGTATTGAAATATTTAATGTTTCATTTTGTTTAAATTCTGCTTAAACTTATTAGTCCCCTACCGGTGTTCACACCGGTAGGGGACTATAGGTTTGCCCTCCGTCTGTCCGTCCGTCCGTCTGTCCGTCCGTCCGTCTGTCAGTCCGTCTGTCCGCTCAAATCTTGATCGCGCGATAACTTAATAACTAAGCAAGCGTTTTTGATGAAAGTTGGTATATGACTAGATGGCAATGTGTAGATTATGCACATCATTTTATTTTTGTTTTTTGACTTAAATTGAGGTTGCTATGGTTACAGAAATAGTGAAAATATGGCCAAAAATGGGATCCTGCGATAAGATAATAACTAAGCAAGCTAGTTTGATGAGACTTGGTATATGACTATATGGCAATGTGTAGATTATGCACATCATTTTATTTTTGTTTTTAGACTAAAATTGTTGTTGCTATGGTTACGGAAATAGTGAAAATATGGCAAAAAATATTGGATCCTGCGATAAGTTAATAAGTAAGCAAGCTAATTTGATGAGACTTGGTATATGACTAGATGGCAATGTGTAGATTATGCACATCATTTTATCTTTGTTCTTTGACAAAAAGTGTGGTTGCTATGGTAACGGAAATAGTGAAAATATGGCAAAAAATGGATCCTGCAATAACTTAATAACTAAGCAAGCTAACTTGATGAAACCTGTTTTAAAATGTAAAAAAATTTATAAGCCATGTTAGTCAGGGTGGTGATGCAGCAGTATTAATCACCTGCAGTGAAAGTTCTCATTTCTTACCAACAAGACTGAAGAAAAACATCTTGGATCAGACAAGGTAACTGTTATTGATACTATTTCTTGCATCTGTCTATTGCTTCCATGAATTGTATAGTGGGCACAGCAGAGACAACAACTCATGTAAGTCTTGTTTAACCCTTTAACAAGACCTGGTTTTGACGTCCCTGATAGAATTGGCGTGGGAAAACATTGAGACAAACAAAGCCGGTAGGGGACTTATGCCCATGTCCAACATGGCTCTTGTTTATTTTACATTGATTGGAAAAACAATTTCTTGCAACTTAGATAAATCTCTCTTGATTCTGCTTCCTAGAAAATTCACCCTATATGTGGTGTCCGTGGTCCAACGCTAGAGAGTTGGCCTCTTAACCAAAAGGTCCTCAGTTAAATTCCCGGGAGAGGCCATCCATCTTTCTTTCAAATAACACCTTCAGTCCCGAATAGTTTTGTCCTACAGATGAATTAAAGATCTACACACATTCTACAAATAGTACAACATTGATAGATTTTAAAATAATTTTTAATTTCTATTCTTTCTAATTTCAGATATTAGCCCTCCAGTCCTAGACTGTCCTACAGATGTATTGAAAGTCTACACAAACACTACAAACAATACCATACTGATTGATTATATCAAAAAATCATATATTTTGTTTATCTTATTATAGATATTACCCCTCCAGTCCTGAACTGTCCTACAGATGTATTAAAAGTCTACACAAACACTACAAACAGTACCACATTGATAGATTATATAGAAATAAAAAGTGATTTAATGGCTATCATAGATAAAGATGATGTCAACAGAACTGATCTGATACCCAAACATGGTCAGTCTATCAATGTCCTGGATGAGGTCATGGTGACCTTGACCGTCTGGGATCATGCTGGAAACACAGCCTCATGCAGTTTTATTTTGATGTATATTCGTAAGTACAATTAGACATTGTTCAACAATGAAGGAAAGTTGAAAATTATTGTGAAAACATACTGGAATGTTTGCCATAAATATTAACCCTTGTCATGCTGAACCCGGAATATTCCTGCTTTAACCCTTTCCTGCTTTTCAAAATTTTGGACCTGTCCAAATTCAAAGGTTTTGCAGACGAAAATTTAAAGTGGATTTAATTTGAAAAATAACCATTCAGTAGGGTAGAAAATAGTGTGGAAAAAGAAGAAATTGCTTGTCAGAAGCAATTTCTCGTTTTTTCACAATGTTTTCTCAGTCATTAAGTCACATGCACGTAAAAAGCAGGGATTAAACAGTAAAGGGTTAACAGGAGGTAAAGACAAAGATCAACCTGCACTTATGTGCAGTCTGATCTTAGTTTATACCACCTGAATTTCATTTTTAAACCAGAAAGGTGTAAAACAATGAATTTCCGAAATCAATACTCACTTACATTTGGTAACTTCCAGTGCTTCTAGAACTTTGATTTTACATTCAATTTGTAAAGATTTTTATTCAGCATGACAAGGGTTAATAATAATAATAAGTTTATTTAGGTAAAAGAGTACAGAACATGGCATAGTAAAAGTAGTATAACAAATAATTTTTGCATCAAGGAAAAAAATTGAAAAATTGAAAAAAAGCACGATGTTATGCGCTCCATTACCAAGGATAACACACGAATGTGTACAGTCAATCTTGTTCTGGTGATCATGTGGATTAAGTTCATTATGTGACTGTTTTTTCCGAATCCCCTTCCTTATTTCAAATTATCTTACAAAGTAGAAATTATTGGTAAAAATAATTGTTGTGAATTAACCAATTGTTGACAAAACTCATTAGAATCGTCTCAAAAAGCTTCGCTGAATCATTTGCTGAGCTTTAGAACTCAGAAGTTCAGTTTGAAAGTTTTCAATAAAGGACAAAAAGAATTTGTTTCTATATGTAATTTCTGCTCTTGGATGATTAAAAGTGACACAAAGTTTTGATAAAAAAAAAACAACTTTGAGATGTTTTGTAGATATCAAGGTCTTTTATTTCCTCTACAGCAACAGGATGTCCTGTATGGACTCTAGGATCTCCAGTCAATGTCAACATCACACAGTTATCATCAACATCATCAGTGAGTGTGGTGTGTAGTGACAACTCCACAATGGTACATACTATAGCAGGAATCCACCCTACAGTTACAGAATATAGATGTAAACAACATGCAGAATGGACACCACTTAACTTTATACCAGATTGTGTACATAGAGGTATGTGACACATTAAATTATAGGTATTGAAAATTCTACCATGGTATATACTAAAGCAGGAATCAACCCTACAGTTATAGAATATAGACACACAATGGACACTATTGAACTTTATACCAGCCTGTGTACATAGAGGAAAGCTTACGACATTTTTAATGATTTGATATTGAGGAACCAGGGAAGCTTCATAATACTTTAAGAACACTTGCTGAATTTCCAAATGAGACTTAAAACTTAAAACTTTGGAGTATGTGTTTTTCTTCTTTTTAGTTTACATTCATTAGAATAACTGAAAATGCCTCATTTTAAGCTTGACTAACCTCTGGAAATATATGTCAAGGTCAAAATTCTAAAAAATTGCCGTTTCGGGGGCATTCATGTTTCACAAACACATCTTGTTTAATTTGCTCCTATGAATTTCATTCTTTTCTTCTACAGATTTAAGTGTGTGTCCAGACTGGAGTTTTAACATAAGCTGGATTTGGAGGCCTTCTTCCTTCAAGGGTTTGGACCTAGATTGTAATATAACTGATATTCTGTCAAGTAAAATACAGACAGCATTGCGACAGTTCAGTGTTACAATTGGCCTTCTGAATGTATGGAACATGACAGAGAATGGAACTGTTAGTATTGTTATACGGGTTTTAGCACTTTTTCTATAATATGTGACCACTTAAGCACTAAAAATAAAAATATACTGTTAGAATGAAACAAAATTTATAATCTCCCTGAAGTGTAAATTCACCCATAACTCTGTTTAAGGAGCAAAAATTAAGATTTAATGCAAAAATTACCAAATTTACCGTATAAGATACAGTGAGTATGAATTGACACTAGCCTAGCAGAAACATTCAGTGTTAAAGAATTTCAACTTATTAGAAATATACATGGATTAAGAAATTCGTGAATGTGTGAAATTTTGCAGTAAATGTAATTATTATGCCCCCCTTCAAAGAAGAGAGGGTATGAATTAACTTAGCACTTGTCGGTCAGTCAGTCTGTCAGTCTGTCCGTAGACCATTTTTGTTCAGAGCATATCTCAAAATATATGCAAGCTAAAATCATAAAAAAGAACACTGGTGAATAGATCTTACAAGGGTTGATCCAGATATTTGTAAAATGGGATTATAAAACTTAAGAAAAGATGACTATCAAAATAAGATTATACATTTATTTAATGCAACATTTGTGTAATAAATGTGGAAATTTTCGAATGTATAAGTTATATAGCGGCTGTATGGTGACAAATCTAGGACATAGACCCCATAGTAGACGGGGGAGCAAGAACATCAAATGCGACATCATTATTAACTCTTTTCTACATAGTCTCCATTTGCTTGCATGCTTTTTGTCTGAGATGTTTGGGTTGGTGAATAACTCATGATCATGAAATTATTGAAAAATAAACAGAATTTGCATTTTGTTATTAATGTCATGTCACTATTCACTTGAATATGCAGTATTGTGTAAAATGTTCTGTGTCAGAAAAAAAAACTTCCAAAATTTAAAGTATGACAATGATTCCCTTTTTGTGTCTTATTTACTTTTGGCAAGAAATTTAAAATAGATTATACAAACACAAGTTATTGCCATCTGTTCACTGCCTAAGAAAATGCCATTGACCTGTTCTTATGGGGGAGCATAAATGTTTTACAAACATCTTTTGTTTTAAGTAAAACAACATTGCTGCAATATTTTCCTTATTTGGTAAATTGCAAGGGACAACATTAAATTTACATTTTCTCCTTTTAAGCTCACCTGAGCACGAAGTGCTCAAGGTGAGCTTTTGTGGTTGGGTGGATGTCCGTCGTTCGTCGTCAGTCGTGTGTCGTCAACATTTACCTTGTATGCACTCTAGAGGCCACATTTTTTGCCCAATCAACCTGAAAATTGGTCAGAAAGATTGCCTTGATAAAATCTCGGACAAGTTCGAAATTGGGTCAAATGGGGTCAAAAACTAGGTCACAGGGTCAAATCTAAGAAAAACCTTGAATGCACTCTAGAGGTCACATTTTTTGTCTGATCAACTTGAAATTTGGTCAGAATGATTGTCTTGATAAATTTTTGAACAAGTTCGAAATTGGGTTAACTGGGGTCAAAAACTAGGTCACAGAGTCAAATCTTAGAAAACCCTTGTATGCACTCTAGAGGTCACATTTTGAGGTCTGATCAACTTGAAATTTGGTTAGAATGATTGTCTTGATAAAATCTCAATCAAGTTTGAAATTGGGTCAACTGGGGTGAAAAACTAGGTCACGGGGTCGAATCTAAGAAAAACCTTGTATGCACTCTACAGGTCACATTCTTTGTCTGATCAACTTGAAATTTGGTCAGAATGATTTTCTTGATGAAGTCTCGGATGAGTTTGAAATTGGGTCAACTGGGGTGAAAAACTAGGTCATGGGGTCAAATCTTAGAAAACCTTTGTATGCACTCTAGAGGTCATATTTTTGGTCTGATCAACTTGAAATTTAGTCAGAATGATTGTCTTGATCAAATCTTGGACGAGTTCGAAATTGGGTCAAGTGGGGTCAAAAACTAGGTCATGGGGTCAAATATTAAAAACCCTTATATGCACTCTAGAGGTCACATTTTTGTCTGATCAACCTGAAATCTGGCCAGAAAGATTGTCTTGATAAAATCTCGGGCGAGTTCAGAATAGGGTCAAGCTAAGTGGGGTCAAAAATTAGGTCATGGCTTTGAATCTTAGAAAACCCTTATATGCACTCTAGAGGACACATTTTTTCCCCAATTTACCAGAAATTTTTGTTATCTAGAATGATTGTTTTTATAAAAACTCAGACAAGTTTAAAACTGGGTCAAGTTTGGTCAAAAACTAGGCATGGGGTCAAATCTTAGGAAAACCTGGTATGCAACTTGGAGGTCCCATTTTTTGTCTGATCAACCTGAAATTTGGTTAGTTTGATTGTCTCGATAAAATCTCAGTCCAGTTTGAAATTTGGGCAAGTGGGGTCGAAAACAAGGTCACTGGGTCAAATCTAAGAAAAGTTGTGTATGCACCCTGGTTTCCACTTTTTTGCCCAATCAACTTAAAATTTGGTCAGAATTATTATTGTGATAAAAGTCAATTCTTTTTTCTTGAAAATTAGCCAAATAATTTTTTAAAACCTGCTTGAAATGTGTTTTGGACAATTCACTCAGGTGAGCGATTAAGGGCCACTATGGCCCTCTTGTTTCTCAAAATCAGTTTATTTTATAGATTTTCCTGCATGCCAGTTTGAATATGACAGCCAACATATCCTTGTCTCTGGTCACATGTCCAACATTGACAAACATACAGACAAACCTGGATAATCTGGACATCCCAAGTGACTGTGAGGGGTCAGCTGTACTGACCAATCCTAATATATCCACACCTACAATGGACTGCCCTACAGGACTAGCCTTGGTCAAAAATAATCAACAAGATGGACGATGCTGTAAGTGTAGCTCACCTGTAATATCAAATACTTCATATTTCTGTTGACAGGGCAGATAATTCATAAATATGTTGATACCTATGAAAAATGCATTGAAGAACATTAAATGAGGTGTTCTCTCAAGGATTATTATATATATTGTAGATGTCAGCTTGTGTGTTTGTCTGTCTGAAGCTTTTTCTTTCCACTCAATTTCTCAGCAACTAATAGACATATTTCTTTCAAACTTAACAAATATAATCAGTATCAAGTAGAGATATGCAAGTGCTATTTAAGTTACAGCCCATTGACTTTTGACAGATTTATGGCCCCTTAATGGCATTTATTATTGACAAGCACTTGTGTATTATTCAGCTTTGTGACAGTCTAGTTAAGATTAAAATCATTGCGTGAATTCTTAAATTCCTTTAAAAAGCATTTAAGTTAGCTGAAAAATATATAGCTTTAACTGATGGACCTTATTCATTAGACATAAGGCAATATGGAAAGGGAGACTTGTAACCCATATAGACCGAGGAGTTTTACTGTATATGAATTGCTTCACTCTATTGGCCTTGTCATGACATTACATTACATGAATTATCCCCACTGTTTTTCACAGGGCCATGTCCAAGAGGTATGGCCGCTAAGACTGCTGTGTGTGAGTTATGCTCCCTGGGTACATATCGTGAAGATTTAAACACGACAGAATGTACACCATGTCCTACAAACATGACAACAAAAAGGGATGGAAGTGTGTCTCACAAAGACTGTCAAGGTAACATTTGTTGTTTGTTTGATTAGTTTATAGTTCAGATTTTCACAAAAATTCTTGAAAATGTATACATTCTATAGTATTAACAAAAGAATACCAGAGAACACAATAAAGAAGTCAGCTTACTTAATAGTAAAACAACTTTTGCATCAATGATTACAGTCTTCATTAAAAAAAAATACTCATCAGCAATGGAATTTATATATTGTATCTTTCACACCCACTTTTACATGGAATGAAAATACTGTATACTGTATTCCTCCTAATAAACAATCCCAGGGGCTATGCATAACATGGCCAGGGAGCTTTTATTAGTCCCCTACCGGCGAAGGGGACTTTAGGTTTGCGCTCCGTCTGTCTGTCCGTCCGTCCATCCATCTGTCAGTCCGGATTTCAGTTTTCCGGACTTTTTTTCTTAACCTTTGGAGATATTGAGCTGATTTTTGGTATGTGAGTCCGCATCAATGAGTTACAGAACGAGTTTGAGTTTGGTTCCGGTCCAATGATTTTTGTGGAAGATACGGATGCTGGACTTAGAAATTACCAGGAAATTTCAGTTTTCCAGACTTTTTTTTCTAACCCTTGGAGATATTGAGCTGATTTTTGGTATGTGAGTCTGCATCAATGAGTTACAGAATGAGTTCGAGTTTGGTTACATTCCATTGATTTTTGTGGAAGTAACAGATGCTGGACTTACAAAATTTCCAGGAAATTTCAGTGTTTCAGACTTTTTTTCTTAACCTTTAGAGATATTGCGCTGATTTTTGGTATGTGAGTTTGCATAAATGAGTTACAGAACAAGTTCCAGTTTAGTTCCGGTCCATTGATTTTTGTTGATACAGATGCTGGACTCAGAAATTACAGGGAAATTTTAGTTTTCCGTATTTTTTCCTTAACCCTTGGAGATATTGAGCTGAGTTTTAGTGTGTGAGTTTGCATCAATGAGTTACAGAACATGTTTGAGTTTGGTTAAGGTCCATTGATTTTTGTGGAAGATACAGATGCTGGACTTAGAAATTACAAGGAAATTTCAGTTTTCCGGACTTTTTTTGTTAACCCTTGGAGATATTGAGCTGATTTTTGGTATGTGAGTCTGCATCAATAAGTTTTAGAATGAATTTGTGTTTGGATCTGGTTCATTGCTTTCTGTGGAAGATACGGATGCTGGACTTAGAAAATTACGAGGGAATTTCAGTTTTCCAGACTTTTTTTCTTTACCCTTGGAGATATTGAGCTGATTTTTGGTATGTGAGTACACATCAATGAGTTACAGAACGAGTTCAAGTTTGGTTCCGGTCCATTGATTTATGTGGAAGATACAGATACTCGACTTAGAAAATTACCAGGAAATTTCCGGATTTTTTTTCTTTATCCTTGGATATATTGAACTGATAAATAAAATCTGATACAACTTATATTTTGGAGAGGTAGTTATACCTTTACCACCAAAAAGGATACTGCTCTAGGGACATATATATAAATCCGGTAGGGGACTTGGTATTGCCATGCAATACTTCCAAATGCTTTTTCAGTATGCATTTTCATATTGAAAAAATCATAAAAATTGATGTCTTTTATGTCCTTTTCCCTTCAATTTTACGTGAATTTCTTTTTAACAGTCATATAAATGATTGTTTAGAGGAAATCCCTCTCAAATTAAAGAAGTCTCAAAAAGTTCCTAAAATTTAGGTATTTGAAATGGGTTTTCTTAGTAACAAATGTAGGGGTGCTTCTATTAGGGAGGGCACTTTTATTAGAGGAAATACTGTATATGTATATTCTTCAAAAAGTGTAAGACTTGCAAAGTCTTGTTCTTATTGGGATGTCCAAAGCAGTACATTACACTTTACGCAGCAGAAAAGCCCTTTATTATCAGGTTAAAAATAGTTTCAGCTCAATGGCTCTTTGGAAAATAGTTGTAACTGCCTATAAATATATAGGCAGTTACAACTATTTTCCACTGAGCCATCGTCAGCTTTGATGCAGTCTTATGATTAAATTATCCCTTACCAGCTTGAGATTGAGATAGAGAGCTTGAGATAGTTTCTATAATACTCAAAGTTGTTGAATATTACTCATGTATTTACAGCCCTGTGTGCTCCTGGTTTGTTCTCAAGTACTGGTGTAGCCCCATGTATACCATGTCCCAGAGGAACATACCAGCCAGAGACAGCCAGCCAGATGTGTCAATCATGTTTATTGTTATATTTCAGTCCTGTGTGCTGCTGGTTCATTCTCCACTACTGGTGTGGTCCCATGTATACCATGTCCCAGAGGAACATACCAGCCTGAGACAGGCAGCCAGATGTGTCAATCATGTTTATTGTTATATTTCAGTCCTGTGTGCTCCTGGTTTATTCTCCACTACTGGTGTAGCCCCATGTATACCCTGTCCGAGAGGAACATACCAGCCAGAGACAGGCAGCAAGATATGATTGTTAGTTTTATTATTAAATTTCAGCTGTATGTGACCCTGGTTCATTCTCTACTACTGGTGTGGTCCCATGTATACCATGTCCAAGAGGAACATACCAGCCAGAGACAGCCAGCAAGATATGATTGTTGGTTTTATTGTTATATTTTCAACTGTTTGTGCTCCTGGTTTATTCTCCACTACTGGTGTAGCCCCATGTATACCCTGTCCCAGAGGAACATACCAGCCAGAGACAGGCAGCAAGATGTGTCAATCATGTTTATTGTTATATTTCCAGCTCTGTGTACTCCTGGTTTATTCTCCACTACTGGTGTGGTCCCATGTATACCATGTCCAAGAGGAACATACCAGCCAGAGACAGGCAGCAAAATATGATTGTTGGTTTTATTGTTATATTTCAGCTGTGTGTGCTCCTGGTTCATTCTCCACTACTGGTGTGGTCCCATGTATACCCTGTCCCAGAGGAACATACCAGTCAGAGACAGGCAGCAAGATATGATTGTTAGTTTTATTGTTATATTTCCAGCCCTGTGTACTCCTGGTTCATTCTCAACCACTGGTGTAGCCCCATGTATACCCTGTCCCAGAGGAACATACCAGCCAGAGACAGGCAGCAAGATATGTCAATCATGTCAAAACGGATTTGATTCTATAGTAACTTGGGCATCTACAGACGCTCAATGTATAGGTAATGTGATTAAAAAAATCTATCCAAACCTATCTTTTAAATGTCTAACTTGAATAATTGAATCAATTTATGTATTGTATTAATGTCTAGCAGCATTTATCCATGTTACCAGAAAAAGAAGTTTGAAATCAATTTTTGTGTTTAATTTTTTTCAAAACATATTAATTAGATCTCTGTGTGCATACTCTATTTTTACCTAGAACTATGAAATTTATATACTAGCAAAATAAATGTTAAGAAGTATTTGATTGTTTATTTTCAGAACCCTGTCACATAAATGAGTACAGTGATACAGGGTACCAGCCTTGTGTAACTTGTCCTCATGGTTACTATAGTAACCAAACACAGTCTACAAGATGTCAGAAATGTACAGACATATCTAACAATTTCACTTCATGTTCAGGTATTTTGGTAGATTTATAAATGTTTTAACAAGAACTGTATTTGATACAATTTTATAACTCATGATCTTCAATGTTCAATAAAGTTTCTACATCTGATCAATGACTCTCACCTCCTTAAAATCCAAAACAATGGACCAATCTGCTATAGATATAAGTAGAAAATTAAATCTGACTTGAATAGAGTGCATTACTGCTCCTATGCTGGGCATATTCGACATGACCAAAATTTAATTTACATATATTACTATATACAGCAGATTGTGCATTTTTGGTTCCGAAAATGCCGCCGTTTTTTTATTGCTTTGTATTTTTATGTAACTCATCATTCCTGATACCAAATCAAGAAAAATTATTCAAAGAATGTTTGCGAAATACTCTAAATGCAGACTGGGGCTTTAAGGCCAACTTATGTATAATTTTACGTGTCAAGCTGAAGTTATATATATATCAAGGTCAAACTTGTAAAAAAAAAGACACCATGTTGTTACTAGATTTTTATATCCTGCTGTTGTTTAGGATGGAATCAATAATTACTTCATTTTGATCAGATTTTGCTTATGATTAATATGACCTGCATAATAGTGTTTGGCATTCGGTTTAAAATCACAATCGGTTATCGTTTTTTGGGGTTGGAAAAGTAAATCAACTAATGATCCATTGTTAAATTGTTTTCTTAGAAATTAATACTGCACTCCCAGTATCAATCCTTTGAAGAAAAGAATATGACAGTTTAGTTAAAACTCACGACCCAAAGACTCATCCTGCAAATTTTTCTACCAACTCCAGCGCTCAGCATAAAACAATTGTAACTGCCTATAAACATATAGGCAGTTTCGACTGTTTGATGTTGAACCATTGAACTGATGTCAGTTCTGTAGACAAAATAGAAATATATGGCTTTCATTTAAATATTAGTAACTGATTAATCGATTATGAAATTTCTTAGTCGATTATCACAATTGGAGGCCCAAACCAACTGATTATCGATTATAATTAATTAATCTGCCCATCACTACATGCGTATCAAAATAAGTTTATTATACTGCTAAGAAAATTCTCACATTTTCATTGGCTTATACTGAATTGACATACATAGATAGATATAATATAAATGGCCACTCAGGTGTAACATCTAATATTTCCCTAAGGAGTTTTGCTTTGAAAAAAAAAACACACAAAAATTTCAGCCGGTAATGGCAGTCATGATTCTCTTGCTTCATTGATATCATGGCCCAAGAACTCGGTGCATACCACAGCCATATATAGATAAAAGACAGATATTTGATCAAAACTAAATCCTCATATACCCCAGCAAAAAAATTGTATAACTGAAAATGTTCAGCACAATCTTCTTAATGTCTGGGTGAAGTTTTGATATCAAAAAAGGATAATTGTATTATGGGATTTATTATAGGATATAATTGATTATTTTCAGATACATGTGAAGATGTACCATGCAGTGAAAATGGTCACTGTGTTAGTGTAGATTTGGGTCATATTTGTTATTGTCCTCCTGGATTCACAGGTAATGTTTGTTATATCTAGTGATAAAATATTTACATATACTACTGTACTTTGATATTGTAAACAGGGTAATTATTAAAGGAGAAATTCCCCTATCATGATGGATGTGTAATCTTGCATAATGCATAATTTAATCAATGTAAATTTACTTTATATCAAAGATATGCAGACCACACTTATTCAAATTGGAATATGAAAATATGCTGACAACGTTTACATTAATTTTGTAAATATCTATAAACTGATTTCAAGATTCCAGATCTAAGTTGGTTGATATATTGTAATGAAAATCAAGGCAAAAATGTAAGGAAAAAACGTGTTCATGAATTATAAATATTAAGAAAGGTGTAAAAACAAACTATTTTTTAGTTTGTAGAAAGTTGACATTACTCTAGAAAATTGCCTTTCTTATAGTTTCAATGTTTTGAATGAGGAAAAAAAAAAGTAAGACGTTATATTCTGGGGTTACATGCAAGATGCGCCAAAATAAAACACCGCTAAGAAATTACAATCGAAAAACCACCAAATGTGGACACCACCAATATAAAGCCGTTTGCAGTCATATGGGTTGCAGTGTTAAGATAATGGATCCTATCCTAGTTCAGATTCAGGTCGGATCTGTTATTGTCCTCCAATTCACAGTCAATATTTTGAGCCAGGCTGTTTCCGGAGATAACCCAAGGTATTGTGATAACCTTGGTGTCGTATTTGTTGGCAAAGATGTCGGCATTGGCTTGACAAACTTTAACTTTCGTCATATGTCTGTTGTAACTGAAAATATCTTCATGAAATTTGGTATGTGTGTTTACTATCTCAAGAGCTATCACGTTAATCAAGGGGGATAACTTTGAAAGCCTTTTGTAATAGTAATGTCCCTGTTTCAGCTTAGATTTTTTGCATTAGAAAGCACCTGCAGCTGAGTGTTGCGCATATACTTAAACTACAAACTTCTTAATTACAATAATGTTATTTTAGGTGAAAGCTGTGATGTTCTCATCAGTCAATGTGAAAATATTGCATGCATGAATGGAGGGACATGTGAAGAAATAGAGGAAACCTTTCAGTGTAATTGTAATGCTGGTATGTACCATTGTTGTTGGTTTATGTTTGCCAGGGTGTACTTGAGTATATATATACAGTCGAATCTGTGTACAGCAGCCAGTCAAGGGAGAGGCCCAAATTGGCTGCTGTACACAGATTGGCTGCTGTTCACAGTATCCTTAGGGCGGTCATTTTGTCGTACCACTTTTGATTAGCTCATTACCAGATCGCAAAACTATAGACTTCTCCAAATCTAAGCAATTCCAAAGTTTCATTTTAAGTGTTTGTCATTAAAAGAATAAGGAATCATGCCATAAAAATATAAAAAATATTTTGAAAACGCATGATTCATATTCATCGAGAATTTCTCGTTTGCGTTTAGCCACGGTTTGGACCTGCGTACGACCTACGCCGAACTCATTAGCAATAATCCTGGAAGAACACCCAGATTCAAGCATGCGTATCAATTTCACATGATCCTCTAGAGAGAGGAACTTACGTTTAGAAAGCGACATTATGGCGAGATTTGATATCGAAAGCAGGTTTTCGTCCATTTTAAAGACCTCGAGAAATCAGTTTGTTAAATGTAAACAACCTGTAATATTCAAGATCATTTCATTTAAAGAGACCCGACAACCGATAAATTCCATAGCTTTTAATTAATTATCATCATTCAAGTAGATCAAATAAATAATAATGGCCAATTACACGTCATTTAATCGACAACACGGAATTAAATCGATAATTGGTTATTTATAACTTGTACATTACATTAAAGCGACTTCGGCTGTTTACTATAGTGATGATTATCGAATTTTTCGAACACGACTAATTAAGTCGCGTGTTTTGTCAGATGACCCTTGTATAGGTGTAATATACAGTTGGAATTAGACCAATTAAGGTGACCGCCGACCGCATTTCAGGAGATCACGCTATTCACAGTGCAATTAAAGAAGGAATTTGCACGGGGGGAAATCGAGAGGCCACTGTCGGCAGATTGGCCGCTGTGCATAGTTGGCCGCTCACACAGATTTGACTGTATATACTCAAATAATGTTTGTTCACAGTAATACCAATTCATTAAAATTTCCTTCATTACCTGTGCACCCAGTAGAACAATAATTAAGTGTTCACACTCTACAGGACACATTTTTTGCTAAATTCCATTCAAATTTCCTGAGAATATTTGCATTTTCATCGCGGGATTTCCCTTTCGAATATTTGACATTCAAAACAATCTCAAAGGAAATGTGGCCTCCTTTGCCTGTTATTTGCTTTCTATCTAGAGGTCACACTTTTGGCTAAAATTTGATAACTTGATAAAACTTGCAAGATAGGGTGATCTAGGTCCATCATTACCCTATTTTTTGCTTTCAGGTTATACAGGAATACTATGTAAAACTGTAACAAATTCAGGTTTAAGTTACCCTTGTGTAAATGGTCACTGTATTACTATGTCTATTTGCTCTGTTTTCAGGTTATACAGGAATACTATGTGAGACTGCTACAGATCCATGTTTAAGTTACCCATGTGTGAATGATCACTGTATTACCATGTCTATTTGCTCTGTTTTCAGGTTATACAGGAATACTATGTGAGACTGTTACAGATCCATGTTTAAGTTACCCATGTGTGAATGATCACTGTATTACCATGTCTATTTGCTCTGTTTTCAGGTTATACAGGAATACTATGTGAGACTGTTACAGATCCATGTTTAAGTTACCCTTGTGTGAATGGTCACTGTATTACCATGTCTATTTTTTCTGTTTTCAGGTTGTACAGGAATACTTTGTGACACTGTTACAGATCCATGTTTAAGTTACTCTTGTGTAAATGGTCACTATATTAGTTATAAGTTACCCATGTGTGAATGGTCACTGTATTATCATGTCCATTTGCTCTGTTTTCAGGTTATACAGGAATACTTTGTGAGACTGTAACAGACCCATGTTTAAGTAACCCATGTGTGAATGGTCACTGTATTAGTCACCATGACAATGGCACATTTACATGTTTGTGTTTTGATGGATTTGAAGGAAATATGTAAGTATGATAGCTTTCAATTTTATATTTATTTAAAAAACAAAGGAGAGACAGACTAAAAAGTTTTACTAAAGTCAGATCTTTTTACATTAACAATATTATATGTTCTACATCTGAGATGTTCCCTTTAGACTCATAGATAACATTTGATTTTGTCAGAAATTCATTTGGTTTTCATGAATTATAATTTAAGGTAGTGGAACTGTAATAGTTCCACAATATTAAGGCACTCATGAACTTTCACAATGTTGGAAACCTTGGTGAACACTGTTAAAGTTCCTTACTTCAGGAACGTTGTGGAAATTTTATGGGTCAACTACTTAACACATCTAAATTTAATCAACATTTTGAAATTTTCAAAATCCCCTTGAGGACCAGTGCTGTTCCTTTATAAAATTTATGAAATGTGAATGTAAAATAGGAATCTTTGAGTTTATATTTAAGCCTAGAATATCCTCTTGTCAATGTTAATTTCAGGTGTGATGTACAGATAGACCAATGTGTTGACAATCAATGTAAACATGGTGAATGTATCAGCTTGATGGATGAATATAAATGTAACTGCACTGTAAGTCTAATTTAAGGCTTGAGACATTGACATCATTTGGAATGGGTTGAAGATGAAATAAACTACAAACAAAATGTTCTTGGAAAATCAAAAGCTTATTTCTATTTTTTTTTTTTTTTTTTTTTTTTTTGGGGGGGGGGGGGGGTGATAGAAAATGTTGTTTAATAAATGCTTATATCATGTAATGTTTTGTCTTTTAGTTAAGTTTTGGGAGATCTTATGTTTATTCAAAGATTGCAAAATAATTCTCATAATTGTGAAGTCTGTAAAGCTTATCTAACAAAGACGAAATTGAAATATCAATGTTGAATAGAAATGACCTAGTCTGAAGCACGAACTGTTTGCATGTTTGTGTGTCTCTTTTGAAAAGAGCATAACTTTTTTCAGGGAACTGGTTACTATGGAGATCTATGTGAGATACAAGTAGATCATTGTCATGACAATATCTGTATGAATAATGGAACATGTTTAAACAGTGGTGAAGGTTTTACATGCAGTTGTTTGGATGGTAGGTACAATATGTCCATAATGTACTGAAACTGTGCTTGAATATAGAGAACAAATTTTCTTTAATGCTTTTTGGTGGTTTATCAAGAAATAATGGTAGATTATCACTTGATAATCTCACCGCAAAAGCGGTAAATTATCAAAACTTTAAACCCTGCTTTTGTGCATTTCGTCCTATCTGACGTCATCTATGCGGGGCAAAATAAAGGACATTACAATGAACGTTGCATAGTAATCATGCGCAAAATGACGCGCATTATGAAAATATGTCCTAGAAATTTCATATTTTGTCTCATTTTTGCATTGAAGAAATAGATTAATCATTTGTTTTTTTAGTAAGAAATTTGTGAACAACAAAAGCTATATTTTCACTTGTGGCTCTGCCACTCGTGAAAATGTAGCTTTTGTTGTTCACTCAATGAAATATAAATTGATTTTACACAAAAACAAAGGATTATCCTCTATGTCTTGCATTATGAGATACAATAATACAAGTCATGTTGGTTTGCCTTTCACAGTTTATTGAGAAAAAATGGAGAGGTTGCATAGGAGGTCAACATTAAATGGTACAGCAAAACTTGTATTAAGCAATCCCTAACAGGACCACCTAAAGCGGTAGTTAAAGAAAATGGCCGCTAAATACACATTTATTTCACAAATGAGAACATTTTTTTATTGAAATGCATATTATTGCGAAATTCCCAATAATCCTATATTGTTAAAACTAAATAGAATCGAGTAGACTTTGGGTAAGTGTAAATCCCGTTTTGTTATACATGTATCTATTTAATTTTTGATTCAATTAGGTTTTGAAGGTGTTGTGTGTGACCAATGGATTGGTGCATGTGAACAGATAACTTGTGAAAATGGTGGTCAGTGTGTTAGAAACATAACAGGAGAACCTTATTGTGTTTGTATGGTAAGTGCTTCTGTATATAGAATAGTATGTAAGTGTCTACAAATATCAATGTTATCTGGTCAAGGTTGGGAGAATTTATCATGACGAGGCTTTGCCAAGTCATGATAAATTCTTGCAGCCTAGGTCAGATAACATTGATATTTAAAGACACTTACATGCTATTCTATTTATCATGCAAATCATTTTTCAGTGCTTGATTATAATACAACCTTAAAAATCAAAGAAATTCAGGTGAAAGTGTATGCAAATTGTTTCTTAAAACAGACTGCCTGATATTATGTTAATAGACAGGTGATATCAGGTCAATACAGGCTTCATTGCATGATAAATTATGATAACAAGAACTGTTCTATTTTATGTGTATGATGGAACATTATGGGAAAATTCAGTCAGTTTTCATAAACTGAAAAAGCATGGCTTAAAAGCATTCGACTGGTAGAGCTAATTTTATTCTCTTCTTTGAGAATACAAAAGATCAAATCCATCAATGTTGCTCATGAGTTATCCTTTGGTTAACTTCTAGCAGCCCTTATAAAATCAGCCTTAAATGGTAAACATGTTTGATTTCAGAGTGGTTATAGGGGAGATAATTGTGAGACAGATGATCAAATCTGTGATGAGAATCCGTGTCTAAATGGGGCCACCTGTTTTCACTATCCAGATAGGAATGTCTGTCAGTGTACACAAGGTATGTATCGATTTGATTAATATGATCCTATGAAAAAGATACTACTTTTATCAGAGAATGTTAATAATGTTTAGGAAATTAAAAGTTATTATCTCAGACAGCATGATAGTAAACTGTAAAATAATAACTTTTAATTTCCTAAACATTATTAACATTTGTCAGACATAGAACTTTGTTTAAGGGATAAATTTTAGCAAAAAATGAATTACAATTATCTGCAAAAGGTTTGTTTTGGTGAAATTTATATACTTGACCAATTTACAGACAAGTAGCTGGTAATAGTTATCATTACATTTTTACAATAAAATTGTGTGACACAGAGTAAACAATTCTAGCAAAAAAATCATGATATATATATATAGACACATTCAAATCACATTTGAGCCCGTGCGTGACATTTCCGACAATTTGAAATATTTGTGAGATGTAAACACTAAGTGGCTTAGACAGTAATATACAGTTAGAATAAAGCTACCTGATGATCTACATATACTTTGAGATCTTATCTATCTACTAAGCGCATAGTGACGACTCTGGTCAGACTGTGTGAATGTACAGGTTGGTCCAGGTCTTTGCTATGCGCTATTGTTATTGTTGGAAATCTCACGCACAGGCTCATTTATCTTCAATCAGGAACCTTCGGCCATTCTACGGAATAGGCCTCAGGAATAATAAGAGGGCAGCCATAAAATCACGTCATTTTGCATGTGGTTTTATATGACGTCAAAAAAATAACTGAAGAGAAAGAACATCAAATAAAAGTTCAAAAATGGGCATTTTATTATTTGAAAACAAAATACAGTGTTTTACTGAGTTTTGTTTTCAAATTTTAACATGCCAACAAAATCTCAACTGACTATCCGCAGGCATTAAAGGACTTTGTCAAAAAAAGTACCACCAGAAGCCAGATTACATATAAAATGTCCCAAAACTGGTACACTTAGATCAGAGGTACTTTCCGATATACAGAAAAGTCTGAACAAATGTCATTATTTGTATCTACTGTGCAGGTTTTACAGGTGACCTATGTGACATAGTTCTAGGATTGAGATGTGATGATGACCCCTGTAACCATGACAACAGTGTAGAATGTGTGGATACCGAGACTGGATACCTGTGTTATTGTAGACCTGGTTGGACAGGTCAGTTAGTCTATAACACAAATCACATATTTATCCTACTGGTGTCTAAATTGAATCATCTTCATATTCAAAAGAAAAAATATCTTGAACAAAGACTGCCAAATTTTATTTTCTTTATTTAGTTAGGATTTTTTAGAGGGTAGGTTGACTGTATTGTACGATTTCTAGCTAAAAAAACTTCTTTAAAGAAATTTTTGCTAACCAGTCGGAAACTTGTTGTTGTTGCAAAAAATTAGACTGTGTCTCGAAACACCTATTCAGGGTATAGGAAAGTAAGTGACCGGAAGGAGATAAACGGACGCGGCCTGACATAGGAGGTTTTTATGGGGAAATCAAAATGGACAATTTGGCTTGAAAGGTATATGAGTTCTGATTTTACTGTTTGTTATTTTACTTCTATTTTTATGCCCCCGTATCAAGAGATCGGAGGCATATTGTTTTACTCATGTCAGTCCATCTGTCCGTCTGTCTGTCCGTCCATCTGTCCGAAAACTTAACCTTGCCAATATCTTCAAGCCTATTCAAGATACAAAGCTAATATTTGGCACGATGATAGATCTCAATGATCCGCATCCGCTGGTACCAAAGTCAAGGTCATGTGACAAGGTCAAGGTCATCTGTCAAGGTCAACCTTTGAAAAAACTTAACCCGAAAACTTAACCTTGCCAATATCTTTAAGCCTATTCAAGATACAAAGCTAATATTTGGCATGATGATAGATCTCAATGATCCGCATCCGCTGGTACCAAAGTCAAGGTCATATGACAAGGTCAAGGTCATCTGTCAAGGTTAAACTTTGAAAAAACTTAACCTGAAAACTTAACCTTGCCAATATCTTCAAGCCTATTCAAGATACAAAGCTAATATTTGGCATGATGATAGATCTCAATGATCCGCATCCGCTGGTACCAAAGTCAAGGTCATGTGACAAGGTCAAGGTCATCTGTCAAGGTCAAACTTTGAATAAAAATGCCTTTACGGGGGCATTCGTGTTTCACAAACACATCTTGTCTTTATATATACCTGTATGCTATAGGTCTTGAATCCAGACTTGAAATGAAATATTGAATTTATTCTTAATAAATAATTCATATCAGTTTAAATGCAACAAAATCTTAAGCTTATCCAAAAACATTTTTGAACACAGTTACACTGTATCTTGATGTTTATACGTCCCTGAGAAAACAGGTGTGGCTTCAACCTACACCTAGGTTGTCTGTGTCTGGCTATGAATGTTTTTTCATTTACACACACACCCTACAGTTGGGCTAGAACTACAAACCTTCAGGTCACAAGTTGATCACATTTACCACTTGGCCACCAGGGCAGATCTTAGATGTTAAATTATGCTCATCTATGTTTTTGCTAAACATTGTTATGGGTTGACAAGATGAAATGTTTTAAGTCAGCTTTTTAGCTCACCTGTGATCACCTTTTGTCCGGCGTCCGTGCGTCGTCCGTCAACAATTTCTTTAAACGACATCTCCTCCTAAACTACTAGGCCAATTTTAACCAAACTTGGCAGAAATGTTCCTTAGGTGGTCCCCTTTAAGAATTGCTAAAAGAATTGAAATTTGTGAAAAACTCTGGTTGCTATGGCAACCAAAGTTAAAAATTTAAGAAAATCTTTAAAATTCTTCTTCTTCTGAACCAGCAGCCCTACAGCCTTGAAATTTGGCATGGATGATCAGCTCATAGACCTTCATAAAAATAGCTAAATTCATATCTGTTGGGCCACCAGGTGCGGAGCACTAGGGGGGAGGGGGTAGTACTTTGGGTAAATTTTGTAATCTTTAACCTTCATCTTCTTCTGAACCACAAGTCCTACAGACTTGAAAATTGGCATGGAGGATCAGCTCATAGACCTCAATATAAATAGCTGAAATCTTATTCTTAGGGCCACCAGGTGCAGAGCACCAAGGGGGAGGGGTAGTACTTTAACCTTTTTCTTCTTCTGAACCAGGAGTCCTACAGATTTGAATATTGGCATGGATGATCAGCATATGGACCTTTATAAAAATAGCTAAAATCATGACTGTAGATTCACCAGGTGGGGAGCACCAAGGGGGAGAGGGTAGTGAAAATTTTGTAATTTTTAACCTTCTTCTTCTTAAGAACCACAAGCCCTACAGACTTGAAAATTGGCATAGAGGATCAGCTCATAGACCTTAATAAAAAAAAAGCTAAAATCATGACTGTAAAGCCACCAGGTGCGGAGCACTAGGGGGAGGGGGTAGTACTTTTGTGAAAATTTTGTAACTTTAATCTTCATCTTCTAATGAACCAGGAGCCCTACAGACTTCAATATTGGCATGGATAATAAGCTTTTGGATCTAAAATAAAATAGCTAAAATCATGAATGTAGGGCCACCAGATGCGGAGCATTAGGGGGAAGAGGTAGTACTTTGGATCAATTTTGAAATCTTTAACCTTATTCTTCTCCTGGATCAGGAAACCTACAGACTTTAAAATTGTCATGGGTGATCAATATATTGACATTAATAAAAATAGCTAAAATCATGACTGTAGGGTCACCAGGTGCTGAGTGTCTTGGGGAGGTGGTAGTACATTGGATCATTTTTGAAATCTTTAAACTTTTTCTAATGAGCCAGGAGTCCTACAGACTTGAAAATTGGTATGGATGACAAGCATATGGACATATATTGAATTAGCTAAAATCATGACTGTAGATTCACCAGGTGCAGAGCATCTTGGGGGAGGGTCAGTGCTTTGTTGAGAATTTTGAATCCCTACAGCCTTTATATTTGACATGTATTGATCAACTCATTAAAGAAAACTTTAAAAGTCTCAGACTCAGCCTGTATATCTGGCATAGATTAGCTGATCACAGACCTTTTATGGAAAAAGCTTAAATAAATAATGCCCAGGGGAGGAGCAGAGGGGGGGGGGGGAATGATTATTTCAAATGTTATCTGATTGAATAAGTGAAAATCTCTTTTTCTGTGGTTGCATGGACATACCTAGGTAATGAAGCTTTTTTCTCAGGTGAGCGACCCAGGGCCAACGGCCCTCTTGTTTAAAACAAATAATTCATTGCAGAACTTCCATGAATACTTGAGGCATAGATGGAATTATAATAAATACAATATGAAATACTTATTCAGCAACTTTTTATACGCCCGTGGAAGACGGGACGTATTATGGGATCACCCGTGGCGTCCGGGCGTCCGGCGACGTCCACTTCTTTGTCCGGAGCATAACTCTGTCACTTGAAGTCTGATGGACTTCAAACTTGGCAATTGTATTCTTCACATCTTTACGGAGTGCAGTGCACAAGAACCATAACTCTACCTGGCCTATTTTTTGAGTTATTGCCCTTTGTTGTTTTTCAGACTAGAATCTTGTCCAGAATATATCTCTAAAAGTATAATAGCTAGGATCATGAAACTTCATGGGTGTATAGATCTCACCAAGGGGGAGTGCAGTGCACAAGAACCATAACTCTACCTGGCCTATTTTTTGAGTTATTGCCCTTTGTTGTTTTTCATAATAGAATCTTGTCCGGAGTATATGTCTTAAAGTATAATAGCTAGGATCATGAAACTGCATGGGTGTATAGATGTCAGAAAGAGGGAGTGCATTGTACAAGAACCATAATTCTACCTGGCCTATTTTTTGAGTTATTGCCCTTTGTTGTTTTTATACCCCCCACCTACAAAACCCCCCACCTACAAAGTAGAGGGGGGTATATTGGTTTCACCATGTCTGTCTGTCTGTCCATCCATCCGTCCATCCGTCCGTCCATCCGTCCGTCCGTAGACCTTTTCGTTTCCGGACTCTAACTCAAGAACCAAATGACCTACAATCATGAAACTTTATACAAATGTTCCTTATGACCCAAGGAGGTGCTCTATTGTTTTGGGGTCATGTAGGTCAAAGGTCAAGGTCACAATCACCCTTTGTTCAATTTTCGTTTCCGGACTCTAACTCAAGAACCAAGTGGCCTACAATCATGAAACTTCATACAAATGTTCCTTATGACCTAAGGAAGTGCCCTACTGTTTTTGGGTCATATAGGTCAAAGGTCAAGGTCACAGTAAATTTTATTTCAATTTTCGTTTCCGGACTCTAACTCGAGAACTAAGTGACCTACAAGCATGAAACTTTATGCAAATTTTGCTTATGATCCAAGGAAGTGCCCTATTGTTTTTGGGTCATAAAGGTCAAAGGTCAAGGTCACAGTCAATTTTTGTTCAATTTTCATTTCTGGACTCTTAACTCAAAAACCAAGCGACCTAGAATCATGAAACTTCATGCAAATGCTACATATGACCTCAATATTAGTTACAAACACATCCTGCACTAAAAGCACTTTCATTCGGACAAAGCGCTTGTGGGGGGTATTAGTCCGCTCTGCGACAGTTCTAGTTCATACTAGAATCTTGTCCGGAGTATATCTCTAAAAGTATAATAGCTAGTATCATGAAACTTCATGGGTGTATAGATCTCACCAGGGGGAGTGCAGTGCACAAGAACCATAACTCTTCCTGGCCTATTTTTTGAGTGATTGCCCTTTGTTGTTTTTCATAATAGAATCTTGTCAGGAGTATATCTCTAAAAGTATAATAGCTAGGATCATGAAACTGCATGGGTGTATAGATGTCAGAAAGGGGGAGTGCAGTGTACAAGAACCATAACTCTACCTGGCCTATTTTTTGCGTTATTGCCCATTGTTATAACAGCTAGGATCATGAAACTTCAAGGGTGCAAAAAATATTCATTCAAAATAACCTCAGTTCTATTCAAACCCCCAGTTAATACAAAGCAGTGTGACGGGCGTATCTTGTGACAATTTGGCACCTTGTTTAGATTATTAACCCTTGTCATGCTGATCCCGGAATATTCCTACTTTGGCAGGAGGTATGGACAAACATCAGCCTGCACACATGTGCAGTCTGATCATAGTCCATACAACCTGATTTTCCTTTTTAATCCAGAAAAGTTTTAATAATTATATTTTCAAAATCAAATGCTGACTCACAATTAGGAAATACAGAGCTTTCAGCACTTTGATATAATATAATATTGTCAAGGTTTTTTATTCATTATAACAAGGGTTAATTAACACACATGTCAATGTTTCTTGGTTCTTCTCCATTACAGGGGATCAGTGTCAGGAACAAGAAGATCATTGTGTATCTGATCCATGTCTAAACATAGGACAGTGTGAGAATTATGGCACACATTTTATATGTGACTGTATGACTGGGTATGCTGGACATATATGTGAGGTAGGATATTATGAATAATGAGAGATTTTAAGTTTTGTATTTTTATGTAGGATGAAATAGAAGCTCAAATGGGAATTGTGGGATACAGTTATATGTGGCAGTTGTTATCTCCATTGTAAATGATACAATAAGTTGCTGTTTTGATACAGAACATTAACTACATTTTTGAAGTGAGTATCTTTGCAAATACCAGTGATATCACAAAATGTCAGGCCAATGACAAGAATGATTACAACCTTGTATGAGTGGTGGCATATGTGTATATCTACCCAGAGGTTGACTGTACACTTCAACTGTTAATTCATATATCTCTTTATTATACTGCAAAGAAAATTCTAGCATTTTTATTGGTTAATGCTGACCTGACAAACTATTGATATCTACAGCCCCTCCTGTATAACTTCTAATGTTTCATTAAGGCGCCTCGCCATGATCATAGACAAAAAATCGAGACCATAATGGCGGCCATGATTCTCTCACTTCACTGATAACATGACATGAGTATACACATTAGGCTACAGTTAAAATGTGCGAGTAAAAAATTATATAGATGTCAATAAATAACTTTTTTTAGCTCGCCTGGGACGAAAGTCTCGGAAGAGCTATTGTCATACCCTTGGATGTCGGCATCAGCATCGGCGTCGGTGTTGGCGTCCACATTAGGTTAAAGTTTTTTATTTCTATCAATATTTATCCTAGAGGCTTTATTTTTTACAGAAACACTCATTAGGGCATAGGCTTTCATTTGAGACCAACATCCATGTCGAAATGACCTTTAGACTGTGACCTTGACCCTTTCAAAAAAACTTTAACCAAAAACTTTAACCAAAAAAACTTTAACCTTGCTTATAATTTCTGTAAGCTAGATACATCATTACTCCATATGCACACTCATTAGGTGATAGGCTTTCATCATAGACAAAGCTCCTTGACAATTTGACCTTGACGTTGACCCTTTGTGGACTTAGAAAAACTTTTACCAAAAAACTTTAACCAAAAACTTTAACCTTGCATATATTTTTTTAATGCTCCAACCTAGGGACATCATAGCTGCATATATATACTCACCAGGTGATAAGCTTTCACCAGAGACCAAGGTCCTTCACAATTTGACCTTGACCTTTACCATTTGTGGACTTTAACTGAAAACTTTAACCAAAAATTTAACCTTGCTTATATTTTCTAAATGCTTTACTCGGGGACATTATTACTTCATACACATACTCACTAGGTGATAGGCTTCTACAGAGACCAAGGTCCTTCACAATTTGACCTTGATCTTGACCTTTTGTGGACTTAGAAAAATTTGAAAGAAAAACTTCATGTTTGATACAAAGAAATTCCATTGGTAACCTCATCTGCTTGTAGGCTTTCACTTTACCCTAACCTTATACATGCAATTAAAACAAAAAAGTTTTTTTTTATATTTCTTAATTACTACTCAAACAGATATATATCATGGACTTTAACATTGAAAGAAACCTTTTTGAACTTCGGTCTTCGGTCAAGCGCTGGTTGTGACAAGCAGCTGTTTGGACGAGCTACGTTGTCCACAGACAACTCTTGTTTTTCAAATCTGTCCATATTAAGTAGGCCTACCAACTTTCTCGCAGCTGCAGCCAAGAACCACTTTCATATCACAACATCGAAGAGTGTAGTAGTGTGACATCACAACTATATATGACGTCACTTTTTACATGTTTACTTTCATAGGGGCGCATTAAGGGATATTGGTGGTTTAAAAGAATTTGGTTTATACCAAGGCCTTAAATAGGTAAAAGACAGATAATCAGCCCTAAAACTTTGAAGTATAATAAATTTGTAATACATTTTCTTGCCTGGGTATTTAGTTTATTCCCCGCAGTAAAAACTGATGTCAACCCTTGTCTAAGGCTTGGGTGATATTATTTTTCTGGCTGGAAATAAATTGTCATATAACCTGGCAAGAAAGTGTATAACTAACACTGTTGCAGCATGATTCACAAGAATGTTAGTAGCCCAATAATGAATTGTGATATATATGTAGATCTACCCAAAGGTTGACTGCACACTACACATCTTTGTTTCAGCATACTATAGAAGTTTGTCACAATAATTGGTGTTTAAAAAAGCGATGTAAGTGTAGATCTAAACAGACAATATTACTATACCCGTCACATGTTTGTAACTATCTATATCTCTTTGTGCTGCCATTATAGTGCAGTGGTAGCGCGTCGGACTGTGAATCTAGAGGTCCCGGGTTTGATCCCCAAAGGCGGCACTCACTCTTTCCAACTATTTGGCTCTCACCAATGGGTTGATAATCGTAGACCTATGTGAGATAGCTGCTGGAGGCTAGGAAAGGATGTGGTGGTTGTACTAGTGAGAGAAATACCAGGAAACCATTGTTAGGTGCTCCAGCCCCCGCGATATAACTGAAAAAATGTTAAAAGCAGCGTTAAACTCCATTCAATCAATCAATCAATATCTCTTTGTTGCAGCATGAAGTAGATGAATATCACACTAGCCCATGTATGAATGGTAGTAAACATATGTGTAGATCTTACGAGAGGCTGAATATATCCTACACATATCTGTTACTATTTATATCTCTATATTTCAGCATGATGTAGATGAATGTCACAGTACCCCATGTATAAATGGTGGAATATGTGTAGATCTACCCAGACAGTACACCACACATATCTGTTACTATTAATATCTCTTTGTTGCAGCATAACATAGATGAATATCACCAAAATGTGTAGTATATCTGTTACTATTTATATCTATATTTCAGCATGATGTAGATGAATGTCACAGCAACCCGTGTATGAATGGTGGAATATGTGTAGATCTATCCAGTGGTTACGAGTGTGAGTGTACACCCCATTTTACTGGAGTTACCTGTGAAGTAGAGGTAGATGCCTGTCAGTCTAGCCCCTGTCTGTATGGTACTTGTCTAGACTCTATAGATGGATATGTGTGTAGGTGAGGGACTAGCTGTTTAACTCAATAAAAACATAACCTGTGCTTATCAAATAATCATTTGAAAACAACAAAAACAACAACAACAACTGCATACTCATATCAAACATTCTTTTAGAATAAAGTTCTTTTCCATGGACTTTCATTTCTTTGAAGAAATGATCAAAAATGAGTTTGTTGCAATAAATATATTAAGGAAAAAAAATTAATTGGTACCTTTAAAAACTTTTAGTACAGGTTTTGAAAAAAGCACATTAATATGATAAGTAAATCAAACTCAATATTTTGCAGGGATAAGGCTTTTTTTTTCACTTTTCTGCCCTCACATTGATGAATCATTGGCACATTGCTTTGGTCAAGTCTGTTTTGTTCCCATAAAAACTTTAGATTTTGCAATAAATTTTGAATTGTATGTGGTTCTGTTGGTACCAGCTTCAAGGTCATGAGTTTAAGTCAAGGGTGTTTTTTTCAAGGTCAAATAAGTGGAAATTTTAAATTCACTTTGAATTTTGCCTTGCCATCAATTAAAGATTTGAGCAAGGGTTTGTTGTTGACTATTATAAATATTTTGAAAACTACTGCATCTGAAAAATAAGACTGACAGAGTTTAAGTTCAAATAACTTTTCCCAACGAAAAAATTTAAAGATATAATTTGTGGGAATTAGATATATTGAATGAACCTCAATACTGCTTTTAAGGTAGTGGACCTATAATAGATCCTCAATGTTTTGGAAGTAATGAACTTAACAGTTTTAATCAAGGTTTCCTAATTACTTTCATTTGGAAACCTTGGTCAACATTTTGAAAGATCATGAGTTTAGAAATATTGTGAAACTATTACAGTTCCACTACCTTAAGTGTTTTAGAAGTAAAATGATGATCTGTATTTGCTATTATTAGTTGTGATCCAGATTGGACAGGAGCTGACTGCAATGAGACCATCAATAAATGTATCAGTTTACCCTGTCATAATGGAGGAAACTGTACACAAAATGAGACAGAATTTTCCTGTACTTGTCAATCAGGTATGTTGACCAACATAGAAGTGTAAACTGCAATTTGACTTGAATTTATTTTACAATATTTTAACCCTTGTCATGCTGAACAAAATTTTCATCAAATAAAGGGCAAAAAGCACTGAACGTACCAACTGTAGGTCAATTTTTATTTGAAAGACTAAATCTATTGACAATTCTGGTTTATAAGTGGAACAGGTGGTGTAGACTTACATCAGACTGCACATATGTGCAGGCTGAAGTTTGTCTTAAGCTCCTGCCAAAGCATGAATATTCCATGTTCAGCATTACATGGGTTTAATTTTGTTTCAATCAAATTTCCATATTGTATATGTCAACCAATATGGCTCAATTTTGTCAAACATTAATTGCACAGAAGACATGCACTTGCACTGTAGACCAAAATAAGATTGAATGTCTGTGCTTGCTGGTCTTAGTCTATTTATGTCTGCCAAAGCTGTGTGTAAAGCAGCAATATGCTGGCAACATAATAAGAAGGGATAACTCTTATGGTAATGTCACATGTTGAAAACACCATTTCTTCATTGCTTTCTACTGGATTATCAATACAGTCAAACATGTATTATGTCACTTATGGGGCCACCAAAAAGCGGTTGTTAAGTAAAATGTTTGCTTAGTACACATTTTGATTACACATTAGAAACATCATTTTGAGTGAATATGCATATCATTTTGAATTTCTTGAATTTTAACATTGTATGATTCACTTTTAATAATTTTAAGACCAATAATATCTACTTTTTAAGATACTTTGAAAATGGTCACTTAATGGATGTGGACACTAAATAGAGGTGGTCATTTGAGCAAGATGTGCTGTTTTTCTCTGTGGATAATTACTTGATAATTTTATTGAGAAACCTATTGCAATAAACCTTAACATGTTACAGAGTTAGTCTCGTTTTAGTTTATGTCGCACTACTGACTGCTTCTGCAGGTACCATCATTATTGCATCATACAAAAGAATTTTTAAAGATTTTGTCAAAATTATCTTGTTTCCTGTCTTATTTTAATGCAGTCAGGTAAAGCCTGACTTGCATCTAGCGATCGTCGACAATCGTGATTATCTGAACCTCACAATACTATATTTATGTATAGCTGCAGGTGAAAATGCAAACCCATGTGCCAAAAAATGATGCTGAGAAACTGAATCAATGAAGAACTTGTTTTCGAGCTTGAGTTTGGCTTGCATTAGTCTTCTTACCATCAGTTGCATCTATACTGAGGGATATGAAAAAGCATTCATTGTCTTACTGATTTAGGCTAAATGAAAATATATAAAGTACATGGGGTACACAAATTGAAAATACTCATGATTACAGAGATTAGCTTACTGAAAATTTTGACAAATTAGACATGACCATTTTTTTGATTAGCAGATGGATTAGTCAATGTATAGTTTGTAGCTCTGATAAAGATTCTGTATACCTCAGACATATGCTTTTACACGATATATTTAGATGAAAGTTCAGCGTGTCATGAAGGCAATATCCAGAATAATGGATACCTGGGTAAAAACCTACACTATCTTTTACTTTTCAAAAAATCTTTCATAGTGAAAAATATTGATAAGGAGACTCGATGAGAAAGCAAAAGATTACTGTTACAATTTCAAGTTGTGGGCATTTTGTTTAAAATTGTAGCATTGAGATTAGGCTTAATTATATAATTACTATGAAAATTGTCCCACTTTGAACAATTGTCATTGAACTAAAGGACTTGGCCCTAGTGGCATGAAAGTGGCACAAGATTTTGTAAAGTCGCCCAAAGGGTGACTTGGAAAAATTAGATGCTCTTCAGTCCTGACTGCATTTCAAGCCTTTGATGTCAATTTAAGATAAAGAATTCATTTCCATGATATTGCAACAAATCTTCTTTCGACACATGCTTCGATTGATTGGGTATAGTTGGGCTACCTTTTTCATTCTGTAAAATTAGAAGGTTTTTGAAATAGAAATTCTTTATTTTGACTTCTCATTTTAACAAATAGTGCCTTCAACTAGCAAATACTTGATTCTGTTTTAATTTAGAATACACAGGTGTTTTCTGCGAGTCTGAGATCAAACCATGTGATCCAAACCCTTGTGTTAATGAAGGAGACTGTATCAGTGAGAATTTGACCTTCACCTGTCTCTGTCCAGATGGTTACTATGGCAACACATGTGAGCTGGTTGTGAACGCCTGTGACAGTCTGCTGTGTCAGCATGGTGGTACTTGTATAGAAGATGGTGTGATGGGAAGATGTAAATGTACTTCATTGTACACTGGTATGGAGTGTGAAAAAGGTAAGACTTATGTGTCAATACAGTGGTACTAGAGGTTAGTCAGTCAGAGAGATGTGAATTTACTTCATTAAGCACTGGTGTGGTGTCAGAAAAAAGGTAAGGCTGTTGTGTTAATACAGTAGTACTTGTATAGAGAATGGTGTAATAGGAAGGTGTAAATGTACTTCACTGTTCACTGGTTTGGTGTAAAAAAAAAAAAGGTATAACTTAAGTGTTAATAGGGTGTTACTTGTATAGAGAATGGTGTGTTAGGCAGAAGTGTATGAACTTCTTTGTCTATGGTTTTTCTTGTGTTTAAGATTGTTTGATAGAATAAAATGTCATGTGCCAAAACCTTAAATTCTGATTGATCATAAAATAATAAACATCTTTCAAAACTTAAAACTTGGAAAATAGAAGTTATCTTTAATATCTAAAAGTTTAAAAAAGAAACATTTGTTTTTTTGCATTTCCCTTTTACTTTTCATAATGGCTGATGAATAGTTGGTAAAAGAAATTGATAAACAATAAATGTGATATTATATTCCAGAGAAATCAGATGATTTTGACATCACCATTATTGGTGAGGTGTCAGTGATGTGTGAGACAGAGATTGTGGTCTTGGATGACATCGAGGCTGTAACATTGTGTTTAAGTTATAGATATGCTCCATCATATAACAGAGGACTGATCCTGAATCTCATAGATCATAGGTAGGGTGAACTAACAGCTACCCAAAAAATTTATAACTTTTATCCATTGTCACATAACCATATTTTAAAGACTTAAAAAAAAATGCATTCAAACCATTTAGCAATTGAATAATCATTTGCTTGTTAAAAACAAATTCCATTTCTTATCTTATTTACCCTTGTCATGCTGAATACATTTTGGCTAAAAATATTCATCAAAATCAAAGGGCAAAAAGCACTGAATGCACCAACTGTAGGTCAATTTTTATTCGAAAAACTAAATCTATTGACAATTCTGGTTTGAAAGTTAAAAACAGGTGGTGTTGACTAACATCAGACTGCACATATGTGCAGGCTGATGTTTGTCTATAGGTCCTGCAAAAGCAGGCGTATTCCGGTTTCAGCACGACAAGGGTTGATATATTATCCCCCTTTCCTTTTTATGTGGGGCATATTGGTTTACTCTCTTATTGTCCCTCTTTTCTGTTTTCTGTAAACAAAAAGGAACAAACCCCATATTTCAAGCATATTCAAAAAGTATATCTAAAATTTGTCATGATAAGAGATCTCACTCTAAATCATTAGCATATTTCAAGGCCATCTGATAAAGTCAAGGTCATCTTTCAAGGTCAAACAACCTGAAAAATATTAATAGATTTGCTGGGATGCTAAGTGATTAATACACATTAACAGATACTAAGGTCAACGTTATTTCACAGGGTCACATTAGCCCAGCTTATGAAAGATTTAATTTGTGTTCATAAACATTTCTTTCCTAATTTTATGTGTGTTGTATTAGAGTATCAGTTTGACATAGTAAAAGGTAGGGTGATTAATCAAGTTGAGTGTTCACCAATGTTTGTTTATTATTAGAAGACATATTTTTTCTTCCAGTTATGATACTATCATGGCAGTTTATGCAGATAGACTAGAACTTTTTCTGACCAACAGCAGTAATATTGTAGTGGTAGAGTTTGGGCTGGTTGACCCATTCTGGCACCAGGCGTGTTTGACATGGTCAACTATGGATGGACGATGGTCAGTCTACTTTGACCAGACATTGGTAGGGGAAGGAAACAACCCAGAAATAGATTCAATATTGTCAAGGTAAGAAGTTGTATATTTACATAAACTAATTCTTGTCTACTGAAGAGTTAAAATTTTCACATTATTTGAAATATTGATTCATATGAAATGCACAATGACAGTGTTTTGTGAATGCCAAGAGTATGTAATCTTTAGATTGCTGTTTTTAGAGAAAACCTTAGGGATTGCTATAGCTTTGGTGTCGTTGTCATCATTGTCCTTGTCGTCATGTGCAAAAACTTTGACATTTTGTGACATCACTGGTTCTACTGAAGGCATTCACTTGAAACTTGGCACACATGTTTACTATCAAAAGAGCAACCTTTACTATCAAGTTGCACGACTGTAGATGTTTTTGGTGTGAATTATGCCCCTTTTTGACTTTTGCTATCCAGCAAGCATCAGTCGAACTTAGGTACTGGTAGGCTGTGATCTTGTTTTTTTAAGTTTATGGTGGACACTTTTAGGTTGAATGTTCAGAGCATGTCAATATTATGTCAATATTATTTTCAAAATTTAACATTTTCAAAATAATCATATTATCCAAATCATTTTCATGAACTAGCAAGCAAGGAGGAACAACCCATTTATTACAATTGTTTATAGTAATCTTCTGTTTTTTTGCTTTTTTGTTTTTTAGCTCCACTGGCCGAAAGCCAGCGAGCCATTGTCATGGCCAGGTGACCGTCGTGCGTGCGTCCGTGCGTAAACTTTTCTTTAAACATCTTCTTCTCCAGAACCATTGGGTGGATTTTGATGAAACTTTATCAGAATGTTCCTTGGGTGATCCTCTTCTAAAGTTGTTCAAGAAATTTGGATTGACCCCAAAATATGGGCGTGGCAGGGCAGGGCATATTTTGACCCCGAAATCTTTGAACGACATCTCCTCCTGAACCGTTGAGCCGATTTCAATGAAACTTTACCAGAATGTTCCTTGGGTGACCCTCTTCTAAAGTCGTTCAAGAAATTTGGATTGACCCCCAAATATGGGCGTGGCAGGGCGGGGCTTATTTTGACCCCAAAATCTTTGAACGACATCTCCTCCTGAACCATTAGGCAAATTTTAATGAAACTTTACCAGAATGTTCCTTGAGTGATCCTCTTTTAAAGTTGTACAAGAAATTTGGATTGACCCCAAAATATGGGCGTGGCAGGGCTGGGCTTATTTTGACCCCAAAATCTTTGAACCTCATCTCCTCCTGAACCATTGGGCCGATTTCAATGAATTTTTACCAGAATGTTCCTTGGGTGACCCTCTTCTAAAGTTGTTCAAAAAATTTGGATTGACCCCCAAATATGGGCGTGGCAGGGCGGGGCATATCTTGACCCCAAAATCTTTGAACGACATCTCCTCCTGAACCATTGAGCCGATTTCAATGAAACTTTACCAGAATGTTCCTTGCGTGACCTTCTTCTAAAGTTGTTTAAGAAATTTGGATTGACGCTGAAATATGGGCGTGGCAGGGTGGGGCTTATTTTGACCCCGAAATCTTTGAATGACATCTCCTCCTGAACCATTGAGCCGATTTCAATGAAACTTTACCAGAATGTTCCTTGCGTAACCCTCTTCTAAAGTTGTTCAAGAAATTTGGATTGACCCTGAAATATGGGCATGGCAGAGCGGGCCTTATTTTGACCCCGAAATCTTTGAATCTCAATTCCTCCTGAACAATTGGGCCAATTTTAATGAAACTTTACCAGAATGTTCCTTGGGTGACCCTCTTCTAAATTTGTTCAAGAAATTTGGATTGACCCCCAAATATGGGCGTGGCAGGGCAGGGCTTATTTTGACCCCAAAATCTTTGAACGACATCTCCTCCTGAACCATTAGGCCAATTTTAATGAAACTTTACCAGATGTTCCTTGAGTGACCCTCTTCTAAAGTTGTTCTAGAAATTTGGATTGACCCCCAAATATGGGCTTGGCAGGGCGGGGCTTTTTTTGACCCTGGAATCTTTGAACGACATCTCCTCCTGAACAATTAGGCTTATTTTAATGAAACTTTACCAGAATGTTCCTTGGGTGACCCTCTTCTAAAGTTGTTCAAGAAATTTGGATTGGATGAGATCCACTGGATCAATAAAATTCAGGTCAGCGGTTTATGGCCATTCTGGTCCTCTTGTTTCAAAGTGATATCTTTATAGTTTTCTTCCTTGTAATTTTACATATTAGTAAAATAATTTCATTTCTTCATAAGTTAGTTTCAACTTAGAAAAAGTCAGAATTCCTTTTGAATGCTGTTCACTTTCATTACCTTCTATTTTCAATATCTCTCTTTCAAATCTTGAGATTTTTAATCCAGTGGAGCGATACAGGCCCTCTTTGGCCTCTTGTTTTCAAATTTAAGCGCTGTTATAGTTTTTTAAGTCTTCTTTGTTTTGTTTTGTTTTTTTTTTAACTCATATGTTTTCCTTTCATTTCCTCTTCAAAGGATTTAGATATTTCCTTTTACTCTCTCAGGTTCAAGATAAGTATTGCTCAAGATTCCTCAGAATCATTTCAAGGTCAGATATCAGGGGTCAATGTATATAGTAAAATGATGACAGTAGATGACCTTGACCCTTGTAACCATGGTAACCCAGGAGATATAATCAGCTGGGTGATGTTTGATAAGTGTAGAAGTGAGGATGGAGGTTACCATGTGACCTATCCGTCTGTCTGTCCAGATGACCTCTGTCTTCCGGGATATACAGGCACAGACTGTGATCAAATTATAGGTTAGTGATTTAGTATGATGTTTAATCTATATCTTTTTTTCTCATTGGTTGTGACTAGAGCTAGCATGAGTACTCGAGTAACCGGGTGTCAGATAGAGTAACGTTCCAACCAACGTTCTGAATTATTGACTATTGATTTAAACATATTTATTTTACATCGATTAGGAAACAAGTTCTTACAACTTAGATTAATCCCTCTCGATTCTGCTTCCTGGAAAATTCACCAGTACTCACGCCAAATGTGTAGCTAAATGGAAGAACCAAGATCGATAGCCGCGCATTGGAATTGAACACAGGACCTTAGCTTCAAGAGGCCGACACTCTTCCTCTAGACCACGGACACCACTATTGTATTGACTATTGTATAAGTAATATGTACCTTTGGGGATCAACTTCAGAAAAGAATTGAAGACTTTTTAAAACGGTCTTCAATTCTTTCCTGAAGTTGATTTCTTGATAGTCCAACAGCTTTAAATCAGATAGTTTTAGAGTCCTGGCAACTTATCTCTGAGTCAAAGACTCGCAACACCTGTGTCCTTACAACGTTACCTTTCATTTAGTCTTGTTTGAACATATTAGATGTTCAGTTTTCATTTTCAAAAGAATTTTATAACTATAACTATCTGTCTTTTGTGTGTCAAAAATGTTTTACTAATTACGGTACCTACTTTTAATTTTGTGCAGAAGTAAAAAAGTAACTGTATAGCTGTATAAAATGATGTTAAATTCCTATCTTTCAGACAAGGATCCTCCTATTGTCCAGTTTTGTCCAGCGGATGTGATCAGTGTTATCTCTATAGATGAATTACGGACAGTGGTCACTTGGTCAGAGCCCGTGTTTGTTGATAATGTAGATATTGTACATATAAATCAAACTTATTTCTCAGGTAAGTGTCTTAATTTGTCTTTTTCTATTGTACATAAATGACATGCCTTTACATCTAACATCATCATCAACAGATTTATTTGCAGACGATACAACGATTAGTGTGACAGGTCAATCAACCATAGTAGTATGTAAATTGCTCCAAAATAGTCTAAATGCTATAGATGAATGGTGTGGAAGAAATGCAATGCTGCCAAATCCAAACAAAACAAAAGCAATGATTATCTCACCATCAAACAGTATTTCAAGCAAAGAAACATTTCCATTATTTCTCAATGATCAACAAATAGAATTCTCTGAAGTAGAAAAATTGCTTGGAGTACAAGTTGACCATAAACTGTCTTGGGCAGTCCAAATTGAAAACTTGTTAAAAAAGTGAAATGCTTTACTTTACCCTCTTACTAGAATTAAGATTTATCTTAGTATTCATGTAAGAAAAATGTTCTTTAATGCTTATATTCTCCCACACATTGATTATTGTTGTGTTATCTGGGGAAATTGTAAATCTAAACTTTTAGATAAGCTTTGTAAATTTCAAAAGAGAACTGCAAGAGTAATTCTTGATAAAAATACTGATACTCCTAGTAATGATCTATTCAAAGAACTTAATTGGCTCAGCATTCATGATCGTATTGTATTCAAAAAGTCTGTTTTTATGTATAAATCCTTAACTCAGGTAAACATCCAAACTACATATCAAGCCTCTTAATACTCAATCAGCTAACACAAATCTGAGATCAAATTGTAATGAAGTTCTTAGAATTCCAAAGCCAAGGATCGAGTTTTTCAGGAAATCAATTGCTTACTCAGGTCCAAAAATTTGGAACCAAATACCATTATATATACGAAATGCTGACAGTTAGGTGAAAACTTTAGCCTATTCAATTTTGTTCCTTCATAGAATTGAAGAGTTTCTGATTCCAAAACATTATGTAATCAAATTTGTTGTGAACAATTGTTTTTCTGCACTTGATTTATATAAGCAGTCTGTAAATAAATACCTAATGTTGTTTTGTTAAGAATTGTATTCATTATGTAGTGCATTTTATTATACTCATTGTCAATTTTAAACATTAAGACTGATCCAAAGCTAAATGGTTAAAAATGATAATATCAATAGTAATTCATTAATATCAAAATGTGACAGAATTCAGGTTCAGAAAAGTTTAAGTAAGTACCAAAATAATAATTATGTATTGGTACTATTTAATACATGTACAAGACAAAACATAATGAAGCTTTTATATGATACATTTTTCATTCATTCACTGATACTTGTTAATTTATGTTGTTTGTGTAAATGATTTTGTAAATATTTGAAGAGGCCCACAGGGAAGACTGGGTTTACCCAACTGTGTTGCCTCGTTAAATAAAGACTTTATTATTATCATTATTAATCAAATCGGGAGTAAAGAAAATAAAAACAAAAACTTCAGATAAACGCTCTGTGAGTTAACTTGAAAAAGAAATTAAAATCAATAGATACAGTGCCATAGTTTAAATGCTGCTCCTTTTTTTCTGTCTTATTAACCATTCGATGTTGATCTTCTAAAAGACTTGAGAATGTTATTTATTAGGCTGTTTTTTCTCAAGACACTGAAAATCTGCATTACTTTAAGCATAAAGTGCATTCTATAGTCATGATTTTAAAATATGCAAGTATTTCATTCAAGATATTCATGTGAAATTCAAAGAATTAAAAAAATATTTATTTCTTAAATTGTTGAGTTCCATAAAATGCAACAAACTTATCTAGATCATCAACAGAATAGAAAATCTCATTTGGTAATAATCATAAGGATTTGTTTTCATGAGGGTAAATGCTATCAATTGTAAGGTATGGGGTACTATATATTATGAAGGAATTGATTTAAATATTTATGAAAATAAAACAGTTTTATAATATGACCTACGTTGCGGGAGTGAAATAACTGAGTTAAATATTTTTGATATTACATGAGGGTTATAACACTAGTGAAATAATTATGCAAATGAGCTAAGAACAGGCATCAATGTTATATTTTCATTGTTAAAATGATGTCATTTTGGCTTTGTTGACGTCATTTCGCAAACAGCTTTCGCGTAATAACTTTAATTGATAGATATTGTAATTTACTTATTTTATCACAAAGATGCGGGTCAAAGTATAAATAGAATATCAAATTTGTGGTCATTAAATTCCAAATTAATTAAAGTTGTCATCTAAAACAAATAAAGACTGAGTGCTGTGTCATTTTTATACGTCAGAAGGGTTGTATAATGTTATCGTCTGCATCGTCCGTCCGTCAGTCTGTCTGTCTGTCCGTTAGCAAATTCGTGTCCAGTCCATAACTTTGAAACTATAAGGCCTATGGTCTTGAAACTTCACAGGTGTATAGATCTCATGGCTAGGGTGTGCAGAGCGCAAGAACCACAACTCTACCATATGTAATTTTTGAGTTATTGCCCTTTGTTTGATTCAATTAGCAAATTGGTGTCCAGTCCATAACTTTAAAACTATAAGGCCTATGGTCTTGAAACTTCAAAAGTGTATGATCTCAGGGTGTGCAGAGCGCAAGAACCACAACTCTACCATTTGTAATTTTTGAGTTATTGCCCTTTGTTTGATTTAGTTTGCAAATTCGTGTCCGGTCCATAACTTTCAAAATACAAGGACTACGATTTTGAAACTTTACATGTATGTAGAACTCATAGCTAGGGTGTTTGATTACATTATCTCAATCTGATTGAATTTGTGAATATTTTAGTGGTACTGGGGTACATATAATTACTTGAAGAATAGTGATGATATCCATAAGTAATCCACAGTTTTTTAATTAAGAACACATTTCCCCAAAGACAAATAGGAAAACAAAACAAAACAAACACTACCATCATAATAAATACAATATACTATTGTGTTTGCTAGAAAATACATCCTAGGGATCAATAAAAAGTTCAAAATATCACCCATTTTTGTCTGCGCTTCGAGCTATAATGCCACGCCTAGCATTGCTCTTGTTATCTGTTTGTAGATGACTCGTTTAATATATTTGGTATTCAATGACCACTCAATCAATATCCTCTGTATATTTTCGTGTATATTTCAGGTGATATATTTACATATGGTGAATACCAAGTTATATTTATGGCATTTGATGCTGGTGACAATCATGCTCTTATTGTATATTTTGGTATATATATCAGATATTTCTTTAATGCTTTTCGGTGGTTTATCGAGAAATTACGGTAGATTATCACTTGATAATCTCACCGCAAAAGCAGTGAAATTATCAAAAACTTATAACCTGCTTTTGTGCATTTCATCCTATTTGACGTTATCTATGCGGGGCGAAATAAGTGACGTCACAATGAACGTTGCATAGCAATCACACGCAAAATGATGCACTTTACGAAAATATGTCCTAAAAAAATTCACATTTTGTCTCAATTTTGCATTAAAGAAATAGAATAGCCGTTTGTTTTTCGAGTAAGATTGATTAATATTTCATTTCGTGAACATCAAAAGCTATATTTTCACTCGTGGCTCTGCCACTCATGAAAATAAAGCTTTTGTTGTTCACTCAATGAAAAATAAATCGATCTTACACTGAAACAAACGATTATCCTCTATATATTTACATATGGTGAATACCAAGTTATATTTATGCATTTGATGCTGAAGACAATCATGCTCTAATTGTATATTTTGGTGTATATTTCAGGTGATTTATTTACATATGGTGAATACCAAGTTATATATATGGCATTTGATGCTGAAGACAATCATGCTATCTGTCTCTTTCATGTCATTGTTACAGGTAAATACTGATACAAATGGATATTTAAGATACAAACTACAGTGAATCTATATGGACATCAATTAATTTGTTATAAGAGAATACCTCGAAGTGATTATGCAAGTTTAATTATAGCCCTTTTACCTCCAAGGCAGATTGAACTTGGAATATCTTGATGGCTCTGAGCAAAATAGTTCTAACTGCCTATATGTTTATACTCAGTTACAACTTTTTTCACGCTGAGCCATCAATTTGCTTTAGAAATGAATATGTTGAAAGTAGAAAGAGGGATAACTGTAATAATTCTATTACTAAATGGTTAATAATATGATATTTTGATTATTAATTAAAGCAGTAATCCATATGTATTCTGTTTATTTCAGTACGTCATTGTAGATTACCATCCAGTCCTATCAATGGACAACGATCATGTGATACCCAGAGTTCCTCACTATCCCAGTGTTCCATTTCCTGTCTGGATCCCAGCCTCTACCAGTTTACAGAAGAACCAGCTCATGTGTATATATGTAGAGAGGGTGGGGTATGGGACCCACCAAGGGGTAAACAGTTCACATTCCCTCCTTGTGCAGGTATGAGTACATGTATTCTTTTTGTTTCATAACATACTGAATTGATGATCACTTCAAAAATTTGCTAAAACTTTTATTTTTTGTAGTTGCTTCTTATAAAGCGTGTTAGTTGTTTTGCCAAAAATGACACAGATTTGCTTGATTAGATATAATTGCTGTACAAACAATTTAACCATATAAATTCCTGATGAGAAAATAAGTTGAAAAGTTTATTTTATATTTTGTTATCAAACTAATGGTTCACTCACATATGATACACTAAACCCATGATGATCTAGTCACAAGTCAGTTGTTTACCCTTGGGTCCTTTGCAGAAATAGGAAAATTGGCTACCATCTATCAAGTGTTCTCAATTATATGCCTGGATGGAGAGGAGGAACATAGAGTTTACCTTTTGCAAAGAAAAATTTACCTGGTCTGATCAGAATTTAATGACCAGACCTTCCAATCCCAAAACGATGGTCCTAACCACAGGACCACTTATAAATTGTTATCTATACTTTGTAGGGTTAATACTTGGAGCCTTTTTAATGAACAGTCTTGGGAGAAAAACAACCAAAGCTCATTATTATAATGCTAATTAAAACAGGTTCCTGATTTATTTTAAATTGTGTATCATTAGTTTTTATAGTTGTATATTAATTCATATACCATTAAACCTATAGATAAGCAAGAATGAAATTAGAGATTTAATACTTTAATATCACACATCTTTTAGAGGTTTAATACTTTAAAATCACACATCTTTCTTCTATTTCAGGTTATTCTACACCATATCAATATTATCAGGGCGAGATATTGTTTAATTCCCTAACCTGTACAGAGCAAGCCAAACTTGATCTCACCTCCAAAGTCCAACAGCAGTTCTACCAGACTGGTTTATGTCAGAACTCTGACTGCCCCACCTCCTATATAACTGTAGACTGTGTCAAAATAAATACCCTCAAACGCTCAACACTACCAGTCCAGTATAAGGTGGATTTCAGCATTCCATATCCAAGGTATTTTGAAATTTCCTTTTTTTCTAATTATTAATTGGCTCAAATTGAAACTGTTTGACTACAACTATGAGAGATTAGAGTAATTCTAAGTGAAGTAATTCTATGTGGAAGTAAATATTTGGGTTAAAGGAGAAATGGCTTGCACTAGCTCATAAAATTGGATTTACAGTATTTTTGTTTTTGGATTGCCTAAACTTGATTAAAAACTAGTAATGTGTTTAATGATAATAATAGTAATAATAAAGTCTTTATTTAATGAGGCAACACAGTTGGGTAAACCCAGTCTTCCCTGTGGGCCTCTTCAAATATTTACAAGATCATTTACACAAACAACATAAATTAACAAGTATCAGTGAATGAATGAAAAATGTATCATATAAAAGCTTCATTATGTTTTGTCTTGTACATGTATTAAATATAGTTCCGCAAGTTTATGTGAGTATCGAGAAAACGTTATTGCCTATCATTTTCAATGTAAAATTGATCTTTGACGCCTCACTATAGATTGCACAACAGTAGTACCGATACATTATTATTATTGTGGTACTTACTTATACTTTTCTGAACCTTAATTCTGTCACATTTTGATATTAATGAATTACTATTGATATTAACATTTTTATCCATTTAGCTTTGGATCAGTCTAAATGTTTAAAATTGACAGTAATTAAAATAAAATGCACTACATAATGAATACAAATCTTAACAAAACAACATGAGATATTTATTTACAGACTGCTTATATAAATCAAGTGCAGAAAAACAATTGTTCACAACAAATTTGGTTTTATACATAATGTTTTGGAATCAGAAACTCTTCAATTCTATGAAGAAACAAAATTGAATGGGCTAGTTTTCACCTATGGTTTCTAGGTGAATAAATTGGTTTGTGCATTAGACTTCCACCAAATCAAGAAAGTAGATTTGAACTTATTTAGACTGTCAGCATTTCGTATATATAATGGTATTTGGTTCCAAATTTTTGAACCAGATTAAGCAATTGATTTCCTGAAAAACTCGATCCTTGGCTTTGGAATTCTAAGAACTTCATGAGAATTTGATCTTAGATTTGTGTTAGCTGATTGAGTAAAGAGGCTTGATATGTAGTTTGGATGTTTACCAGTTAAGGATTTATACATAAAAACAGACTTTTTGAACACAATACGATCATGAATGCTGAGCCAATTAATTTCTTTGAATAGATCATTACTAGGAGTATCAGTATTTTTATCAAGAATTACTCTTGCAGCTCTCTTTTGAAATTTATAAAGCTTATCTAAAAGTTTAGAATTACAATTTCCCCAGATAACACAACAATAATCAATGTGTGGGAGAATATAAGCATTAAAGAACATTTTTCTTACGTGAATACTAAGATAAATCTTAATTCTAGTAAGAAGGTAAAGTAAAGAATTACACTTTTTTAACAAGTTTTCAATTTGGACTGCCCAAGACAGTTTATGGTCAACTTGTACTCCAAGCAATTTCTCTACTTCAGAGAATTCTATTTGTTGATCATGGAGAAATAATGGAAACGTTTCTTTGCTTGTAATACTGTTTGCTGGTGAGATAATCATTGCTTTTGTTTTGTTTGGATTGGGTAGCATTGCATTTCTTCCACACCATTTTTCCATAGCATTTAGACTATTTTGGAGCTATTTACATACTGCTATGGTTGATTGACCTGTCACACTAATTGTTGTATCGTCTGCAAATAAATCTGTTGATGATGATGTTAGATGTAAAGGCAGGTCATTTATGTACAATAGAAAAAGAATAAGACCTAAAACAGAGCCTTGGGGTACACCAGACATTATATCTTGTGATGTAGAAAGTTTACCCTCGACAGACACCCTCTGTGTTCTATTAGAAAGATAAGACTAGAACCATGCCAGAGAATGATTGTTGACATTAAACTTGCTCATCTTTTGTAAAAGCAGATCATGATTCATCAAGTCGAAGGCTTTTGTTAAGTCAAGAAAGACAGTTCCCACAACCTTTTTGTTATTGATGGCTTCAATCCGGGAATCAATAATGGCTGTAAGAGCTGTCTCACAAGAATGGTTACTTCGAAATCCTGACTGGCTTCCATGAATAAGCATATTGTCTTCAAGATAAACCTTCAATTTGTCACTAACATGACGTTCAAAAATTTTTGATAATACTGGCAAAATTGAAATGGGGCGGTAATTACTTACATCTGTTTTAACCCCTTTTTAGCTCACCTGAGCACAAAGTGCTCAAGGTGAACTATTGGGATCGTAGAATGTCCATCGTCCGTCGTAAGTCGTGCGTCCTCCGTCGTCCGTCGTGCATCGTCCACAATTTCTTTAAACATCTTCTTCTCCTAAACCAATCTTGATGATACTTGGTAGGAATGTTCCTTGGGTCAAGCTCTACCAAAGTTGTTCAAATAAATGAAATCCACCCTTAACTTTCCCTTTACCCTTAACAAAAAGGGTGAAAATATGAAAATTTTCAAAAATCATCTTCTCTGAAACCAGAAGGCAGACAGCTTTCATATTTGGTATGTAGCATCATCTAGTGGACCTCTAAAAAAGTTTGTTCATATCAAGACTCTGGGGTCATATTTGGGCTTTGCCTGGGCCCAACCCTTTTTACATAGAATCAAAGAGCGAAAATCTTTAAAAATCTTCTTCTCTGTAACCAGATGGCAGACAGCTTTAATATTTGGTGTGTAGCATCACCTAGTGGGCCTCTACCAAGTTTGTTCATAACAAGACCCTTGGGTCATATTTGGGCTTTGCATGGGTGCATCCCTTTATCTCTTATGAGCTTGAAGGGTAAAAAATGAAAATCTTCAAAAATCTTCTTCTATGAAACCAGAAGGCAGACAGCTTTCATATTTGGTATGTAGCATCATCTAGTGGACCTCTACCAAGTTTGTTCATATCAAGACCCAGGGGTCATATTTGGGCTTTGCCCGGGCCCAACCCTTTTTACATAGAATCAAAGTACGAAAATCTTTAAAAATCTTCTCCTCTGTAACCAGATGGCAGACAGCTTCAATATTTGGTGTTTAGCATCACCTAGTTGGCCTCTACCAAGTTTGTTCATATCAAGACCCTTGGGTCATATTCGGGCTCTGCACAGGTGCATCCCTTTATCTTTTATGAGCACGAAGGATAAAAAAATGAAAATCTTCAAAAATCTTCTTCTATGAAACCAGAAGGCAGACAGCTTTCATATTTGGTATGTAGCATCATCTAGTGGACCTCTACCAAATTTGTTCATATCAAGACCCTAGGATCATATTTGGGCTCCACCCGGGTGCAACCCTTTTTACTTAGAATCAAAAAGCAAAAATCTTTTAAAGTCTTCTTTAATTGATACCAGAGGGTACACTGCTTTCATTTTTGGTATGTAGTATCATCTAGTGGGCCCCTACCAAGTTTAGTCATATCAAGACCCTGGGGTCACATTTGGGTCCACCCAGGTGCATCCCTTTTTACATAGAATCAAAGAGCAAAAAGGCATATCTGTCGGGCTCTTCGCTGAAAACGTTCCATGGTATTGATCTTAGGCAATTATCTTCTTTTTGACATCTGCCTATCTAATTAATGTGATGTCCCAGGGGTCATAGAGACTCAGGTGAGCGATCTAGGACCATCTTGGTCCTCTTGTTTGAAAATTGGAATAACTTTAGCTTGTTTAAACAAAAAAGGAAATTCATTGTGTTTTATACTTTGGTTAAATATATAGGTTATAGGCTTTGAAATAATTCTTGCACTTAATTTTAAAAACTTTGGCCCTATACCATCAAGTCCTGTGGATTTATTTACATTCAAACTTTGAATTTGTTTAATAACAAACTCTTCATTTATGGGAGGGATTATAAAACTGCTTTGAGCTGAAGAAAACTCAGTTGTTTTACCCTGTGGCAAGTTAATATTAAAACTACTGTTATTTAAATTGTAGGATTTTGTAGATTTTAATATATCTGAAAAATATGAATGAGAAACTTCAGCTTTACAGTTAGCATCAGTAATAGGAAGTCCATGCTCATCTGTTATAGAATTTGATTGAATAGTTCTTGATTTTCCTGAAACTTCCTTAAGATGTTTCCATAATTTTTGGGGGGTTCCTTTTATTTTCATTAATTGCTGAATTAAAGAAATATTGTTTAGCTTGGTGTATTAGTTCTTTTATTTTTCAGCAATCCAAAATTATATACCCAAGCATTGAGAGATCATGGGCGTTCTTATTCTGTTTGTAAAATTTAACATAAAAACTTTTTATTCCATATTTTTAGCTCACCTGAGCACAAAGAGCTTTTATGGTCCCATTATGTCCACTGTCCGTCGTGCGTCGTCACCATTTACCTTGTAGACTCTCTAAAAGCCATATTTTTTGCTCAATCATCCTGAAAATAGGTCAGAATGAAAATCTTGATAAAGTCTCGTTCAAGTTCGAAATTGGGTAAAGTGGGGTAACAAATGAGGTCAAGGGGTCAAATCCTAGAAAACCTTGTAGACACTCTTGAAGCCATATTTTTTGCTCAATCATCCTGAAAATGGGTCAGAATGATAATCTTGATAAAATCTCTGTCAAGTTTGAAATTGGGTCAAGTGGAGTCAAAAATGAGGTCAAGGGGCCAAATCTTAGAAAAACCTTGTAGACACTCTAGAAGCCATATATTTTGCTCAATCATCCTGAAAATTGGTCAGATTGATAATCTTGATAAAATCTCGGTCAAGTTTGAAATTGGGTCAAGTGGAGTCAAAAATGAGGTCAAGGGGCCAAATCTTAGAAAAACCTTGTAGACACTCAAGAAGCTATATAATTTGCTCAATCATCCTGAAAATTGGTCAGAATCTTTGCCTTTGTGAAATCTAGGTCAAGTTTGAAACTGGGTCAAGTGGGGTCAAAAATGAGGTCACAAGTTCAAATTCTAGGAAAACCTTGTAGACACTCTAGGGTCCATATTTTTGCTCAATCATCCTGAAAATTGGTCAGAATGAAAATCTTGATAAAGACTCGTTCAAGTTCGAAATTGGGTAAAGTGGGGTTAAAAATGAGGTCACAGGGTCAAATCTTAGAAAAACTGTGTAGACACTCTAGAAGCCTTATTTGTTGCTCAATCATCCTAAAAATTAGTCAGAATGATTTTCTTGATAAAATCTAGGTCAAGTTTGGATTTGGGTCAAAAACGAGGTCAAGGGGTCAAATCTTAGAAAAACCTTGTAGACACTCTAGAAGCCATTTTTTTTTCACAACCATCCTGAAAATTGGTCAGAATCTTTGCCTTTGTCAAATCTAGGTCAAGTTTGAAATTGGGTCAAGTAGGGTCAAAAATGAGGTCACAGGGTCAAATCTTAGAAAAACCTTGTAGACACTCTAGGGTCCATTTTTTTTGCTCAATCAACCTGACAATTGGCCAGAATCAATATCTTGACTAAATCTAGGTCAAGATCAAAATTGGGTCAAGTAGGGTCAAAAATGAGGTCACAGGGTCAAATTTAGGAAAACCTAGTAGACACTCTAGAAGCCTTAATTTTTGCTCAATAAAACCTGAAAATTGGTCAGAATCAATGAGATGATGAAATTGGGTCAAGTTTGGCCAAAGATGAGGTTACTAGGCCAAATATCAGAAAAACCTTGTAGACACTGTAAGAGCCTTAATTTTGGCTCAATCAATCCGAAAATTGGTCTGAATATATGTCTTGACGAAATCTAGGCAAGTTCAAAATTGGGTCAATTGGGGTCAAAAATGAGGTCATGGGGTAAAATCTTTGTAGACCTTCAAGAGGCCATATTTGTTGTCCAATCACCCTAAAATTTGCTTAGGTTGATTGGCTTTATGAAATCTCAGTCTGGTTTGAAATGGGTCAAGTTTGGTTTAACACTAGGTTGAGAGGTCAGATCTTAAGACAGTTAACTCAGGTGAGAGTTTAAGGGCCACTATGGCCCTCTTGTTTAGCCTTTTCAGAATACAATTTTTGAACTAAGATATCCCTCATTGATATCTCTCAACAAATCTATTATTAATAACCCTTGTCATGCTGAACCAGGAATATATCTGCTTTGGCAGGAGTTAAAGACCAACATCAGCCTGCACTTATGTGCAGTCTGATGTTAGCCTACACAAACTGTTTCTCACTTTCAAACCAGAATTGTCAATAGAATTAGTTTTCAAATAAAAATTGACCTGCACTTTCAGTGCTTTTTGCCCTTTGATTTTGAAAAAAAAAAGCCAAAATTTATTCAGCATGACAAGGGTTAAGGCCATCTTGTTTAGTGATAAATTCTGAAATTGAATTTTGCAAAAAAAAAATGTTTATTTGGTTATTTATCAATGCTTAATTTCATTGCAGCAAGCCAACCATGAACTCAAGTTCCGTATTCCAAAGTTTTGAGAGTTTTGTGAAGGGCAATATAACAGGGTACACTGTAGCTGACTTTACCATGGATATTTATCCTCAATGTGATCTCGGACAGGTACTTTCTACAGAGAAACAAACTTGTGGTGAGTTACTGTGATATAGAGAATAACATGTTTGTTCCTAAAAATAACAATGTTATCTTGTCGAGGTTGGGAGAAGCCTCATCATGATAATTTCTCACAGCCAGGACCTGATAACATTGATATTTGAAGACACTAATATGTTATTCTTTTTATCATGCAAAATTTTTCAGTGCTTAAAAACCCTAAAAAAAATTAAGAAATTCAGGTGAAAGTGTATGCCAATTGTTTCTGAAAATAGACTGTCTGATATCATGTTGTCAGACAGGTGGTATCAGGTCAAAACAGGCTTCATTGCCTGATAAAATACTTTATCATTGATATGAAAGGCACTGTATTATGGTACAGCATCACTGCCTTTACGATGGATAATTGGTCTGAAGGTAGTTGACCTGTAATAGTTCTGAAATGTTTGGCAAGTAGTGATCTTTAAAATTGCTTACTGAGGTTTCCTAATGATTTCAACATTGTGAAAGATCAGGATTTCAGAAATGTTGTGAACTATTACAGTTCAATAACCTAAATGTGATCTCAGATAGGTACTTTCCACAGACAAACAAACTTGTGGTTGGTTACATTGATAGTACCTTACTAATGGCCTTCATGAATAATTATCAAAATAACCAAGAAAAGAAAGATTGCAACAATAATGTTGATATTTAAATAATAATGCAGTGAAACATAAATATTGTTTGATAATATTCAGCATTTTATTAAAATCCTTAATTATAAAATTTATAATAGTTTTGCTTCAATATTTTTAGTAAACTGTGGAAAAGGATACTACTACAGTAGTGATACAAGAAAATGTGAATTATGTCCCCTGGGTAGTTATACAGACACTGAGAGACAGTTATCATGTACATTATGTGGAGACAGGCAGACAACATTGACAACAGGGTCAGCAAGTAAAGATAAATGTTTCTGTAAGTATTTCGTCTGTAAACTGTTGTCAGTTATCATGTGCATTATGTGGAGACAGACAGACAACATTGACAACAGGGTCAGCAAGTGTAGATAAATGTTTCTGTAAGTATATTGTCTGTAAACTGTTGTCAGTTATCATGTACATTATGTGGAGACAGACAGACAACACTGACAACAGGGTCAGCAAGTGTAGATAAATGTTTCTGTAAGTATATCTGTAAGTGTGAGTCTGCTGTTGATAAGTCTATTACAATGAAACACTTTTATATACAGCCAAAGGTGGTCATATATAAGTATCATTCTGTCTGCCTGTATGTCAAATTCTTGTTAACACACTCCTCCTTCAATAATGGGACAGATTTGCATGAAACTTTCAAAGAATGTTCCTCGTCATGTGACCATGGGAATATTGTAATGATTTTGAGATGAAAAGCTGGGTCTTGCAAAAAGGGGCCATTGAAAGTAAAAAATCCTGTATAGTGGTGTATATAGTGACTCTGGCACTCTTGTTTTTAAGCTTTCTTTGAGATGTTACTATACCCCTCACCCTGTCTATCTGTCCATCCTTCTATAGACCTTATTAGTTTAATGCTAGCCTAATTCAAGAACAAGGTGACCTAGAATTATAAAATTTTGCACAACTGTTGCCCATGATCTAATGTTTTTGGTTATGAAAGTCAAAAGTCAAGGGTCACAATTGAACTAAGTCGGAAAACAGCTTACAGCACCAGTGAGGATATTAGTCAGCTTTGCGACAGATTTAGTGATTATTTGATCACTTATATTTGCTTTGATTTGAAGACTTGTTCAATTGACTTGAAGACTTTGCTATTTAAAGTTAAACCCTTTTAAAAATCTAAAGCTAAGGAAAAAAGTTCTTTTATCTGGATAAATCGAGGTTAGTTTTCAGTACAGACTATATATATATATGTTATTTTCAGCCATCTGTGATGTGGGTTATTATTTACTGGATGGTGACTGTGAACCATGTGAGATAGGATATTATCAGGATACTGTGGGATCCACACAGTGTAGACCCTGTCTACTCGGATATACTACACTCAGCAATGGCTCAACAGACATATCAGATTGTTACTGTAAGTGATATAACCTTTCACCCCAATATTCTTAACATGTTTTTGAATTCCTGTACTTTGAAAAAAAAACAAGTTCTAAGTGATTTTTGTAAGACTGTGTAGATCTACTTAAATATATCAAAATCCTTTTGGTGCTGTTGGCCTCATTTCTGTCTAACACAGAGCTTTGGCAACCATTATAGACTTAATTCAGACTGCACAGAAGTGCAGTCTGATTTTAGCCCACATAGTCTGTTTTCTATTTGATTTTTGTGGTAAAAACTTGTAGTATAGACTAGAACATTGGCATTTTGTTTAAAAAAAGATTATTCAGTAGGATAAGGATTAAAGAAAGTATTCTCCAGTTGGTAAGAGTCCAGTTTGCAATAAGCACATTTTCAGCTCCACTGCCTAAAGGCCTGTGAGCTTTTTTCATGGGGCTGTGTCCATCTGTCCCTGCATCTGTGTGTCAACTTTTTCTCTAAACATCTCCTAAATCAATGGGCAAATTTCAATGAAAAATTGGCATGGATGTTCCTTGGTTGACCCTTTACTTAAATTGTTAAAGAAATTTTGATTGACTCCAAAAATATGGGTGTGGCAGGGCAGGGCTCATTTACTGTTTAAAATCTTGATAAATCTTCTCCTCCCAAACCATTGGACTGATTTTGATGAAACTTGGTATGGATATTCCTTGGGTGACCTTTTACTTTCTTGTTCAAGCTTCTCTCTAAATACTGATAAATTGTAGTTTAATCTCATGCAATTAACTGCACGAATTTGCATAAAAAGGGTAGTGAATATGTTTCTTATATAGAAATGTTGGACATTTTAATGCACATATTTCAATAAAACCTTCATATAGAGAGTTGTATTTTATTTTTCAGTTCCATGTGCTATATTGGGTTACATGATGTCAGAGGATGGAAGTTGTATCCCTTGTCCACAAGGCTCGTACAAGTCTGACAGAATGGCGTTGACATGTTCTCCATGTCCATCTGGATTTACAACACTGACAGAGGGCGCTAGTAGTCTAGATCTCTGTATTATAGGTAATTTGAAATGTGCTGTCTTTTATTTTTAGGTTGACCAATATTTCCTGTTTTCAAAAGCAGAAAAGACTATAAATTTGCTTTTATGCTTGACTGTGTTTAGAATACTGAAACCAGTTTGAAAGTTATTTTCCTGTTTACACAATAAAGGCCTTAGATTTTGAGAATACTGCAGAATGATCGAAAAGTCAAAAGGGCTTAAGCTTTTGAGTAAAGTATGATTAGATTAAGAAAAACATTTATTGCCAGTAGAGATTCTCAGGCTCTCATGGGCCTCTTGTTTTCAATCACTTATGTCGTCAAGCATGCAAAAAAAAAAAAAAAACACTTTGTTTACATCACAGGCAAGTGATACGAATTGTTGCCAAATCTACAGGAACTTGCTACTATGAAAATAATAAACACTAAAAATGTTGTATTTCCAGTGCACATATATTTTCATGGAATGAACTCGAAATTGTCACTTCCCTAATGTATAATGATATATCTTCAGTAAACAGGAATATGACTGGTGTCAAAATCGTGTTCATTACGTTTCTCACATGGCGTTTATTTAATTCTTCTCTGGTCCATGTGACAAAATGCAACTCATTTACATACGCTGCTGCTTAAATACAAGAAAATATTCCCCAGGTAAAAACATGTTGATAGTGAATGACCAAAACATCGTAACGCTAATTCAAGAAAAATTTACATTGTTTTGGTCTCCTATTTAGTATAAATTATGAGATGATAGACCTTTAGGGAAAAGGCTAAAATCAAGTTGAGCAATCAGGGGCAGAGCATAGGGGGGAGGAGATAGGACCAGGTTGCAATTTATATAAAAAATTTTCTTCCTCTTGTGAACCAGTTGACTAGCGTCCTTTATTTTTGGTTTAATCATCAGTTCATTTACCTTTATGAAAATGAATAAAATCATGGCTGTTGGGCTATCAGGGGCAGAGCACCAAAGGAAGGGTGTAGGTCTCAGGTTGATGTAATAGTTGTAAAATGTGTTCATCCAAACCAGAAGGCTGACAGTCTTTATATTTGGCATCATGGATATCAGTTCATATATACCTGCATTTAAATAAGTCAAACAAATAATGTTGTTCTACCAGGGGCAGAGCATCTTTAAAAGACTTCAAAATAGTGAAGTCTTAATGCCAATTTCAACTGCATATGGTAGGAAGAGTTCCAGTTTACAGAGATAAAATGATTAAATATGTGAAATTGTCTTTGTGTAAATAGTAAAGGAGATCAGAATATTCTATATTTGTAGTTATATGTGACCCAGGATATCAGCGTAATGATGACAACCAGTGTGAACCATGTTCTATTGGTACATATCAGGATATGTCTGGACAGGATTTCTGTCAAAGGTGAGTTTTTATGCCCCCGATAGGGAGGCATCATAAATTTGACTTGTCCGTCCGTCCGTCTGTCCGTCCGTCCGTCTGTCTGTCCGTCCGTCCGTCTGTCCGTCCGTCCGTCATTCCGTCCAAAAACTTTAACATTGGCCATAACTTCTAAATCAAAGCGGTGTCGGGGGCATTGTCATCTTACAGTGACAGCTCTTGTTTAAACCTAGTTTTATAGTACAAAAGTTTTGTCAATAAACCATTCTTTGCTGTCACCAAAAAATATTGACCAATCAAAGCATTCATTTTCATATGGATAATTGATGATTTTTTGCCTTTGTCAATTTACACTATTTTCTTTTAAATACGAGGGTTGTCCCAGGAATTCGTGAACTTTTGCGATAACTTTTATATAAAACGTCTGGTGAAACTTAAAATTGTAAGTAATGTGGATTAATCAGTTTTCTTTATTTTTGAGTAATTACATTTGGCTATGTACAATACTGCGAAGATATAATTTATAATGTAACACTAGTAAATTTGTGTTGGCGCACGCTATCAACATCGTTTTATAAGACTTGAAACGTTGTTTCAAAACTGAATCACTTCTTATCAAAAAAGCGTCCTTATGGGCTCTATGGACTTGTTACGAAGAAAGAACCTTTGTCAAACACATCTCAAATCATTATTGATAAAGACCTTTATTATGCATTCATAAAATATTTTATTTAAAAACCATTTTCTCATTCTTTTGCGTAGCTACGCAATATCATATATTTTTTTTAACCAGAGAAGGAAGGGGTAAAGTAACTGCTATATTTTTTTATAACCTATGGATATTTTTAGACATTTTGCAAAAGGAATGTTTACTGTATTATACTCACAGGAAATAATAATTTAGATTGTTTTGAATACCTTAGATAGACCCACCATAGAAATCTGGAATTTCTTAGGAACCTCTTCCAAATCTCTCATGATACCGAAAGTGCTTGTGTATGTCTTTGATGCCTTCATACCTATCATGTACTGACTTGACTTATGATCAAGTCATATAAAACTATACACTGTCTGCTGATTTGCTTATTCTTAGTTTCTGTTTATCCAATCAGGCGTTCTGATTGACGGCGGTCGAAACGTCTTTTATTCCTGTTTGAAGCTGCTTGCATTGTTTCCTGACCTTTTTTTTATCCCAATGTCCCTTATCAGTATAAATTTAATACCTCTTTGATCCGTTATTAATGAGTGTGTGCAATACCCAGTTAATGTATTTCCTCATTTTGAATTATCATATGGTTTGTATTATTTAGCGATCCAGACCATATTATGAAAGATTTTGAGTGCAGAGCTTCGTGTAAACATCGTCATTTTCACGCCGTTTGACTTGCACTCAGACATAACAAACTGCATAACTGCGCATTATGTAGTGTAATTTGTATGAACATACACATGTGTGAACTCCGAAGCTTACTGCTTTCAACTATGTTAGTTTTATAACAAACTTATCATGAATATCAAAATAAATGACTATCAAATATCAACCATATAAGAAACGTAAGTAATAAATTTGGAGTGTGCTGACCACCCCTACTGAGCGTGTCTTTTATAGCTGTATTTCTGAACATGAACATACTTAAACCTTAAAACCTTTATCAATATGCTGCAAATTAACGTGTGTTGTCAATTCAAGAGTTTTATTTTAATCGGACACTGGAGTTTTGAATAATCGAAAAAGTTCACGAATTTCTGGGACAACCCTCGTATTGGTTGAAATGTCCTGAAAATTGGAAATTTCTTAATGAAACTGAAATTCCGCACAATATGGCTTAAGGTAATGGAACTATAATATACTGAACACAATAAGTTTACACTCACTTTTCATATCTCTTCAAACCCTAGGAAATTTGTGTGGAAAAATAGATTTTATCTTGAGCGTATCTGTCAATCGACTTGCTGTTGAGTTTCAAACTTTAAACCTCATTTGCCTTTTAGCTCCACTGGCTGAAAGCCACTGGGGCTATTGTCATGGCGTTGTATCCGTTGTGCGTCCATCCGTCTGTATGTGCCTCTGTGCGTCCGGTTGTAAACTTTATCTTTAAAATCTTTTCCTCAGTAACTTCTGGATGAATTTCAACCAAACTTCACAGGAATGATCCTTGGGTGACCCTCTTTCAAAGTTGTTCAAGAAATTTGAATCCAATGAAAACATGTATTTAATTATTTCCAAATATGGTAAAAAGTGAGTTTTCTCAGATTCTAATTGATGGATACTAATCAAATTTTACATAAATGATCCTTAGGTGACCTCTTTCTACCAAAAATTATTATGATCAGATTGAAAATATGTATTTTATGGGCGGAGGTCGTTTCTCTATATGTTATATAGTGAAAACTTTGAAAATCATTTTCACAGAATGTAATTGATGGATATCAACCAAATTTCATTGGAATGATTCTTGAGTGACCCTTTATCAGTCTACAAAAAATTATTGTGATCAGATGGAAAATATGTATTTTATGGGCGGAGGTCAATTCTCTATATGTTATATAGTGGAAACTTTGAAATCATTTTCTCAGAATGTAACTGATGGATATCATCCTTCATTGGTATGATCCTTTGGTGACCAATTATCATGCAGCCAAAAAGTATTGTCATTGGATGAAAAATGTATCTTTTGTGGGCATAGGTCATTTCTCTTTATGTTATATAGTGGAAACTTTTAAAATCATTTTAACATCAGTAGAACCCAAATATCTAAAAATCTAGTCAAAACTTAGATTGCATGAATTTCAAGCCTGTGGAGCATCTCAAGCCATTCATGGCTTTCTAGTTATTGTAACATAAATGACGGGGAATGGAAAAAATATGTGCACCAAGTTTATATATTGGGGGTCAAGTTTCTGTGTATTCTTTTTTGTTAAGTCAGTGCAGCTTAAAGCAAAACAGGTCTGTATGTTTTTGTGCCATTAGACGTAGACCTGGCATGACATTAGACCAGCGGCATACTGCAATAGGGATGTTGATTGGAGGTATCTCTGTTGAGAAGTTACCATGCATTTCAGCTACTCTGTGCGTACCATTCAGCGCCTAAGAGCTAATCAACAACAAACAGGATCTGTTTCTGACCTCCCAATTTCTGGAAGACCACATAAGACTCGTACATTGTGACGTCATCAAGAAGGAATCACTTGTTGTCATGTCGAATGATTTGCTGCCTGTCTGAGGAATGCTACACAAACCCATGTATTGGTATCAACTGCCAGGAATCGCCTTCGGTCTGCAGGATTGAAAGTATGCCGACCATATGTTGCCATTTACAGGGCATCATAAGTTCTAAGACTTAATTGGGCGAGAGGGCATTATCATTGGTCAAGACGCAGATGGAACCGTCTTCTCTTTACGGACTGAGCTTGTCACTGTGATGGGGCGATTAGATGCTCAGAGATACTGTGATGAAATCATTGTTCCAGTTGTTATCCCTTTCATTCGGAGAGGACAAGGAGACAAATTTTAAGCAAGACAATGCTTGATGCCACATTGCCTGACACACTACAGCCCTGTTACAACAAAGCAACATAGATACACTTGACTGGCCAGCATGTTCCCCAGTTATCTGCCCAATTGAACATCTTTGGGATCATTTAGGAAAGACTGTACATCAACGTCAACAACATAGCAGAACTTGAGCGCGCACTTCATACTGAGTGGAGAAGGATTCCTCTGAGAGTGATCAGAACTTTGATTGGCAGCTTACGAAGGCGATGTGCTGAATTGGTTAGACAGAGAGGTGGACATACCTGTTATTAAACTGTTGTTACTTTTACTGTTGACTCCTCTATCAAACAAATGAGCTGTGTGTGCACCCTTTTGAATATTTTTTAACTTTCTTTTCAAAACTGCGTAGAAAAATGAATAAATAGTCTCAATAAGTAATGATATACCCAATGTTTGCATTTTTGCATTGAAGATTTGTTCTTCAGAGAGAAAGGACTAAACTTTTTAGGCTCAGTATGGTTCAGCAACATTTTGGAACTCATGATCTTTCACAAAGTTGACCGAGGTTCCCTTATGAAAATCATTGAGAAACCTCCGTTAACACTGTTCAAATCATTACTACACTCAATGTCAATAAGAAAGACAAAACCGAAAATTTAGTGTCGCAAGGGTATATCTCAGTGGAATTTGGGATTTGGACCCCATTATCCTGCATGTTTAGCCTACTGCATCTACTATACCTCGGACACATACTTTTTGCCGCATGAAGTTCCACATACACGAGATAAATTAAGTGAATGGACTGAATTTACCTCAAAAAGGGTTGTCGCAAGAGAGGTTTGCTATTTGTTAACGCACATATTTGCAAAGCTAGCAGTAAGAATTCAAATATTTATCCGTATTTCAGGCGTGTGAGAGTATTTTAAATAGGGAAAATACATTTTGTTTCACTGCGTTACGGCAAGAAAGAAATTTTACATGAAAATCGTTGTCGCATGAAACCAGTCAGGTACATTAACTGTTTTTTGTGAAAAAAGTTCACAGTCAAAATAAAGATGAAAAAATAATATTTAATGACATAATCATTCCCTAACAAGGTCTTATCAAAGAGTAGGCAACTTTGACTAATTACGATAAGCGGTAAACGAAAAATAAACCGAAAGGTCTTTTTAATTGGGGTGTTACGTTTAAAAATGTCAGGGACGTTAAATCTTTCTCTTACCAATGCTTAAATAATATGCTACTAACGTATATAAGACATTGGAAAATTTAGTGAAAGTACCAAAGTCTAGTATTACAGGGATATACATTTAGCAGGATTGTTCCGCATATTTGAAAATTAGATAAGGGCAAGTTAAGAAACATCAGGTACGTTAAATGTAAGTAACGTTAACCAAAACGAACTTTCCTTTCCCTAGTTGTAGTTAGCGCGTATAACTTAGTCAGGTTACATCATGTATTACGTGCGAAGCATGGGCATTTGATAAAATCAATAAATCCGTTTATTTTGAAGTAGTGTTTCATGTAAAAATGCAAAGTTAAGCGGATTTATAGAGTTGACAAAAAAAAGAAAGAGTTTTACAGGTATTTACCCTTTTATTTCATTTAAAGATTGAAATCAAATGAGAGATATTTTGTGAACAGGTTAGACATATTTACGGCATGTTTAATTAGGAAAGAAACTGAGAATTTGCGTTCAAAATTGGTTTAACGTCCCTGACAAAATATCTAATGTCCCTGACATATCTTTTCATAGCCTTAATCATGCGTAAAACTAACCCTGAATACTAGAAAGCTTACCGAGAGCGGAAGATATTGAAGGACAATTCTTTTCTACTACGAGAAAGAGAGAGAACAAGAAAGTACAAAGCACCAATCGAAAGTTTGAGTAAAGCAAAACCTGCTGTCGGGATTCTTCGGAAGACGGTGCTATGATTGGATTTCAGCAAACGTTTTAGCACTTTTGACTTCAAATTTAAATTGCTTAAATTGGTTATCTACTACATGGTTCTGATACTCTTTTAATGAACAGTATAATGACGAAATTAATGAACAGTATAATGACGAAATAACTACTGGTATTTCTGGTGGTAAGGAAGTAATCCGTTAAATACTCGATGTCGTACCGATTTCAAGTAGAATCAAATTCTAAATATGGTTTTACTACCTTCAAATGGAAATAGGTTTTACAAAATACTGCAATTACTTTTTTAATTGCCTATTGCATTAATAGTAGCGGCAAATAATCTCGATCTGGTGACAACTAAGTAAAAAAGACAAACTCTCAATTTGAAATCTCGGTGTAAAATGTGGCAATTTAAGTGCCTTTTTAGTTTAAAAGTACTAACGACCTTTGCCCACTTGGACATTAAATTACCCTTTATCTTTAATTTCTATAAAAGGGTAAGAGAGATGCATTTTATTGTCTTTTTTTCAAGGCACACACGGACCTTAGTCACCACGGCGTTTTTTATGTAGGTATGAATCGAAAACAAAATTTTTGATTTTGTGATTAACAATGTGGACGATTATATAGAATTCCTTGCTTTCTGTTCTCGAGAGTGAATAGACTTGCTTGGCGTTTTCATGTGGAATCTTAAAGATTTTGAGGCTTTTGAGCGTGAAATTCTTAAAAACGGATTTGTATATAGCTATATAAAAACTCTAAGTTTGGCGGGACTTTTTTCATTACATATGAGTGATTTCTCATAGGAAAGTCAGTTAGTGCTTTTTAATCATCATTGGGCGACCAAATTGTCAAAATTGCAGCTTTTTAAAAGCTGTAGTTACAACTTTTCATTGGTTAAGAAGGATTATATATCAAGAGAATAATTATTAACTTTATTTTTACTTTAAGAATAGCAATGACATGTAATGTTCTATAGTTTAGCGTTTTTTGTCACGTAGTTAAATTTTCAGCTCTTTTTAAAACACGAAATCGTTAAAAGCATATCCGCTATATCAAAGTAACTTAAATTCCACCGGATAAACAATAATTTAGAAGTTATAATTCAGTATCCATTTTATAATATATAATTGATGACAATATCATTAAGTATTCGACAATAAAGCAATATTGAAGATTTCTGAAAAGAAACAGCATGTCACATATATTTGTCTTCGATAGATATAAACAATGATAGAAAAGGGTTCTTTTTTGGTTGTTTTTCTTTTAAATGAAATGTGCAGGAGTAAGTAGAAAGGTGTAAATACATCATTACTTGCATGCTCTCTTATTTAATTCAGACATTAAGTACATCTAACGTACCTGACATGACGAACACAGTTGCTTTATTAAATCCATCATTTGAAAAAATTTTTGAAGTGGCAAAAGGGCCCCGTTGTTTATTTCAGTTGTGTTACATGTTAAAGTTATTAAAACAAGTTTATTTCAATTGAAATGACGTGGTTGATTTTTTGATAGTTGCTGAATTGCAATTGTCCTTCTTACTGACATTGAGTGACTACCAAAAAGGGTCAGAACTATTACAGGCCCACTACCTTAAGACAAATGTCAAAATTATTTGTTTGGTTGGCTAAGTTTTAATGAAAGTGTTTTATCCCTGTTTGTCCTCTTTCAGATGTCAAGCTGGCTACACTACTCTAGCAAACGGTTCCATATCACCTGAATCATGTATAATTGGCGAGGTTGATGAGTGTACACTACAGACAGACGATTGTCCGCTACACTCAATCTGTGTAGACACCAGCGACGCATTCCTGTGTGATTGTATTCTGGGGTACACAAAAACACCAGACGGAAGTTGCAGAGGTATGTTTATTTGTGGTTAGACCATTTTCAATGTATAAAGCATGAACCAATAGCTACATACTAGTAATTCTTGCCAGCCTCTACATCCAAGTGTATATCAAATGTCTGTTATGAGAGAGGGGGATTGGGAGAGAGAGAGAAAGAGGGAGAGGAGAGGGAGAGAGATAGAGAATTAACTTTTACCATGGAATCCTGATAATAGTATCTTACTGTTTGATTGTAACTGCTTTTGTGCACAAAAAATAGTTAAAAAGAACAAAAAGCTCCTGTTAAAAGAATCTTCAGGGGCCTGATTTACTTAACATCTTAGGATCATTTTTTGTGTTAGGCAAAAATTAAAGTTGCTTCTACAGTAGTTACTAAATATGGAATTCTGTCATGCATCATCTCATTGGAATTGTCTACTAAAGGTGATCCAATGAGATATTGTAAGGCAGAATCTAACAATCAATGAAAACACCAGGTTCCATTTGTGATTTTGACTTACGATTAATTTTTTCGTAAGAAGTTTAGTAAAAAGGGCCCCTGGTGAATAGAGCTTTCATTTTGGGTTCATATGCAGTACCCACTTTAAGGTAGTGGACCCATAATAGTTCCACAATATTTTGGAACTCATGAACTTTCACAATGTTGACCAAGGTTCCTAATGAAAATCATAAGGAAACCTCTGTTAACACTGTTAAAGTTCATAACTTCTGAAATGTTGTGGAATTGTTAAGGGTCCACTACCTTGATAACTTTATGAACTGGAAATCTTTAAATAAAGTGTCCTGACTAATAACACAACCCTTCTCTGATGGGACTTAAACTGGCAGCAATTGAATATATTATGCATTCACCACTTTGACCAACAAGCCCGACAAAGTAGTAATCAACAATTGAAAAAAAATATATATATACCAGAGAAATATACTATTTATAAGAAGCTTAACTCTAGATTACTTATGCTGTCTGCATGCAGTTAGTTATTTCTCTTATCATACAGCCAATAATTCTGATGTCATAAATCAGTGAAATAAATTCTTAGATAAAGGATATTGTTGAAAAATGGAGTGCAGAATAGATATTAAATTTTCTTTAGAGTGAGATCATGATGGAATGAAAATTAAGAATTGAGAACACTAATTCGTGTCATATTTATACCCCCAAGTCTGTGTCAGAGGGTATATAGAAGTCAGATTGTTGGTTGGTCCATCTGTTGGTTGGTATGTATATCGATCTGTAGCTTTCTGTGTCCCCTCAATTTTTCAACAACTAATGGGAAGAATGGATTCAGACTTTACAGAACTGAGATGATCAATATGGAGAAGAAATGTGCAAGTGACATATTTTGGTTACAATTGATGGACTTTAGAGAAAGTAATGGCCCTTTGATGGAAAATGTTTTTCATTATTGATGAAATATCCCCAAAGTTTGAAGGTGAATCAATCGGGGTCAAAAACTAGTTCACAAGGTTGAATCTTAGAGAAAAAAAAACTTGTAGGCACTCCAGAGGCCATATTTTTTTCCCAATCAACCTGAAAATTAGTCCAATTGATTGTCTAATTGAAATCTGGGTCAAGTTCATAATTGGGTCAAGTGGTGTCAAAAGCTAGGTCACTAGGTGAAATCTTAGAAAAACTTTGAAGACTTTCTTGAGTTCATTTTTAGCTCCACTGGCTGAAAGCCACTGGGGCTATTGTCATGGCGTTGTGTCCGTCGTGCGTCCGTCCGTCCGTGCGTCCGTGCGTCAGGTCGTAAACTTTTTCTTTAAAAATCTTCTCCTCAGAAACTACTGGATGGATTTCAACCAAACTTTACAGGAATGATCCTTGGGTGACCCTCTTTCAAAGTTGTTCAAGAAATTTTGATCCAATGAAAAACATGGATTTAATGGGCGTGGCTAATTTCCAAATATGGTAATAGGTGGCTTTTCTCAGAATTTAATTGATAGATATCAACCAAATTGTACATGAATGATCCTTGGGTAACCCTTTATCAGTCTACCAAAAATTATTGTGATCGGATGAAAAATATGGATTTTATGGGCAGAGGTCATTTCTCTATATGTTATATAGTGGAAACTTTGAAAATCATTTTCTCAGTATTTAACTGATAGATATCAACCAAATTTTACATGAATGATCCTTGGATGACCCTTTATCAGTCTACCTAAAATTATTGTGATCTGATGAAAAATACGTATTTTATGGGCGGAGGTCATTTCTCTATATGTTATGTAGTGAAAACTTTGAAAATCATTTTCACAGAATGTAAGTGATGGATATCAACCAAATTTCACCGCAATGATCCTAGAGTGACACTTTATCAGTCTACCAAATATTTTTGCAATCAGATGAAAAATATGTATTTTATGGGCAGAGGTCATTTCTCTATATGTTATATAGTGGAATTTTGAAAATCATTTTCTCAAATTGGAACTGATGGATATCAATCAAAATTCACTGGAATGATCCCTGAGTGATTCTTTATCAGTCTGCCAAATATTTTTGCGATCAGATTAAAAATATGTATTTTATGGGTGGAGGTCATTTCTCTATATGTAATAAAAGTGGAAACTTTGAAAATCATTTCAACATAAGTAGAACACAAAATATCTAAAAATATAGTCAAAACTTAGATTTGCTATTACAAGAAATTCAAGCCTGTGGAGCGACACAAGCCATTCATGGCTTTCTAGTTTTTATTTACGTCTTTTTTTTTTTTGCTCATCCAATCTGAAAATTGGTCAGATTGATGTCTGAATGAAATTTTGGTCAAGTTCAAATTTTGGTCAAGTGGGTTTAGAAAATAGGTCAGAAGGAAAAAACCTTGTAGACACTCTAGATGCCTTTTTTTGCTCGATCAACCTAAAAATTGAACCAAAAATAATTGTCTTGGTGAAATTTGGTCAAGGATAAAATTTGGTCAAGTGGGGTCAAAAACGACATCAAATATTAGAAAACTCCCACAGGCACATTTGATGCCATTTATTTTCGCTCTATCAACCTGTAAATTTATTGTATTTTTGTTTTGATTAGATCTTAGATAAAATATGTTGTTTTGATTACATCGAAAACGTTGATACCCAGGTGAGCCATTTATGGCCTCTACCGCCCTCTTGTTTATTTTTTGTACTTAGGAATCCAGCACTGTAACAGGAATATCCTGTGACAATTTGCCACCTTGTGATTTTTTAGTTTGTTGGCCAATTTTTTGTAGCCTTGACAAAAGTTGTCCCTGAACAAAATTCAGTTTATTTTTGTCTGTCAGCTTCCTTGGATATTGTATGGTTAAGAATAACAAGGTTTTGAATCATAGGAATGAATCATTTGATTTACAAAAACATGAATATTGCAGGAGAAAATATTGTCTTTCAGAAATGTCAGAGAAATATTACTGATGTAAAAACCAATAAATTCAACAAAAAAACATAAAAGAAGTTTATTTCATATTGGATTCCTTCAAGCTTTGGGAAAATAGCTTCTGGTTTTATTGATTCTTGTGAATATTCTTCTCTATTTTTATTTTGAGTCAGGTTGACTTGCAACCCATAACCAGATAAATTTACTCTAGAAAGACTGTTTAAAATCATGTTCTTGTAAAAAGCTTTATAACTATTTTAAAAAGACGTCTTTAGAATTAAATTCCAGAGGGACACTTTTAAATTATATCTATTTTGATATTTCGTCTAATGCCTTTTTCAAGAAATAACATGATATTTCTTGAAAAAGGAATTAGCAGAAATATCAAAATAGATTTTATAATTTTGACTTGTTTATTCAACTCCCTTTGGAATAATTTGTTGGTCAGGTATTCTATAAAGGCTAAAATAAAAAAAAGGCAGCATATGACAATTCAAATAAATTGTGTCGAGAAATTTAACCTTCCATACCACATAGTATAGAAGAAAGTAAAAATGTGTAATTTCTTGTAAAACATAGTTATGAAAAGGCTTGTCAATCTTCATTGTATTACCAAGTAAGCACAAAATAACACATTTAGACTAATATAGCTTATTAGATGTTTTTTTCACAAGAAATTTCTTGTAACATCTCTCTTTTTATATATGGTTATTGTCTTGCAAATACTTTTGCAAGGTAAGAATGTTTAACATTAAAGTTTGGTTTTATAGTCTAGTTTTATGTCACACATATTTTCTTGATTTTATACTTAATACAAAATTGTAAGTTAGCTGTTTACACGAGGGCCAGCCAGCAAACTATTGTCATGGCATTGTGTCCGCTGTGCACTGGTGTTTGCTTTTGTGCACAAATTTTTCTAACACCTTCTCTTCCCAATGGGCCAAATATAACCGAACTTGGCATAAATGTTCCTTGTGTAACCCTCTTCCAAATTGGTTAGAGAAATTTTTAATTGACCCCCAAAATATGGGCGTGGTAGTCTAGATTATTTTCACTATAAAATCTTTAAAAATCTCCTCCTCCCAAACCAATGGGTCAATTTCATTGAAACTTGTCATGATTGTTCCTTAGGTAATTATGTACCTAAGGGGTTCAGATAAATTTTGATTAACTCCCAAATATGGGCATTGCATGGCTTATTTTCAATTTAAATTATATTTGTGGGTTCTCCTTACAAACCATTTGGCCAATTTTAACACAACTTGGAATTAAACATCCTTGGGTGAAGATTTACCTAAGTGGTACAAGAAATTTTGATTGACAACCAAATATGGGCAGGGCAGGGCTAAATAACACATAAAAATCTTCTCCTCCCAAACCATTGAGCCAATTTCAACGAAACTTTTGTCACCATGTACCTAAGTTGTTCTGCAATTTTTGATTGACACCAAATATGGGCGTGAAAGGGTGGGGCGTTATTTTCACTCTAAAGTATTAAAAAGATACTCCTCAAAATATTGGTGTAACGAACCGAGCGCGCAGACAGACGTGATCCATTCAGAGAAAAGGATCCTCAACCCTAAATGGGTCGACTCTGTCTATATAGGCTTCAAACATCCATTTAACTAAGGGCAGGTCTCTCTCATTTGCATATCCAATGCAAATTACCTCCCTTTAAACCGTTACATTACTCTCCCCTCCGAGAAGACTCGTCTCGAGTCTTGGCCTGGGAGACCCGTGGGTAAGGCAACTCCGGTCTGGCAGTTGTCATTATCCCACCGCTGCCACCAAATGTAACGAACCGGGTGCATAGACAGCCGTGATCCATTTAGAGAAAAGGATCCTCAACCCTAAATGGGTCGACTCTGTCTATATAGGCTTCAAACATCCATTTAACTAAGGGCAGGTCTCTCTCATTTGCATATCCAATGCAAATTACCTCCCTTTAAACCGTTACATTGGTGTGGAAATCAGTATTGATCTCCAACTATGAACGTTTGGATATTTGCACATTTTTATTGGTACCCAAGAGATCGACATTGCTCAAGCCGATGTTAAATACATGCTACTTAAAAAAAATCAACAAACAGATATTGTTAGAGAGTTTAATTGATTGCCTTACAAGAAGCAATGATTCTATTACAATATAGAATGACTAAAACAAAGTAAGGGGATTTTTCAACACAGTGATAATATGATAAGTGCCTTTATGGATGGCTCACCATGTAACAGTTATAACTGCCTATAAACACAACAACTCTCAACCTTTAAACAATTTAATTTCTTTTCTTTATAATTTTGAAATTTAGGCTAGACTGCAGCTTCCAAAATGCAGAAAACTGTTTTAGTCATTGATTTTAAAAGGTTAACAATTCTCTGTGGATATGTTTCTGGCAATATACATATCCAGGAAACAAAAACCTATTGATATTTCATTATCTGATATGTAATGTTTTCCCTGGAGATCTGCAGTATTGATAGGAAATGCCATTCCATAGTTAGACATACTTTATTAATATTATGTAATTGATTCCCCTTTGTATCTTGCATTCAGATTTAATTGAATTACTTAATTCAACTTTTCCTTTATGCGTCTGCTTTCACTATAATCAATAGCAGGTAAAGTTTTGAGTATAGAAATTCTATAGGATAAAAGATTATTCCTTTCCTACAGTATCTAATCAATTCTTATGGACAAAAGGAATTATCTAGCTTGGCAGCATTCCTTAAGAATTCAGCCCTGTGTTCAGGATAAAGAAAAACACTGCAAACTGTTTGCCAATTATATTCCATTTTGCACAAAAGTGCACAAGCAAAGCAGGGTTTGCACTGTTTTGTCATCCTGAACACAGGGCAGATGTATTGCTGTATTTTTCAGTTTTGGATGTCATATTGCTATTTTAGATTCGACGCTTTGTCTTTTCTTTGTCACAGCTAAAAGTGTTCACTGGAAATTTTGGAATATATGTTACCGATAAAAAATCTGAAATATTAAGCAGAAAATTCTATATAAATAATAATAATAATAATAATAACAACTTTATTTAAAGAGGATACATATTTGGTTTCCCTATCTTCCATATGGTCCTCATAAAATTGGTTTACAAAAGCATACAAATATTTACACAATTTTATACAAGATGATCAACATGATTTACCCATTTCCCAACAATCCAGCTTTTTAACACCTAAGGAGAGGCCTTTGATAATGCCCCATTATCATAAAAGATTGTTTATTCCACTACCCAGCATGCAAAAATCATCTGTTTGTACCCACATTGCAGTAATCTATATATTTTAATCAAATGGTGAAACTCAAACCTTAAATTATATTTATAATATAATTGGCAAAAGACTTTGGCTCTTACCTTAGCACTCAAGCATTTATCTTATTTGTGTGTTCTACTAGGCACTTCCCAAATTTGTCATACACCAATGAAGTAAATTAAGTACATTGTTATTTGTTTTCCACATATTCGAAGTTAAATACTTAAGGAGGCTTACTGGCATCACCATGGCTGTCCATCTGTTAGTCTGTTCACCTGCAGACTTGTATTCCATGCTTCAGCTAAAAAAATTAGACCAGGAAAATGAAATTTTGTGAATTATGTCCTTTCTGTGTTTTGAAAAAAAATTTCACGCTCCAACTAAAAGATAACTTTGGTCATACTGAAACTAAAATAGATTGACCTGGGACTGAATTTCTATACTTTTCAAGCTTTAAGTTTATATATTAGGTCACAAATGAGCCTGTGCATTGTATTTCCAACAATTTCACATGTGCGCAATTCAAAGATCTGGACAGTCTGTGCAACCGCACATTCTGACCAGAATCTTTACAATGCGCTTTACAGATAAATAAGGTCTTAATCCATCTTCATACAGTCAGCATATATTATTATTACATTGTGTCGTTGTCAATGCTGCCCAATGTTCATATATGGTGCAAGTGTGAATTTGTTGGAAATAACACACACATGCTCAAATTCAAGGTTAGCTGCCCTCTGGAATCCTTTCCATAAACTGCATAAAGTGCTGTGAAAGCTTTGTTACTTTGTTACAATTCTTGATATCTTTTTTTTTATTTCAGATAATTGTTTGGATATTTGTATCCATGGAGACTGTAACTATGACACCCTTGGTAACCCAGTGTGTAAATGTCATGATGGTTATGAAGGACTGAAATGTGATACAGAACAAGGTAAGACTTGGTTGTATTCATAGGGATTGTATCAATTAAACCCTAGGTAACCCGAATTCTTCTCCTCCCAAACAATCCACCCAATTTCAATGAAACTTGGCTTGAATGATCCTTGGGTGACCCTCTTCTAAAGTTTTAGGTTCGATTAGGAAAGTTTGGAAGTTGTTCTAGAAATGTTGATTGACTCCAAATAAGTATGTGGCATGGTTGGGCTTATTTTCACTTTTGAAATGTTTTCCTACCAAACCATTGGACCGATTCCAACCAAACTTTGCAGGATAATGTTCCTTTTGTAAATCTCCTCATAGCAGATTTTTCATTGGCCCAAATATGGGTGTGGCCTAGTTTGGCAAATGTTCACAAAACGCTTGTCTTTTACCCATGCTATATAAAGAAATAACTTCCCATTTAGAATCAAATCCTAATATAAATTTTGAAAAACGGCTTTCCAAATAAGGTTTAGCCTACACTTTCTGTCCATCTTTTGGTCTTTTCACAAATTTCCATGTAAACGGCCATATCTGACAGAGTTTCTCATTGATAGATATTTGAAAGCCAGTGGGCTGATCCAGGCCCTCTTGGGCCACTTGTTTTGAGTTATTGCCCTTTGTTAATTGACAAAGAATTGGCCATTGACCTGCTTTTAATGGGGGGGGGAGGGTGTAAATGTTTTACAAACATCTCTTGTTTTAGAAGGTCTGTCTACTGGATGTTTACATTATCATTTATGAATTTCAACTTAAAGTTACATAACTTCTGTATGTATTTTTTTCATGAAGTTTGCCAGCTGGAAGTTAGCATTAAATCTTTAATTGTAGCTTAGCTAGAAGTTTACATTCTTATTCATTATACCCCCACCTATGAAGAAGAGGGGTAAATTGGTTTCACCATGTTTGTTCGTCCATCTGTATGTCTGTACATAGACCTTTTTGATTTCAATAAGAATGATGAAACTTCATATAATTGAAGTCGATGACCCAAGGAAGGTTTATTACAGAAATACAAAGTTTGCTGCAAATTTGCCGCATATCTGCAGCATATTTGCTGCAAACTAATCTGTTTGCAAGAACAGTTAGCAGCAACTTAACATGTGTTTGCGGCAGAAAATCCATTTACTGCAAACATTCTGCAAACACCTTAGATGAAAAAAATATGTTCCTGCAAACTATTCGCAAACAGGAAGTTTGCAGTAAGTTTGCGAGAACACATTTTTTCATTAGTTAGATCATGCACTTAGCAGGAAGTTTGCAAGAAGATGAACTTTGAAAAAAATCTTATAAGTTTCATCCCAATTGTAAATAGCTATTTTGAGTCATTATTAAACCTTCCCATGCTTATCTTAGTATTTTCTGCTGTAGGCCTACATAAGGCTTTAACAGACAGTATAGAATAAGATCAGCCTGAATATATGTGCATTCCGATCTTAGCATACACTGTATCTAAGTGTGAAAATACTGTTGGAAGAAAATTTACTAAGAATTTTTTCTTATTATATCATCCAGTCCCTTCATTATACCGGTACCTAAAGCAGCGGAATACTCCATTTTTAAACTAATATATATCATTTTCATTAAATACTATTAAAGATATATGAATTTTTGTGCACATGCTCAAAGAAGCTAACTGTAAAAAATTCAAAAGCCATCCCAAACATGAAAAGATACCATCTTGGTAAAGTATAAAGTGAGTATTAAAATAAGAGGTCAGATCATTCAGCAGAGGTTCAACACAGAAAACATTTATATGATAAAGGAATATTCATTCTAAATTCCGAAAATTCATAAACTGGAAAAGTTTTAAACCCAGCCAGCCTACCCAGTGTAGTCCCTCCCCAAGTTGAAACTTTTCACCCTCCTAACATGGTTCTATTTTGCTTAACAGCTCACATATATAAATTTAACTACTTCATCATTGCTGCGAACTTGCTGCAAACTGTTTGCGAGAACAGTTTGCCGCAAATTTGCTGCAAACAGTTGCAGCAAACTGTTTGCTGCAACTGTTTGCAGCAAATTTGCAGCAAACTGTTCTCGCAAACAGTTTGCAGCAAGTTTGCAGCAAATTAGAAGCCACATTAAGTTTATTACTATATACAAAGATCACCTCAACCATCTGCCTCAGTGGTCCAGTGGTTGAGCGTAGCAGTTAAAAAGGTATGGTTTATCAATTTCTACTTAGATAGGGTAATAGTATAGTGATCTAAGGTATAGTTGAAGGTCAGCAAAGGTCTACTCTGACAAATGAATATAGAATCATGAAGTTTTAGAAAGAAATCTCAGATTTACATATTAATAAAATATTTTTTGTGACCTTAACTAGAAAACCCGGGTTCAAATCCTGCGACTCCACAATTTTTTAATTTTTTTTTACCTAAAAACCTTCAGAAACCAAAACATTGCACATAAAAACATTTATGACCCATGGATTACAAAAGAAACTTATTAGAAATGGAAAAATACCTTATTTATAGTAAGAGAGTTGTTCAAAAAATTGTTTGCAGGATGTTTGCGGCAAGGTTGCAGAGAGTTTGCCAGAACAGTTTGCTGCAAGTTTGCGGCAATCTGTTTGCAAGAAAGCTCATTTGCATACGAAAAATGAATTACCCAGCAAATTTGCAGCAAATTTGTAGCAAATGTTTGCAAGAGGCAATATATTTTGGTAGGGGGTTACAATGGAATTTTGTCCGAAAACTATTTCCGAAAATGGAAAAAGGAACTGGGGATATGAGTCCACTTGGCAACAGATCTAGTTTCTTTCAGGTGGCCTACCATTTTGAAGTCTTCATAATTTTTGCTGGACGTTTACGATTACCAGTGTTAATATACCACATAAGAACAATCCTGTCAGATGTTAATAAGTTTTCAAAACAGTAGTGCTCATTAAGATTCAATTTACTCTTTTTCAAGAATTGTATCCATCTGACAACTATGCATTTTAAAAATGGAGTGAAACAAGGATTCTACATAACTTGTTCAAACCTCAAAAGACATCTTCTGAGTGGGAAATCATATGCAATTCTGAGATCGGGTGAACGTTTTGTTTGCGTAGAACTACTTTTCAGGCAGAGTGAGTAATTAATTTGCCCCTTGTTTCCAAATGGTCTATGGAAGGCCACTCATGAAAACTTGGTGATGGAATTACTGGAATGGTAACCTCCCCTGACACTAATAATGTATATAAAACAATGGCCAATTAATGGAAATACCGGAATACACATGAATACTGATACAGTATGAGCAGGTGAAGTAAAGCATTTAGGTCATGCAATAAAGGTTTGTGCAAAGGGGTTTTACTTTACTTTTCATCACGCGACAGCCAATCTCGAGACGAGTGTCTGCAATTTTTTACGTGTTTATATAAACACTTACCCTTTCTTTCTTTATTACAGAAAGAAAATAGCTGAACAATCAATTATTATCCTTTCATAGAAGTTTTTAAGCAGATAACACCATAATTTTAATTATGAGATTACAGAGAATTGATTAGCATTACAAAAAAAGGATAATAACCTAGATCATCTAATTGTCATTTCTTTCCTTTTATACACTATAGATCAGACAATCACTCTTTAAACTACACCCGGCATAATGACGAAAGTTATTGAAACTTGTAATTACATGACTTTGGTTGGCGATCGACGATATATGTTTAGAAACATACATATGAAGCAAGGTGCAAACTTGGATCAGGTCATTTTCTTTTTATCGTAATTTTACATGTAAAATTTCTCTTTTCCCAACAAATGGAAGAATCACTCTTGTATGCCAACAGAAACTTCCACCATCAGTACTTTCAGTGCTTTGATTTTTTTCTGGAAGGCTGTCAGCTTGAAGTTTACTTTATCTTGCATTCTTTTTATGCCCCCGATAGGGAGGCATAATAAATTTGACTTGTCCGTCCGTCCGTCTGTCCGTCCGTCTGTCCGTCCGTCCGTCATTCCGTCCAAAAACTTGAACATTGGCCATAACTTCCTTATTACTATCAAAGCGGTGTCGGGGGCATTGTCATCTTACAGTGACAGCTCTTGTTTAAGTCTGTTTACTAATGTTTTACATTATCATTAAATTTATCAATTCAGGAGGGCTGTCAGCTTGAAGTTTACATTATATTGTATTAATTGTATGTCTATCTACTTAAGTTTTACATTATTTTACCCCTGCAAAAAGTATGTTTCCGGGGGTATACTGGAATCAGCCTGTCTGTCTGTCTGTCTGTTCCTCCATAGATACATATACTAGTAACTTTGAGCTGCAAACTCCTCCTTCAGTTTTGCTTAAATAGCTTCAAAACTTTATACAAACATTTATCACATGTTGAAGTTTTACAAGACGCAATATTGAAGTCTCAACTCCCCCTTGTTCAAGAATTATCTGCCCTTGAACATAAGACTTTTTTTTTTCTTTTCACACATATACTAGTAAAATTGTGTCACAATTTTTCTTCAATAGCTAGAAAACTTTATTCAAACATTTATCACATGTTGAAATTTTTTAATATGCAATTTTGAAGTCTCAACTTCCTCTAGTTCAAGAATTATCTGCCCTTGAAATTCAGACATATTTTCTTTTTCTACACATATACTAGTAATTTTGTGTCAAACACTCCCCTTTCAGTTTTTTATTCTCCCCAAAGGGAGAGCATATAGCTGCAGCTTCATCTGTCGGTCCGTCCCTTTGTCCATCCCTCTCTCCGTCCATCTTTAATTCTGTCTTTCTGTCCGTCTGTCCCTCCCCAGCAATTTCTCCGTAACTCTTGGGCCAAATCAAATGAAACTTACCATGTGAATTTGCTATGGTATAGTGTCGATGCGTCTGTCTCGGTTTTTGATTTGAGGCCTCAACATGGGAAAAGGGGGCTTCGGGTAAAATACAATTTCTCTCAAATTACTCCTAGTCTAATGGTCAGAATTAAATGAAATTTTATTTATCAGGAGCAAATCAGATGCCCTTTACTATAAACAATTTGAAATTTTCATACAAAAATGTATCATGGAAAAAGGGGTCTAAATATTTGTTACCTTTCCTGTAGCTTGTAAAATACAGTTATTCTTTCATTTCTCCTGGTCTTATGTTCAGAATTTGATGAAATTTCACATTTCAGTAGCAATCAGATGCCCTTTACCATAAACTATTTGAAATTTGTGTCTAAAGATATGTCATGCAAAAAGGGATTTTAATGTTTGTGACTATTATGTTAGCTCTCTGTGTCTTATATTACAGTAATTTCTCCATAACCCTTTGGCCTTATCAAATGAAATTTGCCATGTAGACTCCCTATGAAACAATGCTGATGAGTCTTTCCCTTTTTAGCTCCACTGGCTGAAAGCCACTGGGGCTATTGTCATGGCGTTGTGTCCGTTGTGCGTCCGTCTGTCCGTGTGTGCGTCCGGTCGTAAACTTTTCTTTAAAACTCTTCTCCTCAGAAACTACTGGATGGATTTCAATCAAACTTCACAGAAATGATCCTTGGGTGATCCTCTTTCAAAGTTGTTCAAGAAATTTTGATCCAATGAAAAACATGGATTTAATGGGCGTGGCTAATTTCCAAATATGGTATAAAGTGAATTTTCTCAGATTCTAATAAATGGATACCAATGAAATTATACATGAATGATCCTTGTGTGACTCTTTATCAGTCTACAAAAAATCATTGTGATCGGATGGAAAATGTGCATTTTATGGATGGAGGTCATTTCTCTATATGTTATATAGTGGAAACTTTGAAAATCATTTTCTCAGAATGAAATTGATGGATATCAACCAAATTTCACTGGAATGATCCTTGAGTGACCCTTTATCAGTCTACAAAAAATCATTGTGATTGGATGAAAATTATTTATTTTATGGGCCGAGGTCATTTCTCTATTTGTTATATAGTGGAAACTTTAAAATTCATTTTCTCAGAATGTAACTGATGGATATGAACTAAATTTCACTGGAATGATTCTTGAGCGAGCCTTTATCAGTGTACCAAAAATTATTCTGATTGGATGAAAAATATGCATTTTATGGGCAGAGGTCATTTTTCTATATGTTATATAGTGGAAAATTTGAAAATCATTTTCTCAGAATCTGATTTTTGGATATAAATTGATTTCACTGGAATGATCCTAGGGTGAGCCTTTATCAGTGTACCAAAAATAATTTTGATTGGATGAAAAATATACATTTTATGGGTGGAGGTCAATTCTCAATATGTTAAATAGTGGAAACTATGAAAAACATTTTCTCAGAATGTAACTGATGGATATTAATCAAATATTTTTGACATGATCTTTGGGTGATCCTTCTATTATCATGCAGCCAAAAATTATTTTGATTTGATGAAAAATATGTCTTTTAATAGCAGAGGTCATTTCTATATCTGTTATATAGTTGAAACTTTGAAAATCAATTTCAACATCAGTCAAACCCCAAATATCTAAAAATCTAGTCAAAACATTTATTTGCTTTTACAAGAATTTCAAGCCTGTGGAGCGACTCAAGCCATTCATGGCTTTCTAGTTTTAGATTTGTGGCATTGTCACGGGAAAAGAGGACTTAAGGTTAAATGCAATTTTTTCTTTCATTTCTCCTTGTCTAATGGTCAGAATTTACTGAAATTTCATATTTGAGTAGCAAATTAGATGCCCTTTACTATAAACAATTTTAATTTTTCGTACAAAAAATTTATCATGGAAAAAGGGGGGGCTAAATGTTTGTCACCTTTTTCTTTCATTTCTCCTGGTCTTATGTTCAAAATTTGATGAAATTTCATATTTGAGTAGCAAATCAGATGCCCTTGACCATAAACTATTTGAAAATTTCATACAAAAAAAGTCGTGGAAAAAGTGGGCTTAATGTTTGTTACCATTATGTTAGCTCTCTGTGTCTCATATTTCAGTACTGAGTAGAAAATAACAAAACAGAATGCCATTGTAAAATGTTCAACCCTTTACCCTATAACATTTGCCTCTCAAAAAGTGTTCAGGGTAAAACAATTAAGATTCATTGCAATGAATTTTAAAGTTTGTTGATGGCTAGAACTGACTGAGTAGATGTACAGCACTTTACAAGTATCAACATAGATGGGTCACATTTCCCATTAGCAAATCCCAAAACTTATAGAAGCAATCAACAGCAAACTTTTTGCTATGATTGCATACTTTTTTTTGTGACAATGCCTTATTCAGGAAGCATAATCCGTCTCTGATGGCTCTTGTCTTAAATAGTTTTATAACTTTTACCAAGATTTATCACATGTTGAAGTCTTGCAAGACACAATTTAGAGGTCTCCAATACCTCAGGCTCAAGATTTATCTTTATATTTGAATCATTTTTTGCATTTCCTGTGAAATATCTCATTCTCTGAAAATACTTGCAGGGGAAGTAAGTCAAATTCTGGGACAAGTTCTTGTTATTATACACTCCATCTACTTTTCATAATGTCTGTCTGTCTGTCTGACCATCTGTCTGTCTGTAGACCTTTTCATTTTCTAACTTAGAACCAAGTGACCTAGAATCATGAAACTTCATACAAATACTGCATATGACCAAAGGAAGTGCCTTTTGTTTTTGGGTCTCATGGGTCAAAGGAAAAGGTCACAGTCAGCCTTTGTTCAATTTTCGGTTCCTGACTCTAACTCGAGAACCAAGCGAACCTAGAATCATGAAATTTCATGCTTATGTTGCTAATGACTTAAGAGCCCTTTTGTTTTTGGATCACATAGGTTCCAGGTCACAGTCACAGTCAATTTTTGTTAGACCTTTTTGTTTCCAGACTCTATCTTTAGAATGCACATGAATTCTCAATATTTGTTACAAGGCATCCTGCACTAATAGCACTTATATCTTTACAAAGCTGGGGGGGGGGGCTATTAGTCCGTTTTGCGACAGCTGTAGTTAGATTTGTCAATTCAGGGGATCTATCAGCTGGAAGTGTACCATATTACTTATCTTTTTCAGGAGGCCTGTAAGCTGGAAGTGTACCATATTACTTATCTTTTTCAGGAGGCCTGTAAGCTGGAAGTGTACCATATTACTTATCTTTTTCAGGAGGCCTGTAAGCTGGAAGTGTACCATATTACTTATCTTTTTCAGGAGGCCTGTAAGCTGGAAGTGTACCATATTACTTATCTTTTTCAGGAGGCCTGTAAGCTGGAAGTGTACCATATTACTTATCTTTTTCAGGAGGCCTGTTAGCTGGAAGTGTACCATATTATTTATCTTTTCAGGAGGCCTGTCAGCTGGAAGTATACCATATTACTTATCTTTTTCAGGAGGCCTGTTAGCTGGAAGTGTACCATATAACTTATCTTTTTCAGGAGGCCTGTCAGCTGGAAGTGTACTATATTACTTATCTTTTTCAGGAGGCCTGTTAGCTGGAAGTGTACCATATTACTTATCTTTTTCAGGAGGCCTGTTAGCTGGAAGTGTACCATATTACTTATCTTTTTCAGGAGGCCTGTCAGCTGGAAGTATCATTGGTATATCAGTGGCTGTTGTCATCTCTATAGTCCTGTTTGCTTTGTTTGTTTTCATCTGTTTAAGGTATGACTTTGGTTTACTTAAGTTTCATTCCATCTGGGAAATTGAATTTGACCATGTTTATTTCTCTATTTTAGTATTGACTTTCAACATGTGTCTATTTGCAAAGAGAGCAACCCATGATAAGATTGATGATATTTGAAATTGAAAATATTTTATAACTGTATTTACCCTATGATTGGGACAGCCAAAACACTGAAAGTTATTGTTCTAAAGTTCTTAGAGAGTCGAATTGAATCATGTTTATGTGTCCAAATGGGGTTCATTGAAAGGTAAACAATGTAGACACTGATCAAAATGATCATTGGGGAGCTCTTTGATCTGGGTCTACAATGTCTGTTTGAACAGTCAGTAGCTTTGAGACTTTTTAGCGGCAAAAGATTTGGCTTACATTACCGTGTTCATATACTTTAATGTTTCCTTTTTGTCACATTTGAGCCTGTGTGACATTTCCAACATGAGATGCAGTCATTGAGCAGCATAGACTGTAGAAGTGTAGTTAGGAAATTTTCAGACTATCAAAATAAACATTGAGACTTTATCTATCTACAGTGTTCAAAGTGAAGACTCTGGTCAGACTGTGCGGATTTTCTAAATTGTTGAAAATGTCTTGCACAGGCTCATTTAGAATAATGAATCAAAGTCTTGTTAGGAAAATGTACTAATTAACCGAATTTCTATTAACCATATTTAAATACTTACCACACGAATAGAATTCTATTGTCTGTTATAAAAAATGCAATTTTTACTCTTCAGATATGCCAGTCAACATAAAGGGACTGATCGTCAATTATTACGATTCCCCATACACAGAACGGACTTGCGATCTAGTTTTAGGGCCATTGCACTTGCAATGAATCCATTCGAGTCATCCACAGAGAGGACAATGTCATCAGTGTTACGTGGAAACACACGGAAATCAAAAGCGTCGAATAATGGTGTATCTGATACAAATAGTAACATCAGCAGTCCGTCAAAAACAAGTTATTTCTGATGTATTTATAGTTCTTGCCAAACTTAAAACCATGCGATGAAACTTGCTCACGCGACTAAGACAATAAAGTGACCTTTTTTATCATGGAACTAATTTCAAATTCCCCTTCTTTAAATCAAGATATCTTGAAAAGGAGTTATTTTTGGTCTAAATATGATTGTAAACCAATCCTATGATGCTAAAACTCATTAGGATCATCTCAATGAGTTTTAACAACATAGGATTATTTTGAAATTCATTATGATATATGTGCGTGTACATATTAAATCAAAATAATGTTTACATATTGAATCAAAATTATGTATTTTATTTGTATACAAAACATACACTTAGCAACCATTCTCTTTAATGACTGCTTTTGGTGGTCCTGAGTAAGTGTTCACTTAGTACATCGAGGGGTCAGCGTAACACTATTGTAAGTACCTATATATTTATAGGTACTTACAATAGTGTTGGGCTGACATCTCGACATAGCTTACTGTATCTTATAGTTGTTTCTGATCTCAAAGTCACAGATGAAGGGGATGTTTTGAAATATAGATGGAAATATTTCTATTATACCTGCACAAACTCTATTTTGTACCTACAACATAGAGTTTCATTGAAAGATTAAAGAAACGCAAGTGGCTTAACCACCTCTCAGCATAGGCAACCATATGCTGTGCTCTTGTTTTTCTTAATTTGTAGAAAACACAGTGGGAATAGGGGAAATTGCTCGTCACAAATAGTATTTTCACTTTTTATGATGTTTTTTCTTAGTTTTGTCATCTAAATGGTCTAGTTTGATTGTTTTTGAATGGGTTAATCTTTTTTATTGTTTTTCAAAGGGATACTTTTATTTTTATCAATTGGAATTAAGTTTAATATAGCTCTTCTTGGTATTATAATAAGGTTCTAAGATCTAATATCCTTAATTCTCATTTTTCGAATTGTAAGGCTGGTCCATATTAAAAGCTTGAGCAATCTTGCAGACTACAATATAAAGAAAAAGATAATAGAAATTCCTTTAACAATTTTCTTCTTTTGCCACAGTATTTTCTCAAGTATAAAAAAATCATGGATGAAAATTCCAATAAAAAGAATTTTTAACATTGTTATTGAACTATGAAGCAAAAAATAGGTAATACCAAGGTAATTTACACTTTCAGAAAATACTGAAATGTTAGGTCTACTGTGTATGGTCATTAATTTCTCATTATAAAAGATAATTTGATGGCTAAGCCCAAAACAGTTGTAACTGCCTATATGTTTATAGGCAGTGACAACTGTTTCTCTGAGCCATTGATATGATCAATATTTAGCTTTAGCTTTGAAATAGTCTAATTACAAGGATCTGCAGAATACAAAGTAGTTTTTTCTTAGGAAATATCTAAATCATCTTTAATAAGGCAGGGTCTATTATTTGTTAGAGGAGGAAATTAAAGAGAGTTAGTATAAAGAGCGGAAACCTTAGTTCCAAATAGAATTGTTGGAAACTTATTTTCAACACTTTTCCACACAATTCGGCATTTTTACATGTCTTAGGGAAAATACTTCTAAAAGAATTTCTGCTCCTTGCAACCAATTTCTAATTTTCTCACAATATTTGCTACTTATTTTTAAACAAAATGCTAAACAAACTTTTACATTTTGTAGACAACATATTTGAGCTTGGCATTTTCTTTCAATTTGAAATGTGAGAGATCCATTCTTTATAGGAATGAATCTCTAAAAAATATTGTTAAGATGAAACTTTCACCTTGAAATATCTGAATGTGCTTATCTCATCATTTGTATTTGGTTGAAGATGCTTAGCAACATATAAATGATTTTACATTTGAGTATTTTAACAATTCTTTCCCCAATGTGGTGGTTTTACACTCTTGTGGTTTGTCTCCATGAGGCAATTCAAATGAGTACCCACATCATAGGATTTTGTTAAGAAATGGCAGTAGTAGATGTGTTTTACCCCTTTGATCTAGACCACTGTAATTGCTTGATATAAAGACTTTTGTGTTCAGTTTGTATATAATTTTGATATACTGTATATAATTTTGATATCAGGTTTATGAGTTGTATATCCTTCAAAAGGAATGGGCATAGTTAAGGCAATATTGGTGCAATCATTATGATTTTAGCTCACCTTACCATTAAGTCATTAAGGTGAGTGATTGTGATTGCTCAATGTCAGCTGTTAAGTCAATGTCCACCAAACATGAATACTGTAAACAACTACTTTTTGGAAAACTTTTGATCACTGTTAATGAAACTCTACAGGAATGTTCCTCAAGTAAAAGCCTCCAAAAATAGAAAATCAATTTTATGCCCCATCATGAAATGTGTTAGGTTTATGGAGTTACCTCTGTTTATGTGGGTGGGTGGATGTGTGCATGTCAAGGGTTCAGTGCAAGACTGTGCTAAGTGTATATAAAATGTATATACACTTCATACAGTCTTGTGCTAAACCCTTGATGTGTGTGTCCCATTCTTGTCTGGTGTGTAACTTCTACATTTATGGATGAATTTCAAAATATTTTGGCACAGTTTTTCCCTTGGGAAAGTACTATTGTCATGTGAAAATTTTGTCAGGCTATCCCCAAGCTCAAGGTTACTGCTGAAGGTCAAATAGGTGGCAGGTAGAAAACAAGTATTTGCTAGGGAATCTGTGTCTCTGACACAATTCTAGTTTTTCAATGTCAGAGGCTCGGCCCTGGGTGGCTCCTGATCAGTGCAGAGCCAATGTTCCTTAGCACTCACTTAAGATTATCAATACCTTTACCATCAATCATGATATTCTTTATTTACTCATTAACTTTCAATTTATAGCACCTGCTTTTAATCATGTGATGTCCCTGAATACAAAAAAAAACACTCAGGTGAGTGATATAGGCTCATTAAGTTTATCATATGTTTCCTAGTAGAGAAATGATGTGAACTTGAGTGTGACATTTCCAACAATTTGGTGTGAGTGTGGCACAAATATTAAGCAGTCAAAACAACCACACATTGTGATAAGATTCACTGACTGCCTGTAGAGGGTTTGTGACCTATCTAGTGAATTTATGACCTATAATCTATATACAGAGTGCATAGTGAAGTCTCTGGTCAGACTGTGCTGATAGAGATGAGTCTGTCTTGTGCACACATGAAGTTGTTGAAAACGTTAAGCACAGAGTCTTTTTGTGCATATTTCTTTAGGAATTTCTTTGTCTTTATTTAGCCTTTTCTTAAATTGTGCAAATCTCTTTGTCTTTAGCCTTTTCTTAGATTGTTCAAAATTCTTTGTCTTTACTTAGCCTTTTCTTAAACAGTGCTCGTAAATTTCACAAATATATTGACACAAATACATGTATACTTGTGCATGCATGTGCTAACTTGCTTTGATCATCATTTATTTTTCCACATTCCATTTAAATTTAAAACAAAGGAAAAGTGAACATAATAAACAGAATTGAATTTGAAAAGTATGTTTTTCTTTCATTATTTACCATATTATTTAGCTGTAGTCCTAATTGACAGATTCCTCTTGTCAATCAAAACAAGAGGACATGCATCGCTCCACTAGCTTTAATATCTCCAGACTATCAGAAAACGAAGCTTAGCTTTGATAGAAAACAGCACTTTGAAGTGTCCTTAGAACTATTTTGTAATGATTTACTGGGTCTGGCCCACATTGAACCAAAAGACTAAATCACCATTAATTTGCATACCCTTTACCCATTTTCCTACCAACATAAAGGTGGCTGCAATAAGTAGACTATTTTAAATAAATTATCATACACATCCATAGTCCATTTGGACAGGAGGAGAAGATTTTTTTGAGATTTCAAAGTGAAAATAAGCCCCGCCCTGCAAAACCAAGATTTATGGGTCCATCAAAAAGTTGTGACCAATTTGAATGAAGCTGCACCTAAGATATATTCATGCTAAGTTTCATTGAAATTGGTCAAAATGTGTGGAGAGGAGAGGATTTTTAGCTCAGCTGTTTTTGAAAAAAATAGAGGTATTATGATCACCTTGGCGTCGTTGGCATTGATGTGACATACTTTAACCTTGGTCATAGCTTTTGAATTGTAAGTGATAGAGCCATCATATTGAGCATGATGATTGTTTGGAACAAGACCTTTCTGTAGGTACCAAGTTCAAGGTCATCAGTCAAGGTCATTTTTCACAGTCAAATTTGTAAAAGAAATTATAACTTTGACATTGGTCATAACTTTTGAATTGTGAGTGATAGGGCCTTCACATTTTACAAGGTCATCAGTCAAGTTCATTTTTCAAGGTCAAATTTGTTTCATATTTCAAACAAGGTTTTTAATTAAAAAATCAAAATCCAATGCATTATGAACACCTTGGTGTCGTTCGCTTCGTTATTTGTGTAAGTGTTGGCGTAGGCATGACAAACTTTAACACTGGTCATATCTCTATTGTCATCGATGATATCTTCTGGAAACTAAGCATGTGTGTTCACTTTTTTTACCAAGATATTTTGCATTTTGCACCTTCAAACGAGTGATGCACTTGTTAAAGATTTTACAGTGAAAGTAAACCACGCCCTGCAACACCCACAATTTGGGGTCAATCAAAATTTCTTTAACAATTCAAGTAGAGGGTGACCCATGGAACATCCATGCCAAGTTTCATTGAATTTGACCCAATGGTTTGGAATGAGAAGATTTTTTAAGATTTCAAAGTCAAAATAAGCCTCGCCCTGCCACGACAAAATTTGGGGATCAATCAAAATTTCTGAAGAGGGTCACCCAAGGAACATTTCTACTAAAATCCGCTCATCGGTTTAGGAGGAGAAGATGTTAAAAGAAACAGTTGACGGACTGACGCACGCACGACGGACACACCGCCATGACAATAGCTCGCTGGCCTTCGGCCAGTGGAGCTTTAACTGATTGACCAATCAAAGCTCTCATAAATATTAGTGTTTATCTCCGTCCTACAACAAAAATGCCTTTTTTTCAATCATTTCGTGTATTGGTGACTTGAACGTCGTCACTTCAGCTTGAATAAGCTGTAGTTGCGACGTTTACATATTCCGCCAGACAAACGACTTTTTATTCTTAAAAAAATATATGCAGGATAATCGTTCGTTTCAGTGTAATATCAATTTATATCTCATCGAATGAATAACAAAGGCTATAATTTCACTAGTGGCTGAGCCACTAGTAAAATAAAGCTTTTATTGATCACAAAATGAATTATATCAATCAATATTTATTCGGAAAAAATGCAAGATTCTATTTCTGTAATTCAAAAATGATTCAAAATAAGAAAGTTTTAGAACAAATTTTCTTGAAGTGAGTCATTTGGCACGTGATTGCTATTCAACATTAATGATGACGTCCTTTTTTAGGCTCCGCTTTGTTGATGCCAGAAACAGTTAAATGAACGAAAGCAGGGTACGATTTTTTAATAATTTCACTGGTCAGGCGGTCAGTTTATCAAATGATAATTACCGTTATTTCTCGATAATTCACCGAAAAGCTTTAAAGAAGTGTCTATCTGCCATGTCGGAGATCAATGGACGACAATTGACCCATCATATTATATCACCGTAGGCGAAGCCAATGGGTTCTTGCATCCTTATCCCAATTTTATCACTGGTAAATAATTTTTCGGTCGCCTACGAAGTAAAGGAGAGTATATTTATTTTAATCCGTTGTCTGTCCGTACGAAGACCATTTTCGTTTCTGTACTCTAACTCGAGTGACCTAGGATCATGAATTTATCAATCGTTCCCATGACCCGAGAAAGTACCCTATTGTTTTTGGTCACAAATTTCAATGTTACAATTGACCGAAAACCGTTTACGGAACTGGGACAAAGCACTGTTGGGGGAGGGGGGCTTTGTGAAAGATCTAGTAACATATTGATTTTCATAGTTTGTCAAAAGTCGCGATCTCCAAAAGACAACTCTACTATCAAACTGCACTATCGCTTTTACGCAGGAGCGTAGAAAAAGTTTTGAATATTATTTTAGCCAGATGAGATTGAAAAAAGGTATTTTGAATATATCCTGCATTGATAGATCTGGTTCAAAAAGTTGTGTAAGCTTTATAGTTTCAAAAACAAACTTAAACTTTAAAAAAATGACATTCGCAGAAAGTATGGTTGGCTTGGAACTTTTTTAATTTATCGAAGTATTTTGTGTGCGAGCATTTAAAATAGAGCTCAAAATTCTTAGAGGCACGAATAACCACAAGATGGAGAGCACGAACGTTCAGTTCTTACAGGCAGGACTAAATTTTAAAACAGTGAAATAAAGAAAGGCTGCATCGACTTTTCGGCACTTATTAATCAGAAGCGAAATCTTAGGGTTGAAATCCTTATATTTCTGACAAATGATTTTCACGATAAACGAGACTAAATACGAAAAGTAGAATCATTAAGAACCATTTACGATTTTATTCAAGTCTCTAATTAACTGGCTAGCGTCAACAGCCACGCTGTCTCGGAATCAATTAGCTTCCCATTTAGAAAACCGGAATCTTTCAGATATTAACGCAACAAGTTAGCAAAATAATATCATTCTGGTCCCTCACATAGTTCACTTGTCTTTAATTATGTAGGTATTTGCCATTGGAAGAAATTTTAAGCATAACGCTATACAGAGGGGTTCGTTCTAGCTCTCCAAAGGCGGATAATATATGAAGCCAAAGCTTCGCCTTTTCGTCTGTACAAAACTATATTTCCCGTCAATATTCCGACTAATTAAAATGAGGATCGAATGAGCTAAAGATTTTACGCCAGTAAATGTGGTTCCCTTATTTAAGTCATTTCCAACTAAAGAGGCCTTGTTACAGAATGGATATTTATGTATGGTCTACAATTTAAAAACCTTACTTATATTGGTTGAAAAAAAGTTCTTCCTGTTCTGAAATGTTGAATACGTCACATGTCTAAATCCTAACCAGTCCTGCGTACATATATCCAAGCTCCCGCGACCGTACCTTGAATGGTACCCTGTATTTCCCCGTCGGTTGGCAAAATGTGTTTCAACCTCGGGTGATCGCGGGCGCTTTGTTATCCTTGACGCGAGACTGATGGAGTCTTCACTTTTGTGCATTCGTCCAATTGACAACACTCCATTTAATTAAATTAATCTGACTTGATTCTATACTGAACCACAAAAAACGTACGTAGCACTAGAATCATTATACATGTATATATACAGAAATCCTTTGACGTGAAGGCCTATTTCTTAACTTTTAAACTTTCCCAAATTGATGAAAACATTTAATGATTTCAACATTCGAGATAAACCATAGAGGTACGGCCAAACCAAACCTGATCAGTTTACTGACTCAAATCTGAGCAGTGTTTGAATTAGCTTTGTGAATGGTGCGTGTGTGTAAATACAGGGGTTTGAGAAGGTTTTTGTTTTGTTTTGTTGTCGGAGACTTTTTCCAAAGATATTGTTAAACAAGTGAAATTTCTGCAAAATTCGTGTGTTCTATTCCTTAGTTGCACATACGAGTTGTTTGTATAGGCCTAATTGGTGCTTAGGCTAGGCTTTTTGGTGAATAAAATGTAATTTGACTAAAAAGTATGGATGATTCCATTGCAAGAATTCTTTAAACACACATTTTTTATTATTTAGAAAAAAAAAAACCCTAAAATATGTATTTTTTCTTGAAAGTGGGGTCAGTTGCATTTCTTGTCACCAAAGAACATCAAAAGTCTCTTAATTATCACTATTTCCTACGAGTATAATTACAGCGATGTTTCATCTGGGGTTTGGTGTATTATCTTTGTATATAAACAAATTTACAAAAAATTAATGTGAGCCGTCAAGCGAAAATTGGCCATCTGGGAAGTACGTAAAGTTTCAACCCTAGTCCGGATGAGCAGGTTGACTAGAATCAAAACTATCAGCCATTGGATAATTTTCTTAATCTAGAATGTTAATTCTGCCTCTCTGTGAAAGCGTTGACTTTTGACTTGCGACCTCCGGTTAGCCTCCACTGGGACCAATATCTTTATCAAATATATCCATTCCTAGATTGTCCTTTTCCGCGTGACGCGTCACAAAAAAGTTAACAAACGATAATCACGACTTCCGTCTTTCTTTTAATTTCTATATCATTACCCATACCATAAGTACTTCAAGTTTTATCACTGTTTGTTTTCGAAAAGAAATAAAATGAATATCTAACCATTATTATGCTTAACCCGCAATGTTTCTGTTTTGCAGGAGGTATAGACAAAGATACAAAGATCATCCTGCACGTATGCGCGTGCTGATCTTAGTCTTTATTTCTGTTCTTCTTGTTTGACCAAGAACTGTTAAGTGACTGTCAATATATTCCACTGAGAAATATCTATAAACATTTATTTCTTTCGGAGTCTTCAGAACTTTGATTTGAGCGTATTTTTTTTTAAATAATTTTACTCCGCACGAGAATGGTAAAAAGATTACCAATTTGAGATATGTCACCTTCTGAAAATATTATTACGAATATCGATCGTCAATTTACCTTGTTGTACTTCCTCGTAGTTATAGCTTTAGAATTGTTAGGACGCTTCAATTTCCTATCATCAGGGCCCGAGATTATAAAACATTTCTCATTCTCAATTCCAAATTTTCTCAAATTTCAATTGGAGGTTAAAGACGTAATTCTGTTTAGATACTCATTTTAATGTATCAGCATAAACGATAATATTAATAAGTTGTTATAAATAACAACTTATTAAAATCATCTTTTATGTTCATACATGTATTCAAATTTGAAATTTGAGAAAATTCTCAGTTGAGTCTGGGAAAAAGGTTTATAACCCTGTGCCCTGATATCCCTGCAAATGCTAAAAGATTCGACCTCGTCGGCCTGTCTAGCCTTAGCACGATAAGACTTGACTCTAGACTGAATGTGATGGTAACGTTTGTGATCAATGTACTGTTAGTGGGAAAACTTTTCTTAGATCAGCAATATCAACGAGCATCTATATGGGAAACAGTGTGAAAATTGAAGAACTAGAAAGCCATGAATGGCTTGAGTCGCTCCACAGGCTTGAAATTCTTGTAAAAGCAAATAATTGTTTTGACTAGATTTTGAGATATTTGGGGTTCTACTGATGTTGAAAATGATTCCATCAGTTACATTCTGAGAAAATGATTTTCATAGTTTCCACTATTTTACATATTGAGAAATGACCCCCACAATTTGGGGTCAATCAAAATTTCTTTAACAATTCAAGTAGAGGGTGACCCATGGAACATCCATGCCAAGTTTCATTGAATTTGACCCAATGGTTTGGAATGAGAAGATTTTTTAAGATTTCAAAGTCAAAATAAGCCTCGCCCTGCCACGACAAAATTTGGGGATCAATCAAAATTTCTGAAGAGGGTCACCCAAGGAACATTTCTACTAAAATCCGCTCATCGGTTTAGGAGGAGAAGATGTTAAAAGAAACAGTTGACGGACTGACGCACGCACGACGGACACACCGCCATGACAATAGCTCGCTGGCCTTCGGCCAGTGGAGCTTTAACTGATTGACCAATCAAAGCTCTCATAAATATTAGTGTTTATCTCCGTCCTACAACAAAAATGCCTTTTTTTCAATCATTTCGTGTATTGGTGACTTGAACGTCGTCACTTCAGCTTGAATAAGCTGTAGTTGCGACGTTTACATATTCCGCCAGACAAACGACTTTTTATTCTTAAAAAAATATATGCAGGATAATCGTTCGTTTCAGTGTAATATCAATTTATATCTCATCGAATGAATAACAAAGGCTATAATTTCACTAGTGGCTGAGCCACTAGTAAAATAAAGCTTTTATTGATCACAAAATGAATTATATCAATCAATATTTATTCGGAAAAAATGCAAGATTCTATTTCTGTAATTCAAAAATGATTCAAAATAAGAAAGTTTTAGAACAAATTTTCTTGAAGTGAGTCATTTGGCACGTGATTGCTATTCAACATTAATGATGACGTCCTTTTTTAGGCTCCGCTTTGTTGATGCCAGAAACAGTTAAATGAACGAAAGCAGGGTACGATTTTTTAATAATTTCACTGGTCAGGCGGTCAGTTTATCAAATGATAATTACCGTTATTTCTCGATAATTCACCGAAAAGCTTTAAAGAAGTGTCTATCTGCCATGTCGGAGATCAATGGACGACAATTGACCCATCATATTATATCACCGTAGGCGAAGCCAATGGGTTCTTGCATCCTTATCCCAATTTTATCACTGGTAAATAATTTTTCGGTCGCCTACGAAGTAAAGGAGAGTATATTTATTTTAATCCGTTGTCTGTCCGTACGAAGACCATTTTCGTTTCTGTACTCTAACTCGAGTGACCTAGGATCATGAATTTATCAATCGTTCCCATGACCCGAGAAAGTACCCTATTGTTTTTGGTCACAAATTTCAATGTTACAATTGACCGAAAACCGTTTACGGAACTGGGACAAAGCACTGTTGGGGGAGGGGGGCTTTGTGAAAGATCTAGTAACATATTGATTTTCATAGTTTGTCAAAAGTCGCGATCTCCAAAAGACAACTCTACTATCAAACTGCACTATCGCTTTTACGCAGGAGCGTAGAAAAAGTTTTGAATATTATTTTAGCCAGATGAGATTGAAAAAAGGTATTTTGAATATATCCTGCATTGATAGATCTGGTTCAAAAAGTTGTGTAAGCTTTATAGTTTCAAAAACAAACTTAAACTTTAAAAAAATGACATTCGCAGAAAGTATGGTTGGCTTGGAACTTTTTTAATTTATCGAAGTATTTTGTGTGCGAGCATTTAAAATAGAGCTCAAAATTCTTAGAGGCACGAATAACCACAAGATGGAGAGCACGAACGTTCAGTTCTTACAGGCAGGACTAAATTTTAAAACAGTGAAATAAAGAAAGGCTGCATCGACTTTTCGGCACTTATTAATCAGAAGCGAAATCTTAGGGTTGAAATCCTTATATTTCTGACAAATGATTTTCACGATAAACGAGACTAAATACGAAAAGTAGAATCATTAAGAACCATTTACGATTTTATTCAAGTCTCTAATTAACTGGCTAGCGTCAACAGCCACGCTGTCTCGGAATCAATTAGCTTCCCATTTAGAAAACCGGAATCTTTCAGATATTAACGCAACAAGTTAGCAAAATAATATCATTCTGGTCCCTCACATAGTTCACTTGTCTTTAATTATGTAGGTATTTGCCATTGGAAGAAATTTTAAGCATAACGCTATACAGAGGGGTTCGTTCTAGCTCTCCAAAGGCGGATAATATATGAAGCCAAAGCTTCGCCTTTTCGTCTGTACAAAACTATATTTCCCGTCAATATTCCGACTAATTAAAATGAGGATCGAATGAGCTAAAGATTTTACGCCAGTAAATGTGGTTCCCTTATTTAAGTCATTTCCAACTAAAGAGGCCTTGTTACAGAATGGATATTTATGTATGGTCTACAATTTAAAAACCTTACTTATATTGGTTGAAAAAAAGTTCTTCCTGTTCTGAAATGTTGAATACGTCACATGTCTAAATCCTAACCAGTCCTGCGTACATATATCCAAGCTCCCGCGACCGTACCTTGAATGGTACCCTGTATTTCCCCGTCGGTTGGCAAAATGTGTTTCAACCTCGGGTGATCGCGGGCGCTTTGTTATCCTTGACGCGAGACTGATGGAGTCTTCACTTTTGTGCATTCGTCCAATTGACAACACTCCATTTAATTAAATTAATCTGACTTGATTCTATACTGAACCACAAAAAACGTACGTAGCACTAGAATCATTATACATGTATATATACAGAAATCCTTTGACGTGAAGGCCTATTTCTTAACTTTTAAACTTTCCCAAATTGATGAAAACATTTAATGATTTCAACATTCGAGATAAACCATAGAGGTACGGCCAAACCAAACCTGATCAGTTTACTGACTCAAATCTGAGCAGTGTTTGAATTAGCTTTGTGAATGGTGCGTGTGTGTAAATACAGGGGTTTGAGAAGGTTTTTGTTTTGTTTTGTTGTCGGAGACTTTTTCCAAAGATATTGTTAAACAAGTGAAATTTCTGCAAAATTCGTGTGTTCTATTCCTTAGTTGCACATACGAGTTGTTTGTATAGGCCTAATTGGTGCTTAGGCTAGGCTTTTTGGTGAATAAAATGTAATTTGACTAAAAAGTATGGATGATTCCATTGCAAGAATTCTTTAAACACACATTTTTTATTATTTAGAAAAAAAAAAACCCTAAAATATGTATTTTTTCTTGAAAGTGGGGTCAGTTGCATTTCTTGTCACCAAAGAACATCAAAAGTCTCTTAATTATCACTATTTCCTACGAGTATAATTACAGCGATGTTTCATCTGGGGTTTGGTGTATTATCTTTGTATATAAACAAATTTACAAAAAATTAATGTGAGCCGTCAAGCGAAAATTGGCCATCTGGGAAGTACGTAAAGTTTCAACCCTAGTCCGGATGAGCAGGTTGACTAGAATCAAAACTATCAGCCATTGGATAATTTTCTTAATCTAGAATGTTAATTCTGCCTCTCTGTGAAAGCGTTGACTTTTGACTTGCGACCTCCGGTTAGCCTCCACTGGGACCAATATCTTTATCAAATATATCCATTCCTAGATTGTCCTTTTCCGCGTGACGCGTCACAAAAAAGTTAACAAACGATAATCACGACTTCCGTCTTTCTTTTAATTTCTATATCATTACCCATACCATAAGTACTTCAAGTTTTATCACTGTTTGTTTTCGAAAAGAAATAAAATGAATATCTAACCATTATTATGCTTAACCCGCAATGTTTCTGTTTTGCAGGAGGTATAGACAAAGATACAAAGATCATCCTGCACGTATGCGCGTGCTGATCTTAGTCTTTATTTCTGTTCTTCTTGATTGACCAAGAACTGTTAAGTGACTGTCAATATATTCCACTGAGAAATATCTATAAACATTTATTTCTTTCGGAGTCTTCAGAACTTTGATTTGAGCGTATTTTTTTTTAAATAATTTTACTCCGCACGAGAATGGTAAAAAGATTACCAATTTGAGATATGTCACCTTCTGAAAATATTATTACGAATATCGATCGTCAATTTACCTTGTTGTACTTCCTCGTAGTTATAGCTTTAGAATTGTTAGGACGCTTCAATTTCCTATCATCAGGGCCCGAGATTATAAAACATTTCTCATTCTCAATTCCAAATTTTCTCAAATTTCAATTGGAGGTTAAAGACGTAATTCTGTTTAGATACTCATTTTAATGTATCAGCATAAACGATAATATTAATAAGTTGTTATAAATAACAACTTATTAAAATCATCTTTTATGTTCATACATGTATTCAAATTTGAAATTTGAGAAAATTCTCAGTTGAGTCTGGGAAAAAGGTTTATAACCCTGTGCCCTGATATCCCTGCAAATGCTAAAAGATTCGACCTCGTCGGCCTGTCTAGCCTTAGCACGATAAGACTTGACTCTAGACTGAATGTGATGGTAACGTTTGTGATCAATGTACTGTTAGTGGGAAAACTTTTCTTAGATCAGCAATATCAACGAGCATCTATATGGGAAACAGTGTGAAAATTGAAGAACTAGAAAGCCATGAATGGCTTGAGTCGCTCCACAGGCTTGAAATTCTTGTAAAAGCAAATAATTGTTTTGACTAGATTTTGAGATATTTGGGGTTCTACTGATGTTGAAAATGATTCCATCAGTTACATTCTGAGAAAATGATTTTCATAGTTTCCACTATTTTACATATTGAGAAATGACCTACACCTATAAAATTCATATTTTTCATCCAATCAAAATACACTGATAAAGGGTCACTCAAGGATCATCCCAGTGAAATTTGGTTGATATCAAAAAATTAGATTCTGAGAAAATGATTTGCAAAGTTTCCACTATAAAATATACAGAGAAATGACCTCCGCCCATAAAAAGCATATTTTCAATCCGATCACAATGATTTCTCGTACACTGATAAAGTGTCACTCAAGGATCATCCCAGTGAAATTTGGTTGATATCCATTGGTAACATTCTGAGAAAATGATTTGCAAAGTTTCCACTATATAACATATAGAGAAATGACCTGCGCCCATAAAATGCATATTTTCCATCCGATCGCAATGATTTTTTGTAGACTGATAAAGGGTCACTCAAGGACCATTCCTGTGAAATTTGGTTGATATCCATCAGTTACATTCTGAGAAAATGATTTTCAAAGTTTCCACTATATAACATATAGAGAAATGACCTCCGCCCATAAAATGCATATTTTCCATCCGATCACAATGATTTCTTGTAGACTGATAAAGGGTCACTCAAGGATCATCCCAGTAAAATTTGGTTGATATCCATCAGTAACATTCTGAGAAAATGATTTTCGAAGTTTCCACTATATAACATATAGATAATAGACCTCTGCCCATAAAATGCATATTTTCCATCCCATCACAATGATTTTTTGTAGACTAATAAAGGGTCATCCAAGGATCATTCGTGTAAAATTTTGTTGGTATCCATTGATTAGAATCTGAGAAAACTCACTTTTTACCATATTTGGAAATTAGCCACGCCCATTAAATCCATGTTTTTCATTGGATCAAAATTTCTTGAACAACTTTGAAAGAGGGTCACCCAAGGATCATTCCTGTGAAGTTTGGTTGAAATCCATCCATTACTTTTTGAGGAGAAGATTTTTAAAGAAAAGTTTACGACCGGACGCACGGACGGACGGACGGACGGACGCACGCACGACGGACACAACGCCATGACAATAGCCCCAGTGGCTTTCAGCCAGTGGAGCTAAAAATTAAATTTTAGATGAATTATTATTCATTCCTGGCTATGATATTCTCTTTAGAATTACAAATACAATAATTATCGCACCACAATTGCATGTCATCTTTTTTTAATATGATGGACTTGTAAATGATTTATCGACTTGTGTCGTCTAGAAGTAAAGGAGTTGGCGTGGGCGAAAGGTGAAAGATTGCATCGGTCTTTGTTAAGGTCTACCATCTGGTTACGTGAGGTGATTTCCATTTTGAAATCAATAATAGAGTGCGCGCTCCAGTGATCCGATCGATACTCGGGATCTCTCGGAAACTAATGGGGTAGTCAGGGAGAAATATTGGTTCCGAGCAGATTCTGCCGACTGACAGTCACGGAGTATACATAATATTGGAAACACGGTGAAATAAACAAGGAATTTACAACAGTTTTAGCTTAGAGGTAAATATAGAGTCTTCTTTTTCTCACAGGGCATTTTTAGCGATTTTTATGGCTTACATGTATATATAATAATAAATTGTCCCGTGCTTTTTCTGATTGATCTTGGTGTCTTTTTCCCAGCCAAGTTTGCCTGAATACTCTTTTTTTATTCACTATAGGTCCATGGATATATTTCAGACCCGATATATATTTAAGAGGATCTATAGATCCCTGAGTAGCTACCAAAACATCGTAAATGCAGTCGGTAGTAAAGCTGTTATGAAGAGTTTCCCTGCCACATCGAAGATATTTAGACACATTTTATAAGATAAGCCATTTTCAACACCGTAGGAAAACACCAACAACTTAAGGAAAATATAAATCTATTGTCAGAAAACATCACAGAAAGTGGTTATGTTGCTCTACAATTTCTTCTCTCTTTTCCAATGATGTTTTCATTATAATGACTCGGATTTTTATATTTCTAGTAATTTCAAAAGGAAGAGGGGAAATAGTGCAGTTTACGATCACATTTCTCAAGTGGCGTACCCAGCCCTGCGTTCAGGATAACAAAACATGGTAAACTGTTTGTAAAGTATACCCCGCTTTGCACGCACACATACATGCAAAGCCGGGTATACGTTTACAAACAGTTTGTCCCGTTTTGTTAACACGGTACACTGGGCTAGATTTCAATGATTCGAACAGCAATGACCTGAAATTAAATTTGATCAAGTCCGTGGGCGGCCAAGGCATGGAAAATAGGGTTTAAGGTGATGATTAGGTCACCAAAAACGATTTTTGAATTCTTTAATGTGAAATTGAGCGACCGCTTTCGTGAGCTATAATGATATAGAAATAACGCAATGGATCCCTGTTAATCAGCCATTTGATCTGAAATGCCCTGAATATTTAATCTAAGTCTTTTCAGTCCTTTGATTTCGTGCGTGTTATCGGGATTTTTTTTAAAAAAAAAAATAAAAAAAACTTTTGCGATATGAAGGGTTAAGGGTTTAGCCTAACGAGTAATATTGTTGGGCCGACGTGAATCTGTCAATTTCGAATCGACCCCGCGGATCGATTCTGCTATTTCATTTTACCGGCGGTGTACAGGTAAAGATTCTACCCGGCAGTGAATTAAGATGAATAATTAATGAGTTGAGAAAAGCTGATTGTCAGATTTGGTAGGCACGCCAATTATAGTTTAACTGACTGTAGAGGTTTTTTTGTAAATTCGGCAGTTTTCTGTCGTCACGTTTTAAAGCTTAGATGGGACTCACATTTAAATTTTGTCTCTGACAATGTTTACTACCAGTCAAGTTTAGATCTAATCTTAAAGGTAGTCCAGTCTAAACATCCGGGTCTTCAAGGTGCCCAAATGTCGTCTGCAACTAGCCAACTATATGAAAGCAGAACTTTGTTTAAATGAGCATCATATGCATAGTATTCATTACTTGGTAACGTTTATTACAAGGGCGTAACTCCCTTTACGCAAGTGCGTAAAAGAAATAATCCTCTGTTGAAAAACATCGTTGATGAATGATCAAAACATCGGAACTATAGCTTATTCAAGCTGTAGTTACGATGTTTTGATTATTCACCAACGCTCTAATTATAAAACGGGAGTGGACGGAGGGCATTCATCTTTTGTCAAAGTCCTCATATCGCCTATATGCTATATATTCCTCCTTTGTCGCCATTTGAGTGCGTATACATTTCAAAGTCCTAGATACGCCTATGTATTATCCCACAAAACAAGCTTATTCTAATATTTATGTACAATGGACATGATAATAAATCCTTATCTCTGAATGTCCTAGAATGCAGAGGAAGTATTTTTAACTACTTGTTCTTCATTTAGAATGACAAAATGGTGCAAACCATTTGCTAGTTATACCATGTTTTGCACATGCCTTTGCGTGCATAGCGGTGTAAAATTTGCCAACAGTGTGCACCATCAAGTTTTGTCATCCTGAATGCAGGGTTGTTTATTGAGGTATACTCGGCATTATTAAGAGGGTCACGGATTAAATATAATGTGGCCATCAGTTAAAGACCAGGATCATTTTTGTATGAGATATTGAGAGATTCTCTAATTTTCCTGCCAGAAATCTTATTGAAATTGGCTTAATGAGAGAAAAATCTCAAAGCAAACCGTAATTTAGTGAAGGATTTTGTTGGCTCAGCACAAAACATTTGTAACTGCCTATAATCATATAGGCAGTAACAACAGTTCTTTGCTGAGCCATTGATTTGTTAAAATTTCTTATCAAAAATTCTTAATTTCTCATTTGATAAAGCTAAATGATAAATTTTTGCACATGCAATTATGAGCCAGAATTATCCCTGAAAAGACTACTCTTGCTAAAGGAATGGTTGTGTTTTACATTTTGATACGACAAAAAAAAGGGATATCCTTAAAAGGCTATAGAAACTAATGCCATGAATGTCATGAATACAGCTTTATTTGAAATTTTCATACAAACAAGCAAAATTCCATACAAACCTTATAATTTTCACATGACCTTGTCAGTGACGATATTGTTCACAAATTTATCTCTCTAGAATAAGACCTCAAAGCGTCTGACTCCATTTACAATTTCAAAAATATCAATTCCTCGGTCCTTAAGCAGGGGTCGACACTAAACCCTGAGATTAAGGAGTCAATTGGACTCCTAACACTTGAAATCAAGGAGTACGAGATTATAATAAGGAGTCCCAATTTTCAAAATTGGAGATAATTGTGGAAAAGAAGAAATTGCTTGTTATAAGCAATTTCTTCTTTCCCACAATGTTCTACCAAAGAATAGTTTTTTTTCCCTCAAAACAATACAGGAATCAAGCAAATGTTTTCTTCAACAGCTTTTTTAGTGAAAATATATATAGTTTTGGAAAATGTTAGAAAGGACACTGCTCTGTGCATTTGTATTTTTTTTTTCAAAATATTGTAATATTACCCTTGGAGTCCATTGGGCTCCTTACTTGTAAATGGAAGGAGTCCAACTGGTAAACAAGGAGTCTCGGACTCCTGGACTCCCCTTAGTGTCGAACCCTGTTAAGTACTTGTACCCATCTAATTTTGATGGAACTTTGTTGAAATGATCCTTGATACCCTTTAAAAATTCGATTCGTCAAAGAGTGGCAAAAAATGTTGAAAAACTATGTTTGTTGCCATTGAAATCCAAAGAAATATCTTAGAAAAATATTCTCCTAATCTGTATCCATGATCAGATGAAACTTCATAAAATTATCCTTGGATCATATATTTTCAAATACTTTAAAGAATTGGAAGCTGTGAAAAATTGTATGGTAACCAAAAGGAATTTCTAAAGAAAAGTAAAAAATCTAGGCTGAACCTGGAGATCTAAACCTTTCTCATTTCCATGTAGCATTACCTTGTGTTCCTCTTCCAAAATTTGATCGTTGACGGTGGCACTCATTCTTTCTAACTATTTTTCTCCCACCAATAGGTCGATAATCGTAGACCTATGTTGGATATACAGTGGCGGATACAGAGGGGGTTTGAACCTCCCCTCTGATGCCAAATTGTTTCATTTTCATTCAGAATTTCAATTAAACCTTCTGTGGTTTAGGATTGTGGTATTCCTGTTGTGAAAAAAAAATTCAGCAGATAGTATAGATTAAGATCAGCATGTACAATAGTGCAGTCTAATCCTTTAAGATTCACTGTCTGCCTTCTACTTAATTTTTGTTGAAAAATCATGAGAATGGTTAAAATTGAGCAATATTAGGAGATTGTAAACCCTTTTTGTATGTTTGTACCCCCTTTACAGAATTCCTTGATCTGCTGTTGGATATAGCAGTTGGAGGCTAGGAAAGGTTGTAGTGGTTGCACCGGTGTGAGAAATACTAGGAATCCATTGTTAGGTGTTCCAGCCGCTGAGATATAACTGAAAAATTGTTGAAAGCAGTTTTATCCCCCTTCAATCTTCCAAAATTCTTCAAATTAATAGCCCCCACCCTAAAAGCTTTTAACAAGGGAAATGGCCTGAAATACTGAATTTCATAGTTAAATACTATCTGGAGGCCACAATTTTGGCCCAATCTTCATGATAGATTTGCATTATTTGCCTGTAAGGTTGTCTGGTATCATGGCATTAGTCATCCTTTCTTTCTGTCACACGTCTATTCATTGATCTGTCCATTTTTTAACTCACCTAAGCTTAACATGCTCTTGGTGAGCTTTTGTGATCTAGCTGTGTCCAGCGCCTGTCTTCCAGCATCCGACAGTTTCTGTTGGAAAAAACAAAATCTAACTATGATTCATTAGTGATAGAGCCAATGAGCACAAAGCGTTTAAGTGAGCTATTGTGATCACTCAATTGTCTGTCATCTTGTACAATTTGTTTAAACATGTTCTAATCCGTAAAACTAGCCAATCTTTGAATTTTTTCTATGGGGAGCTGAGCAGTCGAAAATTGAAATCTACCCTGAACTCTGGATTGCCACAGTAACAAAAATTGGGAAAAAATAAGAAAATCTTTAAAGTCTTCTATTAATTCAAGAGTTAGATTCCTTGAAGCATATTTATTGCAAGCACTATTTCTTTATCGTATTATACCTTAAATTGAACAAAGAAGGACTATTACAGTGGTGAAATTCTATAACTGTAATAAAAAAGCTATTTTGGTAAATGAAAAATATTTTCTTCTTTTGCAGATAAACCATGTTTTAGACATTATCTGCAGTTAGACTGGTGTACAAGAATGTCATCCATTTCAATTTTGGTACTTGTGACTTTGCTGGGTTTACTGTCTGTAACACAGTCCAGGCCCAGAGAGAGGGTAAGTCAGACTAAGTAAAATGCCTTGTGTGCTATAGGAAATCAAGTTCTGATTGAAAAAAATTATTTGTTTCAAATGCAATTGTCTTATGCACACTGTACAACTGGTTGCGGCGATGACGGCTGAGAGTCAACGATGACAGCATCGGAACATTATGCAGAGGAGACGGTAGGTCAAAACAAGAGCTGTCACTGTAAGATGACAATGCCCCCGACACCGCTTTGATTTAGAAGTTATGGCCAATGTTAAAGTTTTTGGACGGAATGACGGACGGACGGACGGACGGACGGACAGACGGACGGACGGACAAGTCAAATTTATGATGCCTCCCTATCGGGGGCATAAAAATTTATTCGTGTAAATAAACGATTGAAGCTTTGGTATTCTAAAGCAGATAAATGATCGTGTAAGTGTTCAGCGCTTCTATAGAATAAATCTTTACTCATATCCCTCCCAAATAAGGCCACAATCATTGATTATTTCGGAGGTTTCCCATGAAAAGTTACTAAATTAGACTTTATACTCTTATATTTCGCCTATCTCTCAATAAATACTATTTTAACTTGTACGCAGCTGAAGTCTAATCCTCCGCCGATATTTCTTCCAAATTTGAAGCCATAATTCAAAAAAGTAAACACACAGCAGGTCCCCAAAGACCACATGTAGTAAAAAAAAATGTTGCCTCTGTAGACAGTCGGAATTTCACGGGGTTGACGTAGATGACAGAACTGAATTATTTGTGTTTGTCGATGTCGACAGACCCATATTCAGATTCTCGCATAAAAATGATCATTTTTGGTGTCGTATTTTTCAATGACACATCAAAACAATTTAGATCGACATACATGCTGACATTCATGTCCACTATTTTTCAAATGATGTGTCATATCGAAAAATAATTCAAGGGATTTAATGTAGGATTTCAAATACTCACAAACCAAGAAAAAACAGTTGTGATCAGACTGAATATCTCGTATACTTTTTTTACTTGTAATTCCAGTGACTCAGTATACATTCGACGAGTCCAAAAAACCTTTCTACTGGAAAACATAGTTGGCCTGTCTTTCATTATCTTTCGTTAACTTTCGATAATATCCACGAGTTCACAAGAATGATTTTTATTTTAGATAAAATAAAATCTTGCTACCATAGCCAGGGATCGAAAAGGAGGATTATGAAAAATGAAAAATCTATCCGTTACTTTTCTAAAAGCTTATTTCATTTTATGTATAGGTCACTGAGCAATAGGAAATTACTTCATGTAGATATATAAGAAAAGGTGTGAGGGAGATTCGATCTTCGGACCTCTGCACTGCGAGTCTCTAACCTTATGCATATATCTCATTCTATTCTGTTATCACGATTAGGTATATATTGTTACTTGAATGTAATGTTTGCTTATTGTGTATCCATATAAGGAAGTGTGTTTCGAATACTTAAGATGGTAAGCAGGAATATTAATTGATTGATTGAATGGAGTTTAACTCCGATTTCAACATTTTTGTGGTAATATCGCGGCGGCTGGAGCACCTATCAATGGATTCCTGGTATTTCTCTCACCAGTACAACAATCACATCCTTTCCTAGCCTCCAGCTACTATCTCACATAAGTTAACGATTATCAACCAATCGGTGTGAGACCGATAACTTTCAAAGTTGACAAATTTAGGACAATTTGAAAGGAGTTTTACGTTGACCCTTGGAACAAAACATGTGTTTTGTGATGTGTTCCTTTACCCTTTATTTCATACTGATGCCAAGAAAAAAGAACGCCTTAGTAAAATGAGAAATTTCTTTTCCATGTGGCATTTTAATCCCAAAAAAACATTGGTTAATTTTAATAAAACTCCCTCTGTGTGTGTCAAATTGAAAGGATTTTCATCTCGTGATTTTGAATGTCCAAACTTCAGAAGCGGTAAGTTTTTTTCGAGGAACATGTGCGCCTTTTTAAGATTGTTGCTTCGATAAAAATTACACATGTTTCTCTAGCATTTGATATGCATGTCAGTGATACACGCATGAAGTGTGTATTTCAATATTGTAAACCTATCCTTTTCATGTTCTCAAAAATAATCCAACATTTTGTTTTAAGTTCAAATAAAAAAAACACCCTATGCATTTGAAACTGACTTTATACACTGATTTAATGGTGGAAATCTAATCAACTACTACTTCTTCTTCTTTATCTCCTTCTTTTTCGTTTTATGTATTTTTAGCTCCACTGGCTGAAAGCCACTGGGGCTATTGTCATGGCGTTGTGTCCGTCGTGCGTCCGTCTGTCCGTGCGTGCGTGCGTGCGTCCGGTCGTAAACTTTTCTTTAAAAATCTTCTCCTCAGAAACTACTGGATGAATTTCAACCAAACTTCACAGGAATGATCCTTGGGTGACCCTCTTTCAAAGTTGTTCAAGAAATTTTGATCCAATGAAAAACATGGATTTAATGGGCGTGGCTAATTTCCAAATATGGTAAAAAGTGAGTTTTCTCAGATTCTAATCAATGGATACCAATTAAATTATACATGAATGATACTTGGGAGACCCTTTATCAGTCTACAAAAAATCATTGTGATCAGATGAAAAATATGCATTTTATGGGCAGAGGTCATTTCTCTATATGTTATATAGTGGAAAATTTGAAAATCATTTTCTCAGAATGTAACTGATAAATATCAACCAAATTTCACTGGAATGATCCTTGAGTGACCATTTATCAGTGTACCAAAAATTATTTTGATTTGATTAAAAATATGCATTTTATGGGCGGAGGTCATTTCTCAGTATGTTAAATAGTGGAAACTATGAAAATCATTTTCTCAGAATGTAACTGATGGATATCAATCAAACATTTTTGGTATGATCTTTGGGTGACTCATTACCATGCAGCCAAAAATTATTTTGATTTGATGAAAAATATGTCTTTTAAGAGTGGAAGTCATTTCTCTATTTGTTATATAGTTGAAACTTTGAAAATCATTTATAACATTAGTAAACCCCAAATATCTAAAAATCTAGTCAAAACATTTATTTGTTTTAACAAGAATTTCAAGCCTGTGGAGCGACACAAGCCATTCATGGCTTTCTAGTTATTGTTTAGCTTCAGAAAGCGTTATTATAAGGAAATAGATTTAGGACCTTAATCGCCGTTCTTGTTTATATTTGTAAACAAATTTGTTTATATATAACATTGTTGGCCTGTGGCTCATTTAATATTCCTTCTTAACTTCTTCAGTATTCGAAACCCACTTACTTATATGGATAAAAAATAGGAAAACATTATATTCAAGTCACATTATATAACCAATCGTGATAACAAAATAGAATGAGCTATATCCATATGGTCAGAGATTCGCAGTGCAGAGGTCCGAAGATCGAATCTCCTTCTCACCTTTTCTTATATATCTACATGAAGTAATTTCCTATTGCTCATAGGCCTATACATAAAATAAAAATAGGTTTAAGAAAGGTTACGGATAGATTTTTCATTTTTCATAATCCTCCTTTTTCGATCTCTGGCTATGTTAGCAAGATTTTATTTTATCTAAAATAAAATCATTCTCTAAACTCGTGGATATTATCGAAAGTTAACGAAAGATAATGAAAGACAGGCCAACTATGCTTTCCAATAGAAAGGCTTTTTTGACTCGTCGAATGTATACTAAGTCACTGGAAGTACAAGTAAAAAACGTATACGTGATATTCAGTCTGATCACAACTGTTTTTTCTTGGTTTGTGAGTTTTTGAAATCCTACATTAAATCCCTTGAATTATTTTTCGATAAGACACATCATTTGAAAAATAGTGGACATGAATGTCAGCATGTATGTCGATCTAAATTGTTTTGATGTGTCATTGAAAAATACGACACCAAAAATGATCATTTTTATGCGAGAATCTGAATATGGGTCTGTCGACATCGTCAATCAGAAATAATTTAGTTCTGTCATCTACGTCAACCCAGTGAAATTCCGACTGTCTACAGAGGCAACATTTTTTTTTACTACATGTGGTCTTTGGGGACCCGCTGTGTGTTTACTTTTTTGAAATATGGCTTCAAATTTGGAAGAAATATCGGCGGAGGATTAGACTTTAGCTGTGTACAAGTTAAAATAGTATTTATTGAGAGATAGGCGAAATATAAGAGCATAAAGTCTAATTTCGTAACTTTTCATGGGAAACCTCCGAAATAATCAATGATTGTGGCCTTATTTGGGAAGGATAAGAATAAAGATTTATTCTATAGAAGCGCTGAACACTTACACGATCATTTATCTGCTTTAGAATACCAAAGCTTCAATCGTTTATTTACACGAATAAATTTATTTGACCCACCGTCTCCCCGCCATAATGTTCCGATGCTGTCATTGTTGACTCTCACCCGTCTTAGCCGCAACCGGTTGTATGGTGTGTTATGTTGAACTAAATTATTACTAAACCTCATCTTACCAAAGATAAGGTTTAGTCATTATTTAGTTCTTTATAAGCCTGCACTTTCACTGTCAAAGAATAACTTGTTTCTGACTTGAGCCTTTTCAGTAAAAACAATGGTTATAGACATACCCATACCTTGATACATTTACTACAAATTGACAATGGACATAATCCTGAAGACAATGCATTAAACAAGAGGAATAGAACCGTTGATGTAACACAATTTGTTATAGAAGTTTCTAGGGATGACAACAGGTAATTTATAATTCATGGCGGCCATACTGTCTGAGGAACCAAGATTGTGATCCTCATGAGAATCACACCATTGTAATAATCACCCCCAGTAAATACATCTTCATTGATTATTCAGAGAAAGTGGACCATAATTAACTTCTTGAGGCCAATGTTTTTCATCATATAAACTAACCTTGTCTATTTTAGTGCTTAAACCACTTGGGAGCTCACTATCTTCCAAATAGCGAATAATTCTCTGCAAATTTGGAACTTGTTAATAGCTGTATCTCTTGTATTCAAATGAGATTGATCCCAAATGAGTTTGATGCTTATGGAATGTTTAAGAAAGTGACAGTATAATCATGTTAATGAATTGAAGTTACAGATTTATTTGTTATACAGTTGTACTATATGTACATAGTCTATTTCAACAAATAATTTGTTGGAATAGACTATATGTACATGTAATACAACAGGTGCAGACATCATTTTATATTACTTAAGTCAAGTCCAGAGGTGTGTTTTAAAGCGAGATTCTTAAGATTCTAATTCAAATTTTTTAGATAATGCATTTGGTAGAGAGATTTTTTAGACGCTAAATAAGAATCTTAAGAAATCTAAATGAGGAAGTGAAGCTTGCTTGGCATTGGCTGAAACGAGTAGTCTTGATGACATCGAATGTTTTCACTCAAACTATCAAATATCATTCATTATGACTTCTTAAAATCTTATTTAACAGGATTTTCATCTTGCACCTCTGTTAATGGTAAACTTTTTGGTATTAACCAGAAGCTGCTTTTAAAAGGAGCAATTTGTTCTTTCAATTTTTTGTTTGGGCAAAAGATTAGTTGTAATTAAGCAGAGAGTTGCTATAATCAGTTATCAACTGTATTTATGACTTCATGACTATTGCTATAAGGTGCTGCTAGCTGGTGTCATAGCATAGTTGGTAGTAGTATAATTAAGTCCAGGACTCGATCCCAGGAAAGGCAGAACACATTCTTTCCAACATTCATCTCCCACCAATGGTTGGATAATCGTAAACCTATGTTGGATTAACAGGTGACGGCTGATATGGGAAGTTGTGGTTGTACTGGTTAGAGAATTAATCTGGAATCCATGGTAAAGTGCTCCAGCTTGGACAATGTGGCTGAAAAAGTGAAAAATGTTCAAAGGGTTAATAAACACATTTCAAAGCTGACGGCCTTAAATTTTATTGCATTGACTTCACCTGTGACGATCCTATTAACAAGATGGCAAATTATCACACGATACGCCCTTTACACTATTGCATGTCCAAGTATGAAAAACAACAAAGGAAAATAACCCCAAAATTAAGCTTTGGTAGAGTTACAGTTCTTGTGTGCCCTGCACTCTGTAATCATGACAGGAACAGACCTGCCACGTTTCAAGTCAATTGGACATAAGGTAGGTGACAGATTTATGCTCTGGACAAAGAAGTAGACTTGCCTGCTAGCCCAAACGACCAACACAAGACACCATAAGTGATTACATGATACCACTCGTCTTTCGACGGGTGTAAAAACACTACTTGTCTTTCCGTATTTATTGTAACAATTCTGAAATTATTGACTGTACAAGGTCCCTTGTCTGAACTAAAATATACCCAAGGCCTGATTGTACAGTTAGACAAAGAAATTGTCTGCAATCAATGTATTGTATTCATGAGGTTGATTGAATTAATTCTGATACTGCCGGAAATTCGTCTACCCTATTACCATTTAATGGAGACCGGACAATGGATGAGAGACCTTGCCATTTTTCCTAAGGGTGAGTTTTTTTTACCCAAGGGCTATATTGTTAGGAAATAGGAGTTTCTCTTTTTGAAGCTATTTAATACACATTAATGACCATACAAGTATGAATGTTTCCATTCCATTAGTTAACAAAATATTATGATGCAAAAAGCTCACTAAAATTCTGTATAAGTGTAATTCCGCCCATTTTGACTTTTCATCTTCATGCATATTGCAACCTTAACTATCTATGGTAAAATGCCCATATTTTGACATGAGTTTGATACCTATATGAATGTGCTACTTCTAATGTCATTATCAAGGTTACCTGATGTTCAAGTAATGACCATATAGATACAAGACAAAAAGCAGCCCATTGGAAGAAATAAAAAAAAATCAAAATATCATTTTATTTTTTTTTCTGAAAAAACTGGGTCAGCTTTCCCAAGAACCAGAAAAGGAAAAAATTGAAAAGAGGATAATCATTTGTTTCAGTGTAAGATCGATTTATATTTCATTGAGTGAACAACAAAAGATGTATTTTCACGAGTGGCAGAGCCACAAGTGAAAATATAGCTTTTGTTGTTCACGAAATGAAATATAAATCGGTTTTACACAAAAAAACAAACAATTATTCTATTTCTTTAATGCAAAAATGAGACAAAATGTGAAATTTCTATGACATATTTTTGTAAAGCGTGTCATTTTGCCTGTGATTGCTATGCAACGTTCATTGTGATGTCACTTATTTGCCCCGCATAGATGACGTCAGATAGAGTGAGATGCACAAAAGCAGGGTATAAGTTTTTTGATAATTTCACTGCTTTTGGCACCAAAAAGCATTAAAGAAATGGCTTTACCTGAAAGTAGAAATCTTTGACAATAACAATTGTTCATTCTCAAACATTGTAAATTGCTGTCAACCCTTGTCATGCTGAATAAATTTTGGCTAAAAAATTTTCATCAAAATCAAAGGGCAAAAAGCGCTGAAAGTACCAACTGTAGGTCAATTTTTACTTGAAAAACTAAATCTATTGACAATTCTGGTTGTAAGTGAGAAACAGGTGGTGTAGACTAGCATCAGACTGCACATATGTGCAGGCTGATGTTTGTCTATAGCTCCTGCCAAAGCAAGAACATTCCAGGTTCAGCATGACAAGGGTTTTAATATGAAATTTTTACAGAAATGCTTTAAGCTCAATAATGATGTGAAAAATATTGATTCAGAATATTCACATGGGAAATTTCATGGAGTCCTTTTGCCGTTAAATTTGATAATGCCATAACAAATTTTAGGCTAATTATTTCTTGCATTCATAAAATGAATGTCATCATTATTGAAGCATAACTATTAACTTAGAAATAAAACACATCAAAAACCAACATTTCTCAAAACATATCCATGGCTCAGCACGAAAACAGTTGTAACTACCTATATGTTTATAGGCAGTTACAACTGTTTCGTGCTGAGCCATCATGTAACCTTCTTCAAATAATGTTTGTGAGAACCCCAAAGTTGAAAAAATAAAAAATTAAGATGGTTGAGGTAAATAGACAAAAGAATATTCAAACTCGGCCATATTAGCTCTGATTAAATTCAGTTTTTGATTCAGTATCTGACCTACCTTGCAAGGTAATCAATTAGGCTTGATCAATTTCTACATTATGTACACAGACTTGCAGATAGTGAGGGTATTTTCGTTTTCAAATTTAAATGTTTCTTTATTCCTTTATGAAATCCTATGCTGTTGGTTCTCATTTGAAACATATGTTTCAAATGAGTACCCACAACATAGGGTTTTATCTGGAAATATAGATTTTATACTGGCTACACACCCCTCTTAATTGGACCCCTGTGTACGTTATTTTTGTAAGGGTTTGAGAAAAGAGCATTACCGTGAAAAGATTCACTAGGTTTACATTATTCATGGTAATTGTTGGTTTTTTCCGTTATTCCAGGAGATTGATGGTTAAGATCATTAGGCAAAAGACCAAAGCCATGAATCATACTCACTGAGTGTTTGACTAATGATTTCCTATCACTTCTACTCCCTTACTTGGTATCAGATTATTCTGTCAGTCCATATTTGGGTACGAGACATTGCAGATGTAGTCCTTATAGACATATATGTCTGAAATACAGGATCTGTTTTGAGTTTGTGTTTGAGACACCAAGTTTTAAATCTTTACCTTGTCTAGAATTGAAAAAGTTGTTAAAGCGAGCCTTGATTGCATGGCTAAATAACTTTTCAATTCTAATCGAGGCTAGGATCATTTCTTTTTTTTCATACAAACAGCAATTTTACACACTAAAGAAAACCAGTGTAGGTAATTATAACAGAAAGTTATTTCTCAAAAGATAAATTATTGTACTTGGTCTATTTTAACACTTTCCTGTTCTACAAATTTTTGGACCTGTCCAAATTCAAAGGTTTTGCAGATGATAATTTAAAGTGGATTTAATTTGAAAAATAACCATTCAGAAGGGTAGAAAATAGTGTGGAAAAGAAGGAATTGCTTTCCAGAAGCAATTTCTTCTTTTTTCACAATGTTTTCTCAATCATAAAATCACAGCCACGTAAGAATGTTGTCCCCGCCCATTATGACTTAGAGTCACATAGCTCACTTATTCAAGCAGATCGTCAGGTTATGGGATATATTCTTTGAATTTCAAATGAAATAGCGGCTTCTATTGGCAGCAAAAATATAGGGCGATCTGTAAACTAACTTATACTTACCTTCCTTTAAACGATTACAATAACTATGTATTTACACTTTAAGAGTTTGGTTAGTTATGCATTCAAGGCTTATTACTTAAATGAAACCAAACATATAACGTCTCATTGAATGCTCACCAAGGTTTCCAGAGGTAAAATTACAAGAAGACTATTCACTGAGCCTATGAAATTAGCATTTTGAATAGAATTTTAGTCTGTATCAGATGTCAAGTGAATAAATTGTCATCACTCCTGATCTCAAGTGCTATGAATCAGACTGAAAGAAGAATTGATTTTCCCTGCTTCTATATCTGTCACCACTTTTATATCCGTCATTGTACTTATGTGGAGTGAAATTTGACGCTTTTATCTCTCCCTCAATGACAGAGCTGGTAATCAAACCTCGCTATTCCGACCACTTTCTGCTCGGTCATAAATTACTAACGAGAATTAATTGCCTGATTGTTCCTAGCTAATTCTGCAATGAAATCATCACACTTTTCTTCATATGTATACTGTTACAAAAATTATATAGAGTAATGCTTTTATTAACCCTTGTCATGCTGAACCTGGAATATTCCTGCTTTTGCAGGAGCTATAGACAAAATTCATCCTGAACTTATGTGCAGTCTGATGTTAGTCTACACCACCTGTTTCTCACTTTCAAGCCAGAATTGCCATTAGATTTAGTTTTTCAAATAAAAATAGACCTACAGTTTGTACTTTCAGTGCTTTTTGCCCTTTGATTTTGATGAAAATTTTAAGCCAAATTTATTCAGCATGACAAAGGTTAACAGTGATTTCAAATGATTGTATGCATGCACCACTGTTCAAATCAGTGATTCCTAGTTATAATAGGATTTTTACCTAAGAAAATTTGCCATGAAAGACATTTCCATATGGTCAAAAGTCATTGTTATTAAGGCACATAGATGTATCAAGAAACATTTTTCATAAAAAATATTTTGTGTGACCAAATTTCTAGGACAATATAAAGTAAGACACCCTCATATCAGCTTATCTTTCTCTTTGGAAGATTGGTGATTTTCAAGTTATTTCGACAAAAATGGATTATAGAATACAGATAAATCACTAAGTTGCTTTTGCATTATTTTAAGAGATGACAAGCATTTTTGTTGATTTCATTGAGGTACCTAGTCCCACTGTATGAATATGCAAAGCAGATTCATACAAGAGTGTGATTAGGTTTTTAGTTTCATGCCTCCATGAAATCAAAAATACTCTCTTCATATCTTATAATTTGATATCATAAAGCATCTAAGTAAAGATTTATCTATAATTAGACAGATTTCTTATGGGGCTCCTTTGTGTGCAAGCTTAAAAAATACCTGTGTGCTCAAAATTATTTTCAATGAGGAATAAATCCAAATTTTCAGCCTATCAGAATGTTTTAAATTAAATGGATACAATTAACAGTGTTCCCATAAACCCTTAAATGGGGGTGATTTACATATAGAGGGGGTACATGCATGCTGTAAAATACCTATTTTTACCCCTAGATTGAATCAGCAATGGAAACACTAAAATCAAATTATTATTGCAAGGATAGATTGTGGGAATTTGAATTTCTTCAAGGCCCTTTATTCTTGTAAATATTTAAACAAGGTTTTACAGGACGCAGGTTTTGGACATCAGGAATTCAAAGATAAGTTGCCAGAACCCTCAAAATTATGTGATGTGAGTCCCATAGACTCTCTGGGGCTCAACTTCTGAAATGAATTGAAGCCTTTTTTTTTTTTTAACAGGCTTCAATTCTTTCCGGAAGTTGAACCCCGATTATAAATATACTTTCATCTATTTCTCTACCTTTAACCAGGGAGCTCTTAACATAATAAAAGATTATAGCCGAAAAGAAATAGTCTACACCTAAAACAGGGTCTCAAAATTTCGGAAAGGACCCCCACGATAATGATTAGGCCCTTTGGACCCCATTTTAATGATGTCGGACTAAAACCCTGTTTTAATTTAATTTTGCAGAAACTTACAGAAGAATGAACGTGCGCATTTTTTGTTGAAATAACATTTAAATTTATCCATCAAAATTCATGTTCAGTCGTTAAGATTTCATTGGCAGATCATGAGGTGATTAAGGGGTTCAAACAAAACCCCCTTAATGATTTAATTTTATTGCAGAAATTAAGCCAAAATTTTGTAATACTTGGAAACAAACACCCATTTGGTATGTTCAAATCACGTTTTCTAAAATCCTGGATCTGCTGCAGGAATTTAGGCCAGAACTTTGACAGAAATTATCAACAAAATATTATGATTGCGCCATTTTCACTGTGAACTATGGTGTTTGTGGTGAAGTAATTCCCTAATTGCTCCAATTTTCATTATTATGTATTTGAGAATTTGATGTATGTGGTTCAATCTTGGTTTGCTGTTTCTACTTTATAGTTCGTTTGATTTCTATATGGACCAACATCTTGCCGAAAATCTCAGAATCAAATTAATGAAACATATTTTTTTCTTGTCATATCATTATCTTCATCTTATTAAATGAAGAATTTCGTTTTTCAGAATTTGAATGAAAATTAATGATTTTGTCTGTACATCCACATGTTAACTCTAGGTCTCTATTGAACGGGACAGCGAATTGTCTTTCCAAAAATAGTTTTAATTTGCATAGGATCTGAGTCAAAACAGTATGATTTTTTTTAAATCATTAATTTTTTACATTTACATTTTTTTTTACATTACATTTAATTTTTTTTTAAATAATTCTTTTTGTTTTAGTAAAAAAGTGAGTATTCTTATAAAATTAATTTTGTCCAAGACATTACTGCTTTGGGATATGAACTCTGAGTGTATTCTCACTTTGTCCAAAATCCATTTCACCAGATAATTGACTTTTGTTTTCTATTCTGGATGAACCACTTATTGACATATTCAGACCAATCAAAGCGCATAACATAACTTTAAGTTGTTGGGATTTTCACGAGGAAAACTTTACAAGCATGCAAGTAATAACGGTACAAATCACATGATATTCAGTTTAATGATGACATAACCGTTGATATGCTAATTAGCATTTCCAAATAAGGAATAATGGACATTTCTTCTGTCATTTGTTAAGTATAAAACCACTTGTTTTTTCTATATGTTTACATTTTCCTACTACTAAACAGCCTTCATCATCCCTCTTGTTTAAGAGCGGAAAATGCGAAAATATTAACATTATCTACATAAACAAAATCATTATTTTGAAACCATTTTATATTCAAAAAATGTTTTTGGCATGGTATTAAGCTGAAATTAAGATAACTTTACCACATTCAAAGCCTTCATTTAAACGCAATTTTATGTATTTGATGAAAAGGTTGGTCCATATAGAAGTCAAACGGACCATACTCAATTTTACTCTTCCAAATACTCATAGGTTGAAGGCCGTTAAATAATAACTGTTCATGGCATATTCCTGCTGTGCATAAAGTTTTAAATTGAAGATAGTATAGCCATAGATCAGCCTGCAACATGCTGCCTGATCTCAGCCTAAACTGCCTGCTTTCTTCTAAAAACTTGCAAGAGAAAATTGTGCTACACTGATATAAATATCTGAATTTTGGCAATTTGTGTGAAATGAAATTTAAATTCTGGAAGATATGGGTTAAAAAAACCTGTCTCAGATAAATCTTGTCAATTTCTTTCATGCTCAAAATATTAATAATTGCAGCACTAAGTAGCATCAACACCAAAAATAGTATGAACTCATTTAGAATGCATTTTGCTTATTAATTTTTTTCTTTTGAAATTTTTTGAAATTCAAGATAATATCAAGGCATTTTTTAAAAGTTCAGTTCATTATTTGGCAGCAAAGCTGTACGTTAGATGGCCCAAGAGAAATATCTAGATAAAATGTTGAATTCTGGCCAATATTTGATTGATTCTCAATTTACTGCCAGTCATAACTGTTTGTGAAATGCCAATGTAAGCATTTTATTACAATTTTCCAGGAAAACATTGTCAATGTATAGAGAGAATTCCTTAATCTATTTTGTAAACAGTCTCTAAGGGGTGATTTAATCATGACTTTCACCACTTTTTTTGTCACATACTAAAATCTGATTGTACAGCTGTTTTTCAAGTGAAAATATTTTAATTGTGTTCGTCAATATTGGTGCATTATGATTAGCAGAAAAATCAGTTTTATTCCCCAATTAAATACAATTTTTTGCATGATGTTGTTTTATAAGCTTCTGTAAAAGTTAAGTCCAGAGAGATATCTGTTTCTTATCTGACAAACTTTTACATTTTTGTTGCTTTATGATATAAAAAATAAGAGATAAAGATAATATTTGTTGATTTCATGGAGGTATGAAACTAAAAACATTATCACACTCATGTATGAATACGCTATTTGTATTCAAACAGTGTGATTATAAGGTTTGATAAAGTTTCATACCTCAATGATATCATCAAATACTATCTTCATCTCATAAATAGTATTAACATACCATTCAAGTTATTATGGAAGACCACTCTCACCACTGTCCTGAATAGCTTATGTGGTTTTAATACAATGTCTGGAACATCTTCTTTGGCTCAGTGGTAAGCGCATTGGACTTGTAAACCAGTAATCTAAGTATAACTTGTCTCTGTGGTTTTCGACACCGTTTTTCGTCAGTAATTTTCAGCTATGCTTCAGTTGAAAACAGTTTGTTTGTAATATTTGGTCTCATCTGAGATATGGCCATTAAGCCATTTAAGTCAGCATTATACCGGTTTTGTTAGTATTGTCATCAATATATGATGACTCTAAAGGGGGAGTGTGTTATGGACGACCACTCTCACCACTGACCTGCATAGCTTCTGTGCTTGTAATATAATGTCGGACACCTGCGTCAGGGAAGATCTTCTTTGGCTCAGTGGTTAGCGCATTGGACTTGTAAACCAATTATCTGAATATTACTTGTCCACCAGCTTTCATCAGTAATTTTTCTTCATGCTTCAAATGAGAACAGTTTGTTCATAATTAAAGTCCAATGAAAGATGACAATGATTGTTTATCTTCATGTTAGGTTAAACTCCCCTTTCTTCAGTTTTTGCAATTATCTAGGTTCAAAAACAAGTCTGTCCAAAGCTACCATCAATAAGGGACATCAAGGCTATATAGGGCAATTCAGACTCACTAAAATCTATCATGAGATGTAAGGGTGTCATAAAAGTGCTATTTAGCGGATGGTAGCCTTAACTAGAACCTATAATTCTCGTTTCGTGAGATGATTATCACTTTTTAGATGGTATTAGAAATAGCTATTGTCCCTCAATCAATATACTAGATAGAACCGAGTCTCTCACTGAAACTTCAATCAAAACAATTGGTATAATGTAATAGTCTCAGTACATGTTTACAGGAACTGACTGTGACTTTTGCCCTGATAATTATCAAACCACTTCTGACCTTGGCATAATGTACTTGGTGAACAGAAAGTGTTACTGTAAGATACTGAAGCTAATGCAGTGTTATTAGGCAGCTAATGTTAGATTAGTTTTTCTGAAGTGTTTTAATACCCAAGACAGGGGTGTGGAATTTCCATGCCCGACTTGTCCGACACAGGCTTTTCCATTTGCGGGCAAGTACATTTTCTATGCCTCTTGTCCATGGACAAGTAAATATCAGAGCAAATCTTGATACAGTACTAAAAAGATCTAGGAGGAAAAACTTCCTTTTGTTTGTATGAAAGGGGAGAAAACATAAGTCTTTAATGAAGAAAATGCTGGGTTACAGCATTTTCTTCATTAAAAACAGTGTTTTTCTCAATATTTATCTTTTCCATTTTTTGCGGCCAAGTTCATTTTGATCCTTGACAAGTGGAAAATTGAATTTTACTTGTCCATGGACAAATGGAGTTGTTTTTCCACACCCCTGCCCAAGACTGACAACCTACATCATCAGCCACATGATTCCATGAGCATATTTTTATTTTGAAATCTAGGTTTTACAGCTTGATATAAATTATTGTGTAAGATCAGTTTTAAAAAAATATAGCCAATCTGGTACCTGAAACCTTCCTTTGTCAGCATAATCTGGGTTTAGTGTAATAGTTCCATTGATTTACTTCGACACACTTTTTGAAGCAGTTGACCTTACAGTGATATAGGAACTACAGCAATTGAAATGACCATTATTAGAAATTGTGTGAAGAATTTAAGGGCTCTGAAGCTAGTGCTGGTCATTTTCTAAACAACTGTCCCTTGCGAAAAATAGCCGGCTAAAAGCCGGCTATTTAGCTGCGTAAAAGCCGGCTTTTAGCCGGCTAAAAGCCGGCGGTATTGGCACCTGCGTAAAAGCCGGCTTTTACGCATAGCTGCGTAAACGCAGCTTAATAAGAATTCAAATAGAATTAGCTAGAAAAACGCAGAAATTGTACAGCTTTTACGCAGCTAGCTGCGTTTTTATTAAGATACTGCGTTTTTTTACGCAGCACTGCGTTTTTTCTAATACATCTTTCTATACAATTCCTTAGAAAGCTGCGTATTTTCTGCGTATTTCAGAGAAAACTGCGTTAAAGCTGCGTTTTTTCTGCGTAAACGCAGCTTTTACGCAGGTGCCAATACCGCCGGCTTTTAGCCGGCTTTTACGCAGCTATTATCCAGATTTAACGCAGCTTTGCGTTTTTTATAAGAAAGCTGCGTTTTTTAAGTGCAGCCCTGCCTATTTTTTACTCAGCTCAATTTTAAAATACGCAGCTCTTAAATTTTAGTGCTAAAGGTTAAAATATTTCTCCCTTCTAATGCCTAAGCCACATAGACAACAAAAAAGTAATGAAAATGACTTGACTTTTTGTTCCAAAACATCTGAGCTCTAACAACATATATTTTTAGTATTTTACAGTTTTTACTACATTTCAATACGATGATTAAGAATCCCTGTCCTGTTTCCACAACAAAAATCTAGTCAGTCCCTTACCTTTTGGGCTGTAAAATCTAGTGATGTGAGTGTGTCCTCTATCACAGCCATCTTTCATTTGATAAAAGTTAATATGACAACAGTCATTTCTTTCCTTACAATCAGGGATTGATAAGTAGTTCACCTAAATAGGATGAGCACTGGAGGTCAGACTGAAATGATGTAGTTGTGCTGGTGTGAAAAATGCAGGAAATCATATAAAGGTACACCAGTCCCTGTATTATGACTGCAATGATGCTAAAAGTGGCAAAGCGACAAGCAAAAAACACAACTAGAGGTGCTTAAGTTACTGATTTCACCCAAAGGCCTGAATGTAATCGAAATTATTGAAAGAGAATAGTTTGAAATAAAACTTGCATACATCAAGTTATTCAACAATTTTACTTGATTGCCAAATATAACAAGAGGCCAATGACAGCCTTAGAAGCTCATCTGGCTATCAAGTTATCTCTCAATTTAATCTTACATTTCAGGAACTTATTGTTTAAAAAGAATGAATAAATGATAAATCAACTTAGCCAATTTTCTCTCCTTCAATTAGTTTTAAACAACAATTCTTTTGGCTCTATTTATATTGTTTTCATTATAAGTCACATAGAACCTGAATCTTCCTTCAAATGCTAATATCATCCTGTGAAAGTTTTGAGACAATTTGGAAATATTTGTTGACTAAATTGCTTAACTTAGAATGAGCCGCGGCAATAGTGCAGTTGGTAGCGCGCCAGACTTCTAATCCAGGGGTCTATATTCGCATGGGCTTGATCCCCTGCCGCAGCACTTATCCTTTCCGATATTTGACTTCCACCAATGGGTAGATAATCGTAAACCTATGTGGAATAGCAACTGGAGGCTAGGAAAGGGATATGTTGGTAGTACTGGTGTGAGAAATAACAGGAATCCATCGTTGGGTACTCCAGTCGTCGCAATATAACTGAGAGATTGTGTAAAGCGACGTAAAACCCCAATTCAAATCAAATTAACTTAGAATGATTTGAACAAAAATCCATTAGACCCCACTTTCCCGTGTCTTTTCCATCAGATAAGCCTCATTTACTAAAGAAACCTTCATTATGGCCCTACAATCATCCTGCGAAATTTTTAAGGAAATCCTATAATATTTGTGGATTTTATTGTGCAAATAAGAATATTCTGAGCAAAATTCCATAAGAACCCTTTTCCTTTGTTTTCAAACAGATCAGCCTCACATTTTAAAGGAACCTTCCTTGTTTTTCATCTATCATCCTGTGAAAGTTTAATGGAAATCTGATTATATTTGTAGTTAATGGATTGAGTGAATGTGGTTTTATGCTGCTTTTGAAAATCTTTTCATTATTTTGCGGCGGCTCGAGCACCGAACAATGGTATTTTTCACCAGTACTACCATTACATCCTTTCCTAGCCTTCAGCTGCTATCTCACATAGGTCTATTCGATGGCTCAGCGCAAAACAGTTGTAACTCCCTATATGTTTATAGGGAGTTACAACGGTTTCGCGCTGAGCCATCATATTAATATCAACCCATTGGTGAGAGATAAATAGTCTGAAAGCATGAGTGCTTCCATCGGGGATCAAACCCAGGACCTCTAGATTGACAGTCTGATGCGCTACCAACTGTGCTATGACAGTTGTGATAATATCTGTAGATTTGCTATGATAGGGCAATGGTGATGGTAGCACGTTGGACTATCATTCAAAAGGTCTAGGGTTCTATTCCCAACAGTGGGCTGATTATTAGTAGACCTAAGTGGGATAGCAGCTGGAAAGAACGTAATGGAAGTACTGTTGTGGGAAATACCAAGAATCCATTGTTATGTGCTCCAGCTGCTGCGATATAATTGAAAGATCTTAAAGATTAAACCCAATTCAAATAAACAATTTGTTGTAAACAAGCATAATTGAGAAAAATCCATTAGATCCCTTTCGCTCTGTTTCTAACGGATAAACCCCATTTTCAAAGGGAAATTTCTTGTGGCCTCCTCTGAGAGAATACAGAAATTTTGATAATACTTGAGCACTTTATCCCATAAATGAGAATATTTTGAGCAAAAATCCACAAGGCCCCTTTTTCCATGTTTTCCGACAGATCAGCCCCATGTTTGAAAGGAAACTTCCTTAGGCTCTTACAATCATCCTGTGAAGATGTCGAGGAAATTCTTAAATATTTGTGGCATTTTTTTCTTGTTAACAAGAACATTCTGAGCAAAATTCCATAAGGCCCTTTTCCTGTGTTTTAAAATAGACTAGCCCTATTTTCAATTGGAACCTTCACTGTAACTCTTCAATCATCCTGTTATAGTTTTAAGGAAATCCAACACAATTTATGAAACTTGGTTGAAAGCCATCCTTTATGTTCTAAGAAAATGTAAAGCAGTATGATTTCTGATAGCTTTGTATTGTAATTGGAAAAAAACTCAATTTTGTTGCAATTTCAATTCCAGTTCTTTTAATTATTTCTGAGGAGATTTCTAATGGTAAATTTTGTTGATGCACAGACACAAAACTATGATAACAGCCAAAATGGCCTTAAGCCGAAGGCACTCCATGATATTTCCTGTTGAGACACCACACATGTTTACCCTAAAAATGTGTTACCTAGAGTTGTGGCCATGACCTTTAACTTACATACAGTCCTAATGTATTTTTAAAAAGTTTCAGTTAAATTCACCTTGAGTGTTGCCTTCACCTTAAAGTCAGAGATACTGAAAAAGTTTCTTCCAAGAGCAAATATCATTATGGGAAACAATTGTTTGAAATAAGTTCCATCAGGTCATTTATCTTCCAAGGCAGTCATCATCTTTCTTTGACTATCCTCCATCCAGATGTTGAATGTAACAGTAATAACTTTCCTAAAACAGAAACAAGGTTTGTAAGAGAAACACCAATACCCAAGAAATGCCCTTGTTGAGCGTAATCCAGAAACAGTTGAGTAAGATTCATTGAAACTCTTCATTTTTTGTTTATTTATTTACTGTTGCTGAGTTTGACCTCAATTGATGACCTTGGTATCTGCAGATGGGCCCACGTCATTTTGTCAACTATGACATGTTGTCAAATACAAAAATTTTGTAATGTGACATTTCATGGTATTGGTCAAAATTTTTAATGTAATTTCGACCGATTGACATATCTACACATAATTACGATAATTGGTTCTTTTCAATAATTACTTAATAGTCAAAGCTTGCTTGTAACTACAGAAATAGATCAATTTAGTTCTAATCTTAACGAACAAGGGCACTTGAGCGCCTAATTTACTCCACAGGCCTAAATATTCTAATTATGATAGTACCTGCAGTCAGTCTCCTCTGCATGGATATGTGTACACTACCTCAGTGTACATGGTAAAATTAAGCTTGTGACTTGAGGCTTATTGAAATCATTAAATCCAGTGAATGAAAATTATTCGAATGACATTTAGTCATACAACATTTTCGTAAAAAGAAAGCCTAATATGACATACTTAGATGATAAGCCTAAAACATATGTTCCTTATAGTTTATACAAGTTCTTTTTGTTGACAATATCTGACAAAATCTCATTTTTGACAATGCTAATTGGATATTTTGTTGCATTTTACAGAGATTACAATGGCGAAAATTGAATTTTGCAAATTCGTTTTCCATGAAATATCACAGACCCATTCAATTAATATGCCTAAGATATTATATATGCATGCCAATCAAAATATTTTTAGGTAACAATATTTATTAATGACCTTTTCTTTACAAATAAATTGAAAGATAGAGGCCTTATTTCTTCATCTGGATTCCGAATTCATAGTAAGACAGAAACAAAAATTATTGAAACTTGTATACTTGAGTTTTTATGGCAAAGGGAGATAATCTTTGAATTATTTATCTACCTTGAATCAAGGCAATGGAATTAGACAATTAAATGGATTTAGAATATACTTTTCTAATAAACAAATGTATTCTGGTTATTGTGTTTTAATTACTGTATTTCACAACAAACCTTACATAAGATTGCCTTGTAACTTTAATTGATTTCAAAAGAGAATAAATTAAACTATGAATAAATAAAGAGAGAGAGGGGTCTTGATAACCCAACACTGATAATTCCTTTGTTTTCAACTAATTATAAATATTGATTGAAATGGAGAAAGATACATATTTAATCTTCTTTTCACAAAATGTTTTCCAATAGTAAATGAAATGGTTCTGAACATTCTACATACAAACTATTTTTGTTGCCATGTGCCTTTCAGCAATGTTTGTTTTTTGTCTATGAATAGATTTAGTTAAATAAAATGTTACTGATATATTTAAATCGTTGACTCTTCTAAGAATTAAATATATTACCCATACTGCATCAGTCCATTGCTCATCCTATGACCAGTGGGTTAAGGGTAGATTGAGCATTCCATTGTAGTTTTCCTGTATACAACAATCTTCTAAGTATTTAGCACCTGACTGAAATTAAAGGAGCAAATATTAAAATGAATTTTTAAATTTAAAAAAATATTCTTTTTTCCTTACAAAATTTCAAGGAAAAGGGAGATAAACATTAATTTGTTGAACTGCATTTAATAAAGAAAGTGTGATGAAATGATATTGATGATATAAATCATATCTATCTTATACAAACAAATTGATTTTAGTGATTGTGTTTATGGCTCGAGCTAGTGTTTGAAATTAAGGAGTCATTCATTCTTAATAGGCCAAAACAACCGGAAAGGCAAAGTGCTTAATCATGAGGAGTAGTTTTCAGGTTTCAGTTTGAATCAACCTTTTCTAGTAATCAAATGAAGGGAAAATTCAATAATTAGAATCATACATCGTTGAAAGTTTCAGTGCTAAACCCAGTTTTGACAACTAAAATTTTATTTGCAATGTATCAAAATGTCCACTTGGAAGAAATTTCTTTGGGTCAAAACAGGATATTTTCAGCTTTTTCAGGGTCATAACCCTGGTTTAAGGGGCAATCACAATCCGTGTGTGTTCCTATGTCACTTATTCACACCTGTCAACAGATTGATTACCTTGACACTTTAACAGATACTTGATTTCCAAAGGCAATTAATTAGGTATACATTTAACTAATTAAGAAGTCCTACTAACCCAACACTGAACATGAACCTTGTTGATTTATTGGTGTAAATGGAGAAAGATACAAGGGGTTCTTCTTTTCACACAATATTTTCCAACAGATCATTAAATTTGATGGTTCTGATATTTTTTTTTCATACAAGCTAATTTAGTTGTCTTTTGGCTTCCAAACTAGTAGGTTTTTGTCAAGGAAATGTTTAGTTAAATAAAAGTATAATTAATGTATTCTTTTACTCTTCTAATAATTCAATATTTTAATTACCCATACTGCAACATTACATTGCTTTTCTTTTGACCAGTGGGTTAGGGGTAGATTGAATCAACATTCCATTGTTCATTTCCTGTATACAGCAATCATCTAATAAGTATTTAGCACCTGCCTGAAATTTAAAGGAGCAAATATTCAGATATGTTTTAGTTTTTTTTTTTGATTATATTAAACTTTTTTTTTCATCAAAAATTATAAACAAGGGTTACAAAAAATCATTTATTCACATCTTTTCAAATATCTCTGTAAAAGAAAATATGAAGAAAGTACTAAACAGTTAAATATTACTTGAGATTGCCTTTGAAAAAGTAAATGCATTGATGATAATAATTTTCATGTGTGAAATCACTTTCAAAATGTGTCCTCCATTTTGTCCTCCATTTTATGGGATTGTGTATTGAGTCAGCCACTTACATAAAAGTATTGAAGGTGAATCTATCCCAATTCTAACTTTCATAGAACCTATACTGACAAACAATAATAAAATTAGCATTTATCTTTTACTGTTTGATAATGAAATATTAGAAAGATTACCTGTAAGGTGCCAATACATTTTTTATGTCATGATTCCTTTTTGGAGCCATTTTTCAAAATGGTGCCAGTTAGCTTGGAAATAATATTTTCTGATTGGCTAATAAAGTCACATGATCTTTTAAATCAGGTACTCCAAGGGAGATAAATTTATTCCTTTATTTTAGGCATCCTTATATACTAAGAAAAACACATTTGAAAAATAAATGGAAAAATTACCCCTTTTTTATTTTAGATTTTTTTAAAAGTGTACCTTTGATCAGCATTTCAAAACTAAATTTACTATCTTGGAACCAGTAAAAAAATCAAAGAATACCAAGGTATTATTTTGAAATGAGACATAGGTATTGAAACATTTTGTAATATTGATTGTTTGTTTGATGGATGGATGGATGGATGGATGGATGGGGATGGATGGATGGATGGATGGATGGATGGATGGATGGATGGATGGATGGATGGATGGATGGATGGATGGATGGATGGATGGATGGATGGATGGATGGATGGATGGATGGATGGATGGATGGATGGATGGATGGATGGATGGGTGGGTGGGTGGATGGGTTGGTGGGTGGCTGGGTGGGTGGAGGTCGGGAGAGAGGGAGGGATGGGATGAATGGTTAGGTGGGTGGGTAGATGGATGGATGGGTGGGTAGATTGAGAGAGACAAACATACAGACAGATGGTGGGTTAGGAGAAAGATAGTTTGGTTTGGTTTTAGTTAGTAGTTAGGATCAACGAATGGCTAGGAGAAAGGGTGAGATAAAGGGAAGGTTGTCTATTGGTTTTGCTTCATCTATGACTTAGCTATAAGAAGGTTGTATATCAAAGGCTTTTTGTCTTAACTCTGGCACCCTGGGGGGATATAATTGGTGATAACCAATGCATGACAAAGGACATTATGATTGGTTAACACCTATAATGCACTATGTTTGAGCATAAGTCTTTTCAAATATGATTGACAAACTAGATAAATGCACAGATTTGCAGTCTGATCTCAGCTTACATTACCTGATATCTTCTAAATCATTGTTGGAAAAACAAAACTTTCACTGGTTGGAAGTTAAAAAAAGGCAATTTGTTTCAACACTATAAACAACAACAGGATTTTAAGGGTTTAAATCAATATTCATTATTGTAACTTTAGGTGATATAAAAGTTTCAATTCATTCAAATATCTGGTTAATTTCTAAAATATTTTGTAATATGGTGATTTACACAAAACTGCTACTTTTTATATATTCACAAGCAATTAAAAGGGTAAAATAAAAAGTGCCATTTTTTTCTATGTCTATCAAAGTTTGATTTATTTGTCTTCACTTAAAACAAATACGCACCTTTGAAAGCTGCGTAAAAGCTGCGTATTTACTTTTCAAGATGTCAAATTTTACCTTAGTTAAATACGCAGCTTCTGCACAGCTTCCACGAACTGGGTAATTTATAATTGAAACCTGAAAGAAGAATACGCAGCTTGTAAAGAAAAAGATTCAGCTTTTACGCAGCTCTTTCATAAAAGACGCAGCTCTTTCATAAAAGACGCAGCTTCTGTACAGCTTCAAATAATAAAACGCAGCTTAAGCGCAGCTTTCTGAAAAATACGCAGCTTTACTGAAAACTTTTCAAAAATACGCAGCTCTTGTGCTGTTTTTCTGTATTTACGCAGAAAAGCTGGATAAAAGCCGGCTTTTATCCAGCTTTTACGCAGAGCTGCGTTTATTTTTCGCACGGGGTATGGCAAAAAAGTTAATTGTCACCAGGTGACAGTAATACTGACCTTCTTATGAAAAAATAGGTCAAAATCACAAACCAATCCTGGTGTTTTCATTAATTGTTGGATTCAAGAATAAATGTGCCTTTGCCTTTCCAAAGTGAAAATATCTCTTAAGCTTTAGCTTAAATTTACATGAGATTACACCTGGAAGTTTGTGATCAATTTTGTCCTATCATTTGGTAGAGGAAGATTTATTAAGAAGTTAACAGATAGATGACAAAAATTTCCTTAAGCACTTCATCAACTAGAAGGGGTATTTTGGATTTCAAATTTAAGTAATTCACTAATCCTTTTTCTAGCCCTATCTTGTGGATACTCATTGGAATTGTCGCACCGAGACAATTCAAATGAATAATCACATTATAGGGGTTTGATGAGAAATAAAGATTTTTAGACCGGAATTACCCCTTCTTATCTGCATCTCTGCTTCATGCTCAGATGACTTCAAAATCAGATGTATCAGGGGGTGGCAACCTACTTCATTCAGTTGATTGATTGAATGGAGTTTAACGCCACTTTCAATATTTTTTCAGTTAAATTTACATGAGATTACACCTGGAAGTTTGTGATCAATTTTGTCCTATCCAGCAGCTGGAGCACCCAAAAAAGGATTCCTGGAATTTCTCTCACCAGTACAATCATCAGGTCCTTTCCATGCCTCCAGCTGCTATCTCACATAGCTCTACGATTATCAACCCATTAACGAGAGACATATTAGTCGGTAAGACTGAGTGCCGCCGTCGGGGACCAAACCCAGGAAGTTCTAGATTGACAGTCTGATGGATTCAAGAAAGAAATTATTAATAAATCTTAATTAATTAAAAAAAAAGTTAATGAGAGGATTGATATGTTGCATATTACCAAATCTGACAGTCCTGCTTAAAAATTGTTACAACAATGCCCACAATTGAGGCCCTTTTTTGGCTTTGCCTTAGAACCTAGTTTAAAAAGAATGAATATTTCAATAGCTTTTTAACCAACATATACACCTAGCATAGAACAATTTCATAGCTTTATTGCTTTAAAATAAAATCCAGAAAACTATGTATAGCTATCAATGTTTGCCCTGTCCTTGAAGTTTTCTTTGAAATACAATTTTTTTGCAAGCTGAAAAATCAAATATTTCAATGAAGAAATGGAGAATCTAATTCAAATACTGGTTTGGAGCTGAATGCTGGGTTTTTGCCATTGATTATTCCAGGATGAATTACCATATCTATAATTCCTAGGTCTCCTGGAACTCTAGGCGATATAAAATTGAACTTTATCATTTCATTTCTGGTCAATATGTCTCGTCTCACGCAGATATTCGTAGAAAATTGAACCTCAACCTTTGGTTGTATTGTCCTGGATTTGGTATACATAATGTCCTGATTACTGCTTATAAATAAATATGTTCAAACTGCTGCTAAATGATATAAATATAATACATACTTAGTGTTTTGTATGAAAACAAATATCTAACGAGGTTGGGAGAATTGATGATTGTCGAGGCTATGCCGAGACAATTCACAATTCTCACAACCGAGTTGTGAAAAAAAAAATATGCAGACAGCCTAAGGAGCAAATTTTAAGACCTTGCCTATCAATATAGGGCATAGTGAAGACTCTGGTCAGAATGTGTGGCTGCGCATGCTGGCCAGAAGCTTTGCTTTGCACTCAGGTGAATTTGTTGAAATTGTCATGCACAGGCTCAAATGTTGTTGTTTTGAAGTATCTTTGCTCTTGCTTTTGATACAAGAAAATATTATAAACAAGACCTTAAATGCCTTAAATGAGATATAAAACCTTCTCTTGAAAATTTAATTTTGATCAAAATTGTCAAAGTTTTTCTAGGTTTATATGTTTTGGTTTGTTTGGAAAGTTTAGAATAATTTTTCTATCACATAGCTCCCCAAATGTGTTATTTGACGAATGGCCATCAGAGATATCCTTGTCTTACACATGATTGTGTAGATCTCTAAATGATGTCATCATGATGTCATCTTACTCTTGGCTTCCAGATATTTCTGTCATCTGAGAGTTTTAAAAATTGTTTTAACTTACAAAGATATGTTTAAGTGAGAAAAAGAATCTGTTATTCGATTGTATATGAGACAAGCTGATCTTACTCTCGTCTATAGTAGAAAAGTCATTAAGTTCGCCAAGGCTCACTTAATGATATTTCATTAATAGACATGAACGGTAAAGATTAGCTTTTCTTAAATAAAATCTCAGGACAGATCATATGCCTGTGGCCTTCTTGAAGTCAAGTTTAATAAATAGCCCTTTACAACCTTGGATCTGGGCTACTGTTCAAATTAATTATACTTAATTATTCTTAGTCTTAGACAAGGATGAAAAAGAAACAATAGGAAATATTCAGTCTATTTGTTCTTGGAATAATATACAAATGCAAAATGGATACAATTTGGTGAAATAGATATATTAAACAGATAAAGTATGTACCAAATAGAATGTAGATTTTGACTCATATTAAATTGATAAACTGGTAAATGCATTTGATTAAACCTTATAGTCCAATCAGTAATCAACTTTACCTCGGACTAAATGGTACAGAAATTATTCTGACAATTCACGAAAGTACAATAACCAAATAACATAATATCAAAAGTCTAGTAAAATCTAGTTGGTGGAAGTTTGCAAAAAATGCACTCAAAAACGCGCATTTCTAGCTTTAGTCTTATGGCGCGCTCGGTTCACCATACCAGGATATTTTGCGAAAGGGAAGTCGTCATGTGCCTTTTCGAGCGTTTGGACGAAAGGAACAGAACCGTGCGCCAAAGGTTGATAAAACAGGAAAATACGGATTAAATGAATGATTAAGGTGAGTTTGTGCTGGTTTTATTTATATTTTGATAATTATTGAACGTAAATAATACAGACAAAGCTCAGAAGATGCTACATGTACGAAAGTATTCATAATTCGTGTTTCGCCATTAAGTAGGTCAACATTGTTTTTGCAAGTAAACAATCTCCGAGAAGTATCTAAATTGATTTATTTTAATATTTCTACTAAAAGATGTAGATCTATATTTTCTTTCTATATTGTATCATCCATTCATAGTTTCGATAAAGGCAGAAATAAAATTTTTGGAAAAAAATATGATAGATCTACGTCACAAGGTTTGCATAAACAGACGACCTTTGAAAAGTGTTTAAATTGATTTATTTCTATATTTCTACTTTAAAATGTATAGTTCTTTCAATATTGTGTCATCCTTTCGTATTAAAAGGACGAAATAAAATTTCTGGATTTTTTTATGACGTCACAAGTAGGGCTACGTTCGATTTTTAAAACTACGGAAGCCAATTTGTGCCATAATATGATAAAATATTCCAATAGTTGCATTGACGCAGATTTCACGATGTAGTGTGTCTGTTGACTGTATTTGATATCATTTTGAAGAAATTTGCATCAAATTTATGACTATCAAATATAAAAAATGTTTACACTTTATATTTCAGAATAAATAATTAGAAGTCGCAAGGAATCTAAATGGATGGGATGACCCTGTTCGACATCCATGGTGGTGATCAGAACTATATACACTGATAGAATCTACAAACATTTATTGAAAAGTTATGGTATGTTATAGTATAATGGCAATTTTTCAGTGCTTCACAAATATCATCGGCCACTTTAAAAAATCCCGTTACTGCTATTTTGATAAACGGCACCAAACATGATTGGAATAACACTAGTATAATGAATTTTGCATTGAAATTTAAAGGCATTTACCGATTGGCACATTTCTTTTTATTCGGTACAAACATTCATAATTTCTGTACATGAAAATGCACAAAATGACTTTAATTTTCAACTTCCGTCCTTTTATTATAGATTATATCCCCTTTGGGTCATAATACTACGGTTTCCGATGCATTTTTATAGTTCAGTAAAATTTTGCTCAGGGTTCTTCAATACTGATTTCTTTAAAGTATAGATTTTTACACGTAAAGTTCTACATTTCAGATGGACAAAACTGTTGGAAGACGTTTTCTATACCTGCATCTTTAAACACATACATTGGACAAATACAGAGAAACAAATACTAGACAGCTGGCCAGCAGAATGGATTATATAAAGTAAAGGTATTCTTTACTGAAATAAATGTGTACATAACTGGATAAGGATATACTTTTCTATTTCATTCTGAAAGCCTGTGTTGTCGATAAGCAATTTTGGTGTCGGTCGGTAAATTATGTTTGCCAATTGGTAAAATAATTCTTCTGCACTGATTCTTTCTTACTCAATATTATTACCAGTGTATGTTGAGATTTTAAAATAAATGCAGTCGAAATAGACACAAGCCCTTACATTATTCTGTATATCATCTATCTCAATATATTAAGTTCTTTCTTTTCTTATTTCTTTCAGTACTCATGATGGATACGGAAAAACCGCTTTGTGTCATCTGTAAGAAGGCAGTTGAAAGTAAAGAGTCGACATCTAGACTTGGACAGAAGGGGAGTGACGGCATTAACAGAGCCAGTGCTGAACGTGAAGACTCTTTGAAATCAAGCCCTGGTCAGTTTGTACATGTAGATTGTCGAAGGCGATATTGTAACCCCAATAACATTAAATTTGACAAAGTAAACAATAATACCCCCTCATGCATCACTGAGATACCACGACTTCGCAGATCCACCGATATTTTCATCTTTAGGGACCATTGCCTATTTTGTGGACATCCCGCCAAATTATCAGCTAAAAAGCGTGGATATGATGTTTTCCCCGTTAGAACTTTAGATTTTCAGGACGAAATCTGCAGAGTATGTGACAAGCGTGCAGATGCATGGGCAGACAAGGTGAGAAATCGGTTAAAAACTGTTAATGATTTGCCAGCAGCAGATGCCATTTACCACCAAAATTGCAGTGTTCGATTTCGTACAAAGAAAAATCCACCTAATGACAATACAGAGTTTTCACCATGTAAGAGACCTAGGGGTAGACCAGTAGCTCAAATTACTCAAGAGTCATTTGACTCTGTTATAAAATATATTGAAGAAAATGACACAGAATTAATAACAATTAAAGACCTAATAGAAAAGATGAAAGAGCGTTGTGGTGAAGAAGCATTTAGTGCTAAATACATGAAGCAAAAACTGGTAGAACACTTTGGAGATTCAATAACAATCACAGAAATAAATGGTAAAATCAATGTAGTCACCCTCAGACGAACAGCCTCTACCATTCTACATGACTTTTACAAGCAACATGAAAATGAAGGGAGTGCGTCGAAGAAACAAAGAATAATTGAAACCGCAGCAAAACTCATCAAGTGTGATATAAAAGCTATGGACTGTGACAAAAATGAGTATCCCTCTGCAGCTGATATTTCGTCGGTTGAAAAACATGTTTCATATCTACCAGAGAGCCTTCACTTGTTTATTAGAACAATATTGAATGACAAAAAGGCTGATTTTCAAACGGCATCGATTGGACAAGCAATCATACAGGCTACAAGGAAACGTGTTGTCATCACACCACTTTTACTTGGCCTCGGGATCCAGCTTCATCACCAGTTTTCTTCAAAATTTCTGATTGACACATTGTACAATTTAGGTTTCTGTGCATCTTATACAGAGGTTCAAAAATTTGAATTGAATGCAGCAGTATCTCAGGGGACTGATATCCAAGGCTATGTTCCAGGAAGCTGTGTTCAATATGTGGCAGATAACGTTGACCACAATACAAAAACATTAGACGGACATGGAACGTTTCATGGGATGGGGTTGATTGCATGTGTCACACCTGGTACATATGGCGCTGTTCCGATTCATAGAAGAAATGTTGAAAGGGAAGAAATATGCAAAGCAGGGGACATTAAAATAGCATATTATAAACCAAACGAACATATAAAACCTTCCATCATACTGCAGGATGTGCAAGATATTGCAGTGCAAGACTCAACAAGAAAGCTAAATATGTTGTTGAAAATTACTGCCCCCATTAGAACACAAAGACCCGGATGGTCTGGTATGATGCAGACGTTGCAAAAAGGAGAGTTTCCTGGTAAAACGTGTATCACATTTTTGCCAATGATTGACATGGACCCATGTGACTTATCCTGTATCTATACAACTTTGTCATTTGTTGCGGGCCATGCAGCTAAATACGGAGTAAAACCTATCCTTACTTTCGACCAGCCACTATACTGGAAGGCATTCAATATACTCCTCTGTGAATCGCATGGTAGTCCTCTAAAGGGTATTGTTCTGAGGTTAGGTGGTTTTCACACAGTTATGAGTTTCCTGGGAAGTATTGGTCATCTTATGCAAGGATCTGGTTTGGCTGAAGTTTTAGAAACAGTGTATGCACCCAACGCTGTAGGACATATGATGACAGGGAAATCAGTTTCGAGAGCTCTCAGAGGACACTTTCTGGTACAAAATGCTCTGTTGTCACTGATAGTGGGAGAAACATTCAAATTAGATATCTCGCCAAATGTGTCAAAGGTTATTGATACAGATGAAATAGCAGAATCAACACCCGAGCAACCAAGGAACATTGTTGCTGAAGAGTCAGACTCGTCTGGCGAAAGCATTCTCTCTGAAATTGGTAGCCTACATGATAAAGCTATGGAAAGTCGCATTGATGTGACAGAAGTTTGTCAGTCGGAGCTGTTGGAAGAAGCTTGGGGGAAGATCGAGGACATTAAAACTAGATTGAAAACGTATAGAACAGCAGCTCTTTGGCTTCAGTATTTGGAAATGATAGACATTCTTCAATCTTTCATCAAAGCAGAACGCACAGGTGACTGGTTTCTACATTTAGGTGCAATTTCAAGAATGCTACCATACTTTGCTGCATCTGGACACAATCTTTACTTGAAATCAGCGTATGTATATCTGCAGACAATGAAAAACCTAGAATCAGTAAATGCAGAAGTATACAACTTTTTTCGATCTGGATATCACGTGGTACGTAGAAGTGACCGATTCTGGGCAGGATTGTCTACCGATTTGGTTATTGAGCAAGTGTTGATGAGAACTGAGAAGTGTAAAGTCGAGTGGAGGGATGACAAGAGGAAAGGGTATGGGTGAGCGCCAGAGAGCCCAGTGGTTGCTTTCACTTCCCTCGTGTGCAGAGTTTAAATAAAAGTATGCAAGATCTCACAGGCGTGGCATATTGTACTAGCGACCAGCATAGGGAATGTGGAAAATCCAGACAAACTAAAGATGCAGAAGACAATCGAGCTGTTCTCTCGTATCTCGTTGAAAGAAATCCATTCAGTAAGGATGCAAAACTTAGAAATATTGAAACTGGAGTTGAAGCAGATTCAAGTGTCAATGTTGAACAAGCGGCAGAAATTGGTGACAAAATAGTTTCATGTATGGTTGGTCAAAATGTACTTCAGTACACGTTCAAGAAATCACAGCAAGCAGTAGTCATCACAAGTAAATCCATGGTCAAACTTCCAGGTGATGAAACAATTCAAGTAGATCCGCAACTTCTCTTTCAGAGACTTATCACTGCGGCCACCAGACAGAGCGAATATGATATTTCAGAAGTCTTCAAATACGAATTGAGTAGTGTTCCATCCACTTTGTTCGATACCTCTGGGTTTCCTAGGCAGCCACAAAAGTCCACTCTTGCTGATGCCATATGGTCGATGGGAGATTGCGAAGGCAACGAATCTACTGAACAGAAGTATGTTCTTGATGGAGGGTCGTTAATTCATCGTGTGCCATGGTCTACAGATACTACATTTTTTGACATTTGTACTACATACACAGAATACGTGTCGAAACATTACAAAGATGCTACTGTTGTGTTTGACGGGTATATGTCAGGTCCATCAATCAAAGACATCGCACACATAAGACGATCACATGGAATCACCAGCACCAACGTTGACTTCAGGGAAAATACTCCATTTAAAGGAAAGAAAGACAAGTTTCTGGCAAATCCAGATAACAAGCAAAATTTTATCGACATGCTAGGTGATCATCTCTCAAAAACTGGTTGCACAGTTCTACATGCAAATGGTGACGCCGACGTTTTGATCGCCAAAACAACCATTGCAATAGCAGAAGAAAACAAAACCGTTCTGATAGGTGAAGACACAGATCTGATTGTGTTGCTGTGTTACCACGCCCCTGAAAATTGTGACATACTTTTTAAGTCAGGTTCTAAGCAATGCATGAGAAAACCTTCCAAATTATGGGACATTGGGAAAACGAAGCAGGTACTAGGAGAAACTTTGTGTAATTCATTGCCGTTTCTTCATGCAATTACAGGATGTGATTCAACATCAAAGGTCCTTGGAATCGGAAAAGGGAAGGTCCTTAAACAACTCCTGTCGAGCGATCTATTACAGGCATGTGCGAAAGTATTTCTTGAGGACAGCGATAAAGAAAGTGTACAAGAAGCCGGTGAAAAGGCAATGGTGATTCTTTTTGGTGGAGACAACGCGGAAAGTTTAGACTTATTTAGGTTTAGGAAGTTCGCGAGAAGAGTTACAGTTGGTCTATCATATGTTCAAGTCCAGTCTATCCCGCCAACATCTGCAGCGACCAAGTATCATTCGTTAAGAGTATATTACCAAGTCCAAACCTGGTTAGAAAAGAGCGACAGACTAGACCCTACCCTTTGGGGATGGAATATGAAAAACAACATTCTGTTTCCTGTAAGAACAGATTTAGCACCAGCCCCAGAGCATCTGTTGAAAGTCATAAAATGCAACTGCAAGGTCAACTGCGAGACAAAAAGATGCACGTGTAAGAAACACGGTCTTGAGTGTTCGTCCTGGTGTGGTGAATGTCGAGGTCTCCAGTGTTCTAATCGATCAGTTATTGTGGAATCAAATTTGCCCGGTGATGATCAGATAGATTATGCAGTGCTCGGTGATCAGAACGACTATCAACAGGAAAGCTGATCTTGTGTCATGGAAAATGTGCTGAAATAGACTATGTCCAGTTGTCTTGAGTATGAAAGCTAATGAAGGCGAAATATTGGATAATGATAGAGATATAATTTGTGAGCAAAATTGTACAAAACATTGATGCAAAAGGATAAAAAGCCTGCGTTCCAGCTTTTTTCCGTTTGCCTAAATATTTTGAAAAATTCTTTCTATAAGAGACGTCAAAAGCAGGCATTGTTTGGGAAAGAGCTAAGCCTATTAAATTTTGAGGGCTTGGTGCAAAACTATTGTAACTACATTTTGTAAAATTTTACAGGAGAGGGAAAAAACTTATTGACTTTCTCAAAGTTAAAGAGGAAAAATGTTTTTAAAATTCTAAATATCGTTTTAAGTATATAGATCTAGAATTGAAACCTACTATTATATAGCATGATGCATAAGAAAATGCAAAAAAAGTGAATTTCTGAAAAATATGTAGTTACAATAGTTTTGCACTGAGTCCTCGATTTGTTCTTGTTTTTTTTTTGTTATTGTTGCTGTTTTTTTTGTAATGTGCATTACATTTTAGCCAATTTCGGGTTCTTGTATAGAATACAGCCGTAAAAACTTGCATATGAGCCATTATTTTAGCTCATTCCCAAAACAGCATGATTTTAGACTGTTCCAATTTAAAAGATGCTGCAGACGACAAAATGGGTGTTGATAAAAACAGAATTTGTGCATATTGCACAGAAAATATTGAGGTTAAAGGGAAAATGCTGAAGATCATTTTTTTCTTCTTTTGCCTCAATGTTTTCAAAAGCCTTTTCTATAAAGGACGTCAAAACCCGGTTTTGTATGGGAAAGTGTTAAATGTGAGCCGCGCCACAACAAAAGGTGCCTTCTGGCGATTACAATATACATGTAAACAATGTCAAGTTTTGGTCATGTTTTAACATAGATCTACTATATCAAAATTAACCTTGTAATTTGCATCAAATTTCAACTTTGATATCCACGCTGAAACTGTGCGATTTCGTCGACATTTCTTACAGAGAATTTTAAAATGACCTAAGACACGTTTCGCCGCGACGCGGCCAATTTCTGTATATCTTTGTTTCATATTTTCAAACTGTTTGAATATTTCTTACTTACTATTTACGGCTGACGATTGTGGAAATGTTATAAAATGTCTTTGTGGAACATACAACGTTTTACAGGAAAATAAATACACTCTCGCGATTCAGTTGTTCTGCAGCAAAACAAATCTTTGCGTTATTGCTCACTTAGCGTAATTTAACCGAATTAACTCTTGTAGGATCTATTATTTTCCTGTAAAATATCATATAGACCCAAAAATTTTATAACTTTGTTCTCTATCTATGAGTATTGTGTTTAATTAGTATAAAAATTCTGTTATATAAAACTACTTTTAGTATGACAGTGTTGACATGTTAAGTAAGTGGGTGGGGTAATCGGCTACCATAAATCTACAACTTTTTTTTAATCAAAATACTTATAATTAAGAAATTCATGAATACTGAATGCTTTATTTGAGAATGTAAGTATTTTAAAACAATTAAAGATGTTTTAAAGTAGTTTAGGACTCTTTATTGATGAAATCCTATTGATTTACTACGGCGAATCTTCAGAAAAGTGTATTTTTCCAAATTGATAGTACCTATAGCAATATGATATTTTTTTCAATTTCCACCCACTATATTTTACTAGACTTTTTTTTGGTGATAGTTATGATATTAAACTTTCAAAAAAAACCAATATCATTTCTGTACTATTTAGTCCGAGGTTTGGTCAAAATTTCGCTCTTACTGATTGGACTATTATAAAATTATGAAAAGGACTTAGATATGATAGCTTAATACAAATAATCAAGCTCAATTTTCATGAGATGAAAATGGAATAATCAAATAAAAAGCCATGCATGAGGATAACTTATGGAGAAGACTCCATTTAAAAATGGCCAATGTAGCCTAAAAGTAGAAGTTAAATGTATTAAATAAATCAATTTTTAGCTTGGTTGTTTTCAGAGAAAAACCGAGGTATTGCTATAGCCTCTGTGTCGTTGTCGTCACTGTCGTCGTCATGCGAAAACTTTGACATTTTGTTATATCTCTGGTTCTACTGAAGGCATTCACTTGAAACTTGAAACTTGGCATACATGTTCACCATCAAAAGAGCAACCTATACTATCAAGGGGGATAACTCTAGATGCATTTTGTGCAAATAAGCCCCTTTTTCCACTTAGATTTTTTCCCACCTTCCAGCACTCGACAGCCGAGCGTAGGCACCCGTAGGCGGTGCTCTTTTTAGAACTTTGTTATTTTAGTGTAAAATGTTGCGTCAGGACTTAGATAGACTACATCACTTGTGCTTAAAGGGGGGGAGGGGGGGGGGGGGAGGGGGTAATCATTTACAGTTACACTTCAATGAATCATTTAGGATTTAATTAGAAATCTGCATAATTTGCCATTTCTTCTTACTTCACTTTGGTCTTTAACAATTATAATTCATCTTAACCCTTTCCTCTTTTTCAAAATTTTGGACCTGTCTAAATTCAAAGGTTTTGCAGACAAAAATTTAAACTGGATTTAATTTGAAAAATAACTATCCAGTAGGGTAGAAAATAGTGTGGAAAAAGAAGAAAATTGCTTGTCAGGAGCAATTTCTTCTTTTTTCACAATGTTTTCTCAATCATAAAATCACAGGCACGTAAAAAGCAGGGATTAAACAGCAAAGGGTTAAACCAATATTTAACCCTTGTCTTGCTGAATTAAAATCCTCTTTCAGAATTGCATTCATATCAAAGCACTGAAAGCCTTAGAATCCAGAGGTGTAGAAAATCTTTCTTTTCGAAGATTAAATTCATTAACAACTCTGCCTTGAAAAGAGACAAGCATGTGGAGTTGACTAAGATCTGACTGCAAATATGTGCAGGCTGGTCTTTGTATTAACCTACTGTAAAAACAGGAATATTCCGGGTTCAGCATGACAAGGGTTGAATTATGACCAAGTTCTGTACAAGATCTAATATTATTTTTTATCACATTTCACTGATTGAACAATTAACAAATAGGCAGTTACAAAAGTTACTGTTTCTTGCTTAGCCATCAATATATGAGCCCTTTCAAGAATTCAGCTTCTAACTTTTTTTAAAAATAAGATTTGGGCATTCACAAATGTTTGTTTCAGAAAGTAACTCGAGCAATGCACCTATTATCGACACTTTAAGGGATTTTTTTTTGGCAGGCATTAACTAATTGGATGTCATCCAATTACCTTTGAAATATGTTTACAACCCCTTTAATGGTTATAATTATCGACCCACAGATACAGCTTCTTCTATCTGGAAGCACAGTTTAGTCTGAAAATCTAAAATACCATCGGCAGCAATTACCGACCCATGCCACAATTATCGACCCCCATTTATATTTTTTTAAAAAAATAGACTGATAAAATACCGGATTATACCATTTTCATTTTAAGTTTATTTGAACTTGATATTTATTTTTGTCCTAATAAGGAATTACTACAACAACAGGCTGTTTAATAAAATTGTATCTTAAATGCACTACAATAAATAGGGAAGGAAATTGAAACATATTGGGAAAAATTGCTTTTGACAAGTATATGCTCCTTTTCTCACAAATGTTTCAACCATAATTACTTGAAAATTTAATTATTATTAAAAGTGTTCTAACTTCTTTTAATTTTGAGCTATATCAAATGTCGTTTGCAGATAAATTAGATCTAGTCTAAAATTGAAGAACTCGGTCTGTAATCATAACAGCAGTAAAATATTCCATGATCTTCTACAAGAAAGACAGACTGAAATAATGACAAAGTGAATGACTGCTAAACATGGTGTCAGCTTGGTGTCACCAAGCAATCAAATTTTTTAACTCCTGCTTATTCAAGCCATAGTTATGAGATTTGGGTGTCCGTTAACAAAAAAATATGTGGATGAAAAAGATTGGTAGTGGGTCAAACTAAGGAACAAAAAGAAATACTCTGTATATGCTGGCCTATAACCCAACCTATAGTAAAAACAGTCATGGCAAACAAATTCCATATCTTGTATCCCATCTTTGTCTAACAAGAGGAATTGGGGACCTGATTAAACGCAAAATTTAAAGAAAATCTAAATGACACAAGAACAAAATTAGAGGGGGTTGATAATATAAACACATAGACAAAAATGTCATCTATTATAGACCCTCTCCTAATTCTGTAATTTCATAAAATTGTGCTTTAACCCTTTGCTGTTTAATCCCTGCTTTTTACGTGCCTGTGATTTTATGATTGAGAAAACATTGTGAAAAAAGAAGAAATTGCTCCTAAAAAGCAATTTCTTCTTTTTCCACACTATTTTCTACCCTACTGAATGGTTATTTTTCAAATTAAATCCACTCTAAATTTTTGTCTGCAAAACCTTTGAATTTGGACAGGTCCAAAATTTTGAAAAACAGGAAAGGGTTAAAGTATTTTTTCATATGTTGACAATTTTTTGTAACTCGCAATTTTCATGTAAAAGTTACAATTAGAAACAGATGTAATATTCAAAAATTGTTTCAGGAAAAAGCACCTACCTTAACTGTACGAATAAATTTGTCGGCAAAAGTACTTTTGATCTTTTTACACTTCGAAAAATGTTAAAACGGAAGGAGCAATGGCAAAACTGTGATTTGTTTCGTCAAAATTATGACGCCATTCAACAGAAAGGTTGGAAGACTGAATATTAGTGGAAAAAACCCAGGGGGTCGATAATTACAGGGGGTCGGTAATACATTCATCTGCTCTCTATCCTATTGAATTTAAATTTCATCTCAAATTGTCATTTTTCCTGAAATTTGACATTTAAACTACCTTTAGTCAGTGGCCCAAATTATTTTCCATGATAATCAAGGTGAAAGCATGTGGTAAAGACTGAAATCAGTCTGCAAGTATGTTAAGGCTGATCTTAGTCTATACTGTCTGCTAAAGCTTTCAATACAGCAGGAATATACCATGAATAGCATGAGAAGGGTTAATATACCTCAATGTTCTGTGGACAAGTCAAGGAGTGTGTCAATGTTCTGATAATTGCTGCCCTTTGAACGTCTAAATTAGATGGGATGACAAGTCTATTGCTGTAGAATACAAATAAAACTAGCACTTGTTGCTGCATGCATGAACGGCAGTGAATCATGGCCGATATTCCACAATCATTGATTTTCCTGTCGCCAGTAAGGTCAAGTTACTTATAATTTACATGTAGGTGATCTCTTAGTACATAATGTTTTCTGAGTCTTGTTCTGTTAGGAATTGTCAGATTTTTTAGTTTTTGATTTCAGTGAAGAAAAATATCAATTAATTTCTACATACAGAAAAAAAGGAAAACTCAAATCATAAGTTTGCACTGTCATGAAAACCAATTGATTGATATTGTTTCTATGAAAAATGATTAAAGTTGTTTGAATAATTTGTTTGTTTATTTGAACAATATTTATCACCACCTTCAACAGTATTGCATTGTATTGTAATGACTGATGCACCTATTGATGGTTTCCTGTTATTAAACATCTAAAACTAGTAGTCTGCTTATTTATGCATGTACTTTTTTCTCATTTGCTGAACTCAAGGCTTTTACCATAAAAAGAGTGATTATTGATACTTCTCATTTACTCAGAACATTTCACCACCATTTGAATTGCACCAAATCTAATATGAAAGTCTATTTTTATGAAAGAAATATTTCAATGTTAAAGTTCTATCCAGATATTCTTTTTGTTATTTTAGTCAATAGCCCCTCCTTTTATTTCAAATCAGAAAAAAAGAAAAGCATGCAAAAAAAACCACTTGTAGATTAGAGGAACAAATATTACCTCAATTTAAATGTGATGCAGGAATTCTGAGAAAAAAAGAACAAACAAAAAAAACTTATTTCTGAGAAGGCAATTTGATTGCATTTTGTTCAAGGATATGGCTGTTATATTGATAGAGTTTGGAATCGTAACTGCCTATGATTCATTGTTAATGATTTTGTTCTTAACAAATAGTCCTTGATTACTCAGGAGACTTGTTGTATGGACAAAACTTGGGAATAATTTCTATGCTGTCTGTTCCTGTTCTTAATTGTAACTTTTTTAAATGAGGTCCAACTATCTGAAACAATAGTTACTGTGATTTCACATCTTTAACGTAATACACCCCTAATAAAAATATTTCTTTAGAATATATATATTTTCTTTTCTCAAAAAAATGATTTTGTCTATCCAGTTAATGTTAATATTTTCACATTTTCTGCTCTGAAACACAAGGGATGGAAAAGGCTGTTTATTAGTGAGATATTGTAAACATCTAGTAAAAACATGCGGTTTCATACTAACCTTTGGGCACAATGAATGACCATATTCCTTATTAGGGCATGTTTATCAGCATATCGACGGTCATGTCATTTTAAACTTAAATAAGTTAAACAATAAGTTATCAAAAGTTTTTGGCTTTGATCATGATATCTACAGGTAAGTTTAGACAAGATACATGTTCATGTTCAACCAGTTGAAATGCTGTATGTATCTGAGTTATTGACAAAGGTCATGGTCAAGGTCACAAGCAAAGGTCAGACACTTGCAGACTTGACAACAGATTGAAACAGACAAATATCCTAGTTCTTGAATTCGTAACTGATGTAGTAATGAGTTAAAGAATCAGAAAAGAAAAGAGGAACAAAACCCCAGGGAGATGTGTTACAAAATTATCTTTCTACAGCTATTGATTGTGAACATGGTTGTATTTATTCTGCTTCTACCTAACAAGTCTTATTTATGTTTGTTTGATCACAGTGTAACTAGTTCTGGCAGAATAATCATAACTTGTTGCTTCATAGCAAAGTCATGAATATTTTATCCCTACTTATACACTCAAACACCAAACAAGATCTAGGTTATACGAAGAGTTTAGTAGTGTTTTATTGTATATATTAATTTGACTTTTATACAATTTGACTAATATATATAGGTAGATTTTGAGCGGTGAGCCGTGAAATCCACCTTAAACAGTTAAATTCCCATGCAATTCTTTCAAAATAGATAAAACAGACATAACAAAGATACAAATTACCTTTCAAATGAAACTTAGTGTTTGTCTTAGATCTGAAAGTTTACACATAGACCTATGGTAATGGACTGAACGCCTAGGTCAGAGCTCAGTTTTGAAAATTCAATGTACACCTATACATACATGTATGGTAATGATGTGATCTTGAACCCTTGTCATGCTGAATAAATTTTGGCTAAAAATTTTCATCATTATCAAAGGGCAAAAAGCACTGAAAGTACCAACTGTAGGTCAATTTTTATTTGAAAAACTAAATCTATTGACAATTCTGGTTTGAAAGTGAGAATCAAGTGGTGTAGACTAACATCAGACTGCACATGTGTGCAAGCTGATCTTTGTCTATAGCTCTTGTCAAATCAGGAATATTCCGGATATAGCATGACAAGAGTTAAACTACATTTTTGAAAATAACAATATAGATTGACTATTAAAGTCAAAAGATAACAAAAAGGCAAACCCTTGTTTGTCTACTTGAAAAACCATTTACTGCATAAATATTTAATCACAGCTAATGTTGTAGACATTTATCCTTCAATTTGCTGAGAACATTTTTCAGAAAATGCATGTTTTTGTCTGGTTAATGTGTCTCAACTAAGTACTATACTACACATTGTTAATGGTGGTTCATGACATTATTTCTTGGTATAAAAGAGTGGCAGTCTTGCTCTTGTTTGAGCAAACAAAAGCACCAAAAACTTGGTGCCACACTCTGCAGCCTGTAACAATCTGCTGAAGGTGCTTGGTAGTGAAAATAATGTTACGAAAGAGGCAATTCTAAAAAAAAAATTGAGAGTAGTCCCCATTGATAGCTTGGATTGCTCTTGTGATAGAGAACACATGATTATGCATTGTTTCATTTAAATATCTTTATAGGTTACAGACGGCATTCAATCTCTATTATAAGTTAAGACAGAAAACGCCTAAAATTCCGGGGTTATTCCTATTAGAGTCTGGGTGGACTTTTTCATACGGGCCAGATCGAGGTAAAAACAATAGTGGGTATTGTTTCTTACCTGAAGCCATTATCTAGTAAAAGATTGATTATGCTTTTCAATATTTGACTATCAATAATGGGGTAATAATCCTTTAAAGTATGGGGGCCTGACTGGAGGCCCAGAAAGTATGTCATGGTAGTACTCAGGTTAGAGGAATACAAGGAATCCATGGATAGGTGCTCCATCTTTTGCAATATGACTAAAAAACTTTTAAAACAGTGTTAAAACTCCATTCAAACAAACACAAATATTTATTGAAATCATTGACTTATATTTTGAAAAGTGCATTGAAAACATTAAGATGTTACATAACCAGACTAATTGAAGGACAAAAACACAGTGCTAGAAAGCTCTGTCTGTGACAAGTTTCAATCATTTTTTTCATGGCTATGAATTTTTCAACTGGAACGTCTAGACTAATTTTGTGTTTAGACGAGAAGATTTAGACACTAGTCTCCTCATAAACTCACCCGAATGTTCTTGTCATGTGACAATCCTAGATCAGACTGGACTAATACTTTTTGTCAACGATCCCTAACCAGTCTTGTACTGAGGCCTTCAGGGTTTTAGTCTGCTGATATCCAGAAAATGAAATTCCTGAAGAACACAATAGATAGGTTCACAGACATCCTTACTCAAGGTTTTGGAGTCCCTACTACTATACATTAAACATAGTCTATTTTTGACAGTTTTCTTGGAAAGTTATGAGTTATTTTCAGATTAAGGATGAAATGAAGTATGTTAGGATATGAACTTTTAGGGCTCAACTGCAGAAAAGAATTGAAGACTGTTTTAAGAACAGTCTTCAATTCTTTTCAGAAGTTGTTTCTAGAGGTTACATGGGATTCTCATCTGATTTTTTTTGAAAGTCCTTCACGATCTTGCTACTCTTAGTTGAGTCTGATGACTCACCAAACCTGTGTTCTTTAAAACTGGGCTTTTCATGAAATTACAAATTTGTAGCACAAAACTACAAATTAATATTTGAGTCTTGTAGCAGTATATAGTCAATTACAAATGTTGCCTTTAGACAGATTTATAGGATATTTAAAAAGAAGAGAACTCTGAGGACAATTCTCAGTTTTTGGAGAAAAAAGTTGAAAATGTTATAAAGAACATAGAAGTACTCAGTTATTAAGTTTTAATTTCTGAAAAAAATGGAGTCAAGCTGAAAGCAAGGTTTTAAAACTGCCTCTAAACTTTTCCTGCATTAAATATTTTTTTTAGATGATTGCATTACAACATGGGAATAAAAAAGCTTGCCAAAACTCTTGGCTATTAAATACCAGGAACAGATTTGTTGCAAATGAGAGGCTGAAAAAACCATTGTAACATTCAAACAAGTAGAATTAATCTCTTGTAAACTGGAAATCAATGAATGGCTTTCCCAGGGATAATCATACTGGCAGCATACAGAATTTGAACCATGCAAAACATTGAGAGTATTGAAAATAAATTGGTAGAGAATTGTGAAATGCTTTAAGGCATTGCGACAATCAAGGACAAATGGTACCGTAATGTACCGTATTTCTCCTAATAACGCTCCAGAGAGCTATACATGACATTGTCCTAGAGCTTTGATTATGTAAGCATTATCTGGTTTAAAAAATCATTAAAATTGATGTGTTGTGGCCCATTTCCGTTTAATTTGAGGCAAATTTCCTCTATTAAATGATTGTTTAGAGGAAATACATCTCAATTAAGAGATGCAGGCTCCTAAACTTCCTAAAATTTAGGCATTTGAAGTGGGATTTCTTAGTAAAAATTGTAAGGATGCTACTTTTATGGAGGGCGCTATTATTAGAGGAAAAACGGTACATGTAATACTTTAAACTTTACTTCTTATTCTAATTTACCATTCTCGGACTGTTCACAGCATATTTCTCCTGTACACGAAGCATTGGCACACAGTACATGTACAGGCAATTTGTTTGAAAAAAAATCAGCAGTGTAAGGGTTTAAAATGAATTTTAACCCTTTGCTGTTTAATCCCTGCTTTTTACATGCCTGTGATTTTATGATTGAGAAAATATTGTGAAAAAAGAAGAAATTGCTTCCGACAAGCAATTTCTTCTTATTCCACACTATTTTCTACCCTACTGAATGGTTATTTTTCAAATTAAATGCACTTAAAATTTTCGTCTGCAAAACCTTTGAATTTGGACAGGTCTAAAATTTTGTAAAACAGGAAAGGGTTAATACAAGCAAGGAAGTTCTAACTAATTGGAGGCTAACTGAGCAAAAGTTTTGTTTTCTTTACTCTAATATTTGTTTTTAACCCTTGTCATGCTGAACCCGGAATATTCCTGCTTTGGTAGGAGCCATAGACAAACATCAGCCTGCACATATATGCAGTCTGATGTTAGTCTATACCACCTGTTTCTAACTTTCGAACCAGAATTTTCAATAGATTTAGTTTTTCAAGTAAAAATTGACCTACAGTTGGGACTTTCAGTGCTTTTTGCCCTTTGATTTAGATGGAAATTTTTAGTCAAAATTTATTCAGCATGACAAGGGTTAATAATTTGGTATAAACAATGCTTAAAGTTCTAATCTGAGCATTCTCAATATTAGCTAAAATGTAACTTTTTCTGTATTATAAACTCAAAGGTTGGTGGTACTGAAATATAGCTAAAATAGACCGCCTATGTTTCATGACCTTAAAGCTATAACATTAATCAAATAACAGTGACTTTCTAGTGGTGGAGAATCTAATTTCTGCAGAAATAATTACATCAGGAATCTACTTGACACATTATTTGTCTGGTCAAATGAAGATTACATGGGGTGTCCAAAAGTAATTAGAACGAATCAGAAAACTAGTACAAGTATAATGATTGTTGGGAATCTGGTGGAAGTATTATGGGGCAATCAGATTCCATTTAAAGTTATCTTATAACCAAAAAAATTACTCTTTAATACTGATTTACAGTATAATGTAAAATTGTTTATATTCAAATTAATACTACCTAGCAAGAGTAATACTTACAGGTAGATACACTAAGCTAATTGTAGCTGGATTGAGTAAAGAAATCCTAGTAAAAAAGGCATAGTAATTAAAAACAAGAGGGATAGAATGGCTCTAAACTGCTCGACTGAATTTAATTGTTCCAGTGGAACTAATCCAAGTAACTTTCTAACAGTTTCATTCGCATTTGCCTAATTTTTGAAGAGGAGATGTATCCCAAGAATTTAAAGTGTAAAAGACCCTGCCCACCCATTCATTACTAAGAAGACACAAAATAAGTCCCGCCCTGCCATGCCTATATTTATGGGTCAAACAAATATTTCACGAGCAATTTTGGAAAAGGGTCACCTAAGGTACATTCTGGTAAAGTTTAATTGAAATGGGCCAAGTGGTTCAGGAGGAGATGTTGTTCAAAGATTTCGGGCTCAAAATAAGCCCCGCCCTGCCACTCCCATATTTATTGGCTTATCAAAACTGCGCTAAAGTTTCATTGAAATCGGCCCAGTGGTTCAGGAGGAGATGTCATTCAGATTTCAAAGTGAAAAAAATGTGTAAAAATGCCACGCCCATATTTATGAGCCAATCAGAATTTTACGAACTATTTCCTTAAGAGGGTCACCCAAGGATCATTCTGGCAAAGTTTCATTGAAATTGGCCCAGTGGTTCAGGAGAAAAATAATTGTTTAAGATTGTTGAGGACGACAGACTCAGGGTGATCCTTAAAGCTCCCCTTGATCACGTTGTGCTCAGGTGAGCTAAAAAGAACAATATGCACTTACAGTTATCTCCCATTGATAGGAAAAGTTGCTCTTTTGATAGTTAGCATAGTTCACTATTTTCAGTTGAATGTATTAAGCTGTGGATCTATCTGAAATTGCAGACATATCACAAAATAGCAAGTTTGGCATGATAATGGAAATGTTATCACAGATTTAGCTATAGTAATACCTGAGGTTTTCTCTGAAAACAGCACAGCTAAAAATGTTTTTCTGCAATATCTTTCAATTTGGAGCAGTATACAGTTGTTTAATGGTGTTTCTTGTTACTGTGAAAACTATTGTCCCAAGATGGAGGGGTGACGTTATGAACTGTAGCATGATGCCAAAGGCAGAGGGCAACAGTTCAGAATGTCATACCCGACAACAATGTCAATAGTTTTTACCCTGTTAAACAAATCACCTCAAAATAACTGTTTTATTGCCTGATCTATTTTGTGAAAATATATTTTTCATTCAACAGTTTTGTGCTTAGTGTGCATGGATGAAACAGTTCATACTGTTGCCCTGTTACGTTACAAATTGTACTATGTACTATGAAACAGTTTGAAATGGTTAATTTACATTTATATAGGAGATAGGGTAATGATATAAAACACATGATAATAATTTATGGTATCTTGTATCTTCAGACTCACCAAGGGCTGTATGATGATCTAAAACCAGTACCGTTTGTGGACAACCCTGAGGAATATGGCTACATGTATGGGGTCTATTCTGAAAAACAAGGTAAAAAAGACAAGGCCGCCTCTGGCCACGGTCAGGATGATAAGTTACAGCAATATTATGACAGGTATAACAAGGAGCATAATAGAAACATAGCTGGTGAGGATGATATAGGGAATGAGAGTGACATTGATAATAAAAAATCTGAAGCCAATACAAAAATTTTAGATGAAAATGAGCCTGACTTAACACAACTCCCTGTTGAAGGGGGAGTAGAGGAGCAAAGAACAAAATCTAAACTTACAAAATCTAAATCAAAGTCTAAACCAAAAAGGAAAGAAGAAGAAAAATCACTTGCTAAAAATGATGAACCCAAGAAACCTAAAGAAGTTAAGGACAAAAAGAATAAAAAAGTTAAAAAGGACAAAATAAATCACAGACATAGTAAGCATGGAAAAAAGAGAAAGGGTGATAAGAAATCAAAAAAGAAATCAGGAAAGAAACAAGAGAAAGAACAATCAACTACAACTTCAAAACCTGAACTTGATGAAAGTTTTCTTGGATCTGTGGACCAAGAACCTGGTCATTTTAACATGAAAGATTTCATAAAGGAGCATCCTGATTTTAAGGAAAATGTTGGTACAATTGTTGCTCAATCTGATGATAAAGAAACTACAACTCAAGAAGCAACAACAACAACAATGGCTGTGACTACAACTCTGGCTGATGATAGTGCTGATGATGACGGTGATCATGATGATGCTGACGATGCTGATATTGACGATGACAGTGATGATGATGAATTAGTAGGTGCCGATAGTGATTCACACGACAAGAGTAGTGAGGAGTATGAATTCTACGATTACTATGATGAAGAAGGTGACAGTAGTTATAGTAGTAGTGAGGTCGCTGCAGAACAAGGAATTTACGGCACTCCGTATGACTGGTTTAAACAATATGAAAAAATGTTTGGTGACCAGCCCATGGCAGATAGTCCTGGACTTGATGACAATAAAGCTGAAAATACATCAGATAAAACAAAATATGAGACTAAAACAGCTAAGACGGAACCAATAGTTAAATCTGTAGAAAAAACTACAACTGCAGTGTTTATTGAAAACAAAGACAAAATAGATGAACCTGATAATATTCCCAAAACAGCTATAGAACCGAGCACTAGTCCTAATCCACCTACCCCTCAAAAGGATGTGAAATCTACAGTAACCCAGCCTGCTATTCCACAGTGGAAACAAAAACTTAATTCATGGAATTATATTGAATCTCGGCCAGTGGGTGAGTCAGGCTGTTGTATGGTCAAATATGGGCTTGTATCTGACATTTCCAACAATTTCACAAATAAAGACATTGAGCAGTTTAGACAACCACACAGGGCATTTAAAATGTTCTGCAATTTGATGTCTCAGCAGAAAATAGTTGTACCCCCCTATATGTTTGTATGGAGTTACAACTATTTCATGTTGAGCCATTGAATTGTGAAAAGAATCTATAGGTACGTAGCAATCTTTTATTGGTAAATTGAATACTCATAAAGAGATATAATGCTGCCTTCATGTGAAATAGTTGGAAAAGCCATTGGCAGGCTCAAATGTGTTTAGTTCCAGTTTTAGTGCAATCTTGGTTTTTATATATCTCTATATTTATACTTTTTTGTGTCATTGAACAACTACATGACATAATTTTCAATTGGAAAATGTTCCAAAACACACATATAGCATGATTTAGTAAGGAAAATAAGCAAGGCATTTTAGGCAAAATTTATAAGAAAAAAATGCTGCTGTAGTACTTTTATCAGGGTTTTAGTCTCATATAAAGAGGTTCCAATAAGGACTCAATATTTGGGAAACTTAGGAATCCTTCATTAAAGTTTGAGAGTTTCTGCTTAAACACTCTTCAAGGGTGTCTGGTTTTAGGTATTATTGCTGTATTATTGTTACTTTTGTTTGTTATATTTTGCTTGACATTGTAATAATTTGAACTTTGAAGTAAGAAGCATAGAATTTTTGCATATTTTACATTTAATTATGATGTTCAGAAAAAAAATCTGACTTTAGCTTGCCTCAAAATGCTCAGTTTAACAACTCTGTTCGCCCTGTGTCTTCTTTAAACAATATCTCAAACCACTGCATCAATTTCAAACAAAAGTGGCAGAAATGTTCCTTAAATGGACCCCTTTCAATTGCCACCAGAGTTAAAATATCTAAGAAATTTTTATAATTTCTCTTCTTCTAAAACAGGAGGTCAACATCGTTTTATTTCTAGCAATCTGATCATCAATTCATAGACCTTAATGAAAATAACTAAAATCTTGACTCTTTGTCCATCAGGGGAAGTGCACGAGAAAGAAAGGGGGGAGGATGATTGAGTCTAACTGTATAAATCTTTTAAACTCCACTGGTCAAAAACCTCTACATTTAGTATGGATTGTCAGTTCATAGGCTTTTATAAAATTGGCTAAAAATTTGCATCAAAATCAAAGGGCAAAAAGCACTGAAAGTACCAACTGTATGTCGATTTTAATTTAAAAAACTAAATCTATTGACAATTCTGGTTTGAAAGTGAGAAACAGGTGGTATAGCTCCTGCCAAAGCAGGAATATTCTGGGTTCAGCATGACAATGGTTAATGAAAAAGGTCTTCTTGCCAAGTGATCAGGGTTACAAGGAGTGAATCCTTAATCATCAGAGGAATGGGAGATTTTTTTTTGACATGTACTTACTACTTCCTGCAAATTGTTTTGTCACTTTCAACCGCTTTTGGGAGGAAGTGCTTCTGTTGTCAAAGAGTCTTCGGATTTAATTTGTAAAAATCTCTTTTCATTTCATGACATAGATCGACCTTGAGCTAAATTTGTCTCAGGCAAGGAACCCAAGACCAATTGAATTCTTTTTTTTTTCTTGCTAGAAAGCTAGAAATTATTTCTTTCAATTTTAGGTATCTGTATTTCCTAACATGTATTCCAAAGTATCTTTATCAGAGATTAGCAAAATCAAACAAAATTTCCTGTAAGTTTCAAGCAATGGTTAATCAAATTAAATTTTCTTTAATTTTCAAGCAATGGCTGGTTTCTTTCAATTATGGTTGATTAAAGGATGAAATATGTAAATGCAAAATGTATATGTTATTAAAATTTATCATCCATTATTTCAGAGGCGTGTAAGTCAGATATGGACTGTATGGCAGGACGTATGTGTAAGTTTGGTCTGTGTCTGTGTGGTCAGCCAGATTTCTGTGATGGTCACAGTAAACCAGTGTGTGGGTCAGATGGACAACAGTACCCCAGTCACTGTGAGCTACACAGATCAGCATGTATCCTGGGATTCCATATAAGGATTGATCATGAAAATAACTGCTTCAAGGATAAACAAGGTAAAACAATTTAATCTTCTCTGTATTTACTTTTAGTTTTTCCCAAGCTTAATAAACACATTAGAAAAACCTTTTATTTTTAAGCTCCACTGGCAAGACTATTGTTATGGTCTAGTGTTGTCATGGGCCTGTCAACTGTTTGTCTGCATGTATATCCACAGACTCTTAAAATGACATGAATTCAATAAGCAATGCAAAAAATTTATTGTTTATAAGTTTCATCCTGATAATAAATATTGGTCTGTGGAGTCATATTGGCCTTGAGTTACCTCTTGTAGACCTACACTGAATGAAAGAAAGTAAAGGACCCTAGCATTAATTTAGTGTTTCCATGGCTTTGCCTGATCTTACGTATTGCCCACAAATATAATTTCAATCTTGACTGTCATTAAAGAGAGTGAATTTCTGAGTATAATCTTTGTCTGATACAGATTTTGGTGATAAATAAACAGGAAGCCCAGAACTCAAACAGGGATATTTTATATAAATAATATGGAATGACAGTTTTATGTCATTTTTGTCAAGTTTATTTGGTAGTAAATATGAAATTATCTGTATCTAGGAGAGGGCTTAATTTCTTGTCTAAATTGGGGATCTTTGGATGACAATATATCTATTGATGTAAACTTAAAATGGGCAAATGGATGGCTTGTTTTGAAACTTTGCATGCAAAGTTGGGTAACATTTTTAGATGTTTATGAATCTTGTCCAGCTTTCTAAGTGTGACCCGTCACGCGAAAGGGACCATCCAGGAACTCTGTAAAATTAATTATTCAATTTGAAACCCAAGCAACTCCATCTTTCTGTTAGCTCTGAAGCATGACATTTTAACAGCCTCCTCTTGCTTATAGAGGCTGAAATCTCTTTCAAATTTGGTTTGGTAAAATTATGCAAATAGGATACAGTAAACCAAGATTTTCCATAAGAAATACTTTCCATTTGGAAACACAATATGTTAAAATGCAAGTACATTTCACAAATAGAAAGCATTATTCCATTTCCTAATGCTCTAAATGATTTTATAATGGAAAGGTGAACATTATAAACGTCCTAAAAAGCTTTTATGCCAAGTCACTTTTTAAACAGTGAATCATGATGAATTTAACTTTAATTTCAAAGAAAAGTAAAGCAATCCTTGTATAAACAAACTCATGGAAAATAATATTGAATCGCTGAATTGATAAATTTTTCAGCATTGCTCATACATAAATAGCATTGATGAATAAGCTGTAGTCACGATGTATTGATCTTTCATTGATGTTAAGATGATTAAAAGTATTCAATTGAAACCCCTTGCTGTCCCGTGGTGTCCGTGGTCTAGAGGTAGAGCTTTGGCCTCTTAATCCAAAGGTCCTGAGTTCGATTCTCAGGGGCGGCTATCAATCTTATTTCTTTCATTGGCCTACATATTCGGCGCAAGTACAGGTGAATTTTCCAGGAGGCAGAATTGCAAGGGATTAATCTAAGTTGTAAGAACTTTTTTCCCAATCGATGTAAAATAAATAGGTTTAGTTGTCCTTCAAGTCTTGCCAAAAGGTGCAGATGAAGGTCAGTTTAATGAAGTTTATCCCAATAACACATTTTTTTCAGATGTGCCTATGAATTTTAAAATTCTAGTAACGCCAATGTAATCAGCAATATTGTCAATTTTTTTCAGACTGCTAATATCATTGATCATATAAGGGAAATGCATATAACATTGATATAGAGGATAATTGTTTGTTTTAGTTTAATATTGAATTATATTTCATTGAGTGAACAACAAAAGCTATATTTTCAGGTGAAAATATAGCTTTTTGTTGTTCATGAAATGAACTATCAATTGATCTTAATTTAAAAACAATCAATTCTATATTTTTTTAAATTAAAAAAATGATACAAATGTGAAACTTTTAGGACACATTTTCTTAGCTCTTGTCATGCTGAACCCAGAATATTCCTACTTTGGAAGGAGCTATAGACAAACATCAGCCTGCACATATGTGCAGTCTGATGTTAGTCTACACCACCTGTTTCTCTTTTTCAAACCAGAATTGTCAATAGATTTAGATTTTCAAATAAAAATTGAATTACAGTTGGTAATTTCATTGCTTTTTGCCCTTTGATTTCGATGAAAATTTTTAGCCAAAATTTATTCAGCATGACAAGGGTTGATATAAAGCATTCATAATGATGTCACTGATTTGGCTTCTCTTAGATTACAATAAATGGTTGAAAGACGGGCATAGGTTTTTGATAATTCACTCTCAAGGCGGTGAGTTTATTAAATGATAATCTACTGTTTTTTCTCAATAATCCACCAAAAAGCATTAAAGAATTGATGCTCATAACAATGATTCTGTACAGCCTGCTTTGGTAGTTTTGTTTAGGCTTCAATCTTGATTATCTTATAAAGTGTTCAGAAAAATATGATATCCTTGAAGCCAGTTTTAAGATAGGAGATTGGAAAGTTAATGGCGCCTTTCACTAGATAGGACTACTTTGTGCTATTGATTGGGCCATTATGAAGGAGAAATAAATGCTTCTATTTTCATTGTTGTGCATCATGTTTTTCTCATCATAAAACTTCTATGGTGTGCAGTTCTGTTATTGCGAAGACAGGCAGATGTAGCACAACAATACTTGGGACTTGTTGGGTGTTACAGTTGTTGATGTTAAGGTGTCTTTCAAAGAAAGCTATCCAAAACTGGTCAATGTACTATTATCATGTAAAAACAATTACGAAATTAACCCATTAGGAAATGACAAATTCTAGACAAGTCTAAATTCAAAGATTGGGTAAAGACAAAAATTCTGTTGATGACTCATTAAAAAAATCTGCCTTTTTATTAACTCCAGTGGCCGAAGGCCACTTGGGCTATTGTCACGGCGTTGTGTCCATTGTGCATCCGTAAGTCAGTGCATCCGCGCATCCGGTCTTAAACTTTTTCTCTAAAAATCTTCTCCTCAGAAGCCACTGGATGAATTTCATCCAAACTTCACAGGAATGATCCTCTTTCAAAGTTGTTCAAGAAATTTTGATCCAATGAAAAACATGGATTTGATGGGCGCGTGGAATTTCCAAATATGGTAAAAAGTGAGTTTTTTCAGATTCAAATTTTACATGAATGATCCTTGGGTGACCCATAATCAGTCTACAAAAAACATTGTGATTGTATAAAAGATATGTATTTTATGGGCGGAGGTCATTTCTCGATTTGTTACATAGTGGATACTTTAAAAACCATTTCTCAGAATGTAAATGATGGATATCAAACAAACTTCACTGGAAAGATCCTTGAGTGACCCTTTTTCTGTCTACCAAAAATTATTGTGATCGGATGAAAGGTATGTATCTTATGGGCGGAGGTCATTTATCTATATGTTATATAGTGGAAACTTTGAAAATCATTTTCCCAGAATGTAACTGATCAACCTATCAAACACAATTCCCTGGAATGATCCTTGGGTGACCCTTTATCATGCAGCCAATATTTATTGTGATTGGATGAAAAATATATATTTTATGGGCAGAGGTCATTTTCCAAAATGTTATATAGTGGAAACTTTGAAAATCATTTTCTCAGAATGTAACTGATGGAAATTGATCAAACTTCACTGGTATGATCCTTTGGTGACCCTTTGGTGACCCTTTATTATGCAGCCAAAATTTATTGTGATTGGATGGAAAATATGTCTTTAATGGGCGGAGGTTATTTCTCTATATGTTTCATAGTGGAAACTTTGAAAATCACTTTCAACATCAGTAGAACCCAATTCTAAAAATAGTCTAAAAATCTAGTTTGTAAGAAACAGTGGGCAAACAAGTAGTGTCATCATCTTCCCTATGTTTCTAAAGAGTTTTTATCAAGCCTGCATGCTGTGGTTTCCTAAAAACATTATGGTGTGGGTGGGTTAGTGCATCTGTAGGTCTTTCAGTCCTTTTCTGGACAAATACTCCCAACATCTATTGATGGATTTTGAAACAATTTTTTACTTCAAGGACAAGGGCTTTGAAAAACTGAATTGCGTAGGAATGGGCTAGGGTAAACCAAATTGGACATTTAAAAAGATTATCCTAGAAATAAGGTAACCGGTCATTTTGGCATTGTTTATAACAGAACAGCTTTTCATTTCTCATCTTTTGAAAGACTGATTCTACATCTTTGTGCATAAATTAGAAATATAAAAGATTAAAAATCATTGAAGTAAGAAGAAATCATTCTACACTGTCCTCCAAAAAGAATATAAAAAAGAACATAAAAATCATCGACCCTCACAATGAGTAATTTACTGCTTAAATTATTAATTACTATTAATAGATTTTTTTTTTCTTCTATTGATAGATTTAATGCAGTAAAAAAATGTCATAAAATTGCTTAAGAAAATAGAAAATATATTTTCAAGTTATTTCTTCACTATTTGTTATATACAAGGTAACACAGGAAGCGGTCTACTGTAGGCACAAAGCCAAACTTTACAAAGCTGGATGATAGGATTGCTATTGACATGCTCCAGTTTTCAAACAGTCTTCCATGGCAGATATTTTCTGGAGAGATAATGGTATTCTTATGTAATTACCATGTGTTTTGTCTGAAAGCATAGCTATTCTATCTAATGCAGACTTGACAGATTTTGGTGCCTATTATCTAAATTGCTGTTTGAAAGTTTCTGGCATTCAAAGGTTTCAGTTCAATGCTGGTTAGCCATATGATGTTACGTCAAAAGACTGAATAAAAAAAATGAAATTAGCTATATTAAGATTATAAGAAAAACATCATAAATACAGAGGTGCTGTAATACAGATTTTCTCCACTTGTCCTTGGACAAGAAAAGGCAATTTAATACTTGTCATGGATCAAAATGAACATGCCCACAAAAAAAAGAACAGATAAATTTGGAAAAAAATATATGTTTAAATGGTGTACCCATCAATTTCTTCATCAAAAACATCATTCATTCCAGATTCAGAATATTCAATATTTGTGAAAAGTTAGACCCTGATCAGTCTGCACAGATGGTCCCATTTTTCTTGATGAGTCACATAGTAATAGTTAATATCACTTTTGTCCAGTCATCAGTAGTTCGTATTCAAGTGGAATGGAGATCTTTAGGTTGAGAAAGATTTTCCATGAAGTCAGCATTGTGGGGGGTAAATTGAATAATGTAATAGTGCCTGCAGAAAGATTTTTGTGATGAAAACTTCCCACTGCAGGAAAAATCAATCTATCCCAATTCATAGAATGTCTCCCAGTTTTACGTAAAGTGGTTTGCTTCGTCATTTAGATCAGAAATTGAGAGGAAATCAAGACGTAAAAATCACGATGGTATTTGAAAGATAGGTTCTGAAGGTTATTGAAGACTTTCAGAGAAATATGGACAAAAAGCCTGAGAATTTGATTACGATACTAGCTCTTTCTATAATAAGCCTGTATTCAGACAATTGTGAGAAAGAGCATTCAGGGAAAAATAAGAAATGATACTTATGATTAACCCTTGTCATGCTGTACCGGGAATATTTCTGCTTTGGCAGGAGGAAAAGACAAAGTTTAGCCTGCATATAGTTGCCGCATGCTCTTAATCCACACCATCTGATTTCTTTAATAAACCAGAAAAAAATAAAAATGTTATTTTCTAAATAAATGCTGACTGACACAATGAAGGCATACAATGCTCTTTTTATGCCCCCGTATCAAGAGATCGGAGGCATATTGTTTTACTCATGTCCGTCTGTCTGTCTGTCTGTCCGTCCGTCTGTCCATCCATCTGTCTGTCCGAAAACTTAACCCGAAAACTTAACCTTGCCAATATCTTCAAGCCTATTCAAGATACAAAGCTAATATTTGGCATGATGATAGATCTCAATGATCCGCATCCGCTGGTACCAAAGTCAAGGTCATGTGACAAGGTCAAGGTCATCTGTCAAGGTCAAACTTTGAAAAAAAAATGCCGTTACGGGGGCATTCGTGTTTCACAAACACATCTTTTTACTTTTTATTCTTCCAATATTCTTCCATCTTGAAATGGTTGAAGGGCATCTGTCCATTTGTGAGTGAGTGTTAGGGGTAGGTATGAGTAAGTCCCATTCTTGACTTGAGCAGAACTTCTTCATTTATGAATGAGTTTCACAATAAATTGACACAGTTGTTCCCCTGGCTGAGTACTAGTATTTTGCAATGAGATTGTCTGGTACACCCAAGGTCAAGGTCGCGACTTAAGGTCAAAGGGGTCGAGGATAAAAAACAGGGGCATCTGTATCTGTTACACATTTCTAGCATTTAAATGCAATTTTACCAGGGTTTTCTTTCAGGTTGACAAGAGTTAAAATAAACCTCAGATTTTTTAGTCTGTTTAAAATCCTTGAAGAACAACCTATTGTTGGTGCCAAGAATATGAAAAAAAAATTAATTTCTTAATTTTCTTAACAAACAGCAATGAACAATCAACCCATTACCATACAGAATAATTAAGTTACTATGACTCATATCCAAAGAAGTTTCATTCATAAAATGGCAGCTGGTGGACCTAGTAAGGATTTCTGATATTTCTTGCACCAGTACTACCATTAAGTCTGTACCTGACTGTCTCTTATCTGCTATCCCACCTCTGGATAATGATTATCAACCCATTGGTGAGAGACTAGTGTCCATTGGGATATGTGCTGCCACCAGGGGTCAAAACCATAATATCTCATGATTGAAGAATGAAATAGAGGATAATCGTTTGTTTAAGTGTAAGATCGATTTATATTTCATTGAGTGAATTTTTCACAAAATGAAATATTAATCGATCTTACTCAAAAAACAAATGATTATTCTATTTCTTTAATGCAAAAATGAGACAAAATGTAAAATTTCTAGGACATATTATCGTAAAGCGCGTCATTGTTTTCGTGATAGCTATGCAACAGTCATTGTGACGTCACTTATTTTGCCCCGCATAGATGACGTCAGATAGGATGAAATGCACAAAAGCAGGGTATAAGTTTTTGATAATTTTACTGCTTTTGCGGTGAGTTTATCAAGTGATAATCTACCGTTATTTCTCGATAAACCACCGAAAAGCATTAAAGAAGTTACAATACAAACTGACTATGACAGCTGCTGCTCTTTCCCGGTAGAAAAAAGGCTTGCTTCACTTTCTATTCTATTTTGTTCAATATTGAATTTATATGCAGTTGGTTGTAAAAAAATAGGTCTTTGCTTTAAGTCCTTGAGGATGGCATTTTGTATGACATTTATTTACGTATTCTAAAAGAGAAATTTATATATTCAGTATTGATCTCTGCCTGGATCCACAAAAATGTCAGGGTTTATTCTATAAATAATTGATATGATGGTATATATGGAATGGGATGGCAGATTTACATGTTTTTCATTTGCAATAAATTGCAAGGGACTTGCAGGATTACTACATTTTGTTCCTATATATTGTAGCAGCTGACTATTGCATTAATTCTTCATTGTTTTACAGGGTTTTAGTCTGACTTCAACAAAGTGGGGTCCAAAGGACTCAATAATTGGGATCTTAGGGATCCTTTATTAAATATTGAGAAATCCTGTTTAAGATATATATTTTTTATTTTAAGCACTAAATTTGGTTTATTGTATGAATTCCTTGATTAAAGGTAAAGAAAGTATTGGATATAATATGGGCTAGTTAGGGCTCAACTTCAGCAAAGAACTGAAGACTGTTTTAACAGTCTTCAAATATTTTCTGAAGCTGATTCTCAAAGGGCTTTTGGACTCACATCAGAAAGTTTTTAGAGTACCGGCTACTTATTTGAGAGTCTCAGACTCGCAGAACTTGTATCCCTTAAAATCCTGGTATAACAAATTATCATTTTCCTCCACCAATGGTAGATCAATTTAGTTTGGCATTGCATTAGTTAGTCTGCCTGTCTGTCTGTCTGTCTGTCTGTCTGTCTCCTTGTTCATCTGGTCTTACTTTTAGCATAAACTTATACATTTATGAAGTATAATGAGCTAAATAGCTTTGTACAATTATATTCTATCATTAATATTTTGTGCTATTAGAAAGAAATAGTTGAAAAGCTTCAAGGACAAGGTTTAATGTTAAAATTCAACTCCTCCAGAGCCCTGATGCTAATTTTATCAATGGATTTCAATATAATTTGTTAATCCTTAATTATCAGTAGTTCTGCTAGTTGAAACAAAAGTCATGTTCATACATCAAGGTCAAATGTTGATTATTGAGATGTTTTGAAACAAAACATTATTATTAATGAATGATTTGGTACAGTTTTATATCATGGGTGGAATTTCTGTTTGATTACAAATAATTGTGTTTAAGCTTCAAATGACAAGGTCTCATGTCAAGAATAAATGTGAATAGAGGTTATACAGAACATTATAACTGCTTCATATATTTTTGGGTTTCATTAGAACTTCACACAATAATTCTATATCATCAGCTGTAATGTGATATAAAAATCAACAACAAAACATTAAAAGATTCAAGGTCAAGGAGGTACATCAGAATAAGATTTTCAAATTAAGTTTTTGGCGAGCATAACACCTAATGTGAATCAAATTAGTTTGGCATAGGTCTTGTCTCTAAGCTTGGAGAGAAATATGAGATTAAGTTTTGAAAGTTTTATGTTCAATGTCATAATATCCAGGTCATATGATAAAATTATCATAAGCTGAGCTATTGTGAAGCTTAATTTTGATTTATGATAGATTGATATTTCATAAAGAAAACTATGTACTTATCTTTTGGTTGAATTCAAAGCATATTTGTAAAAAATTCCTATCTATAATAGCTTAAAAGAAGCTGAGTAATTTAGATTCTTAAAGTAATCCTAGCTGTGTCTGTGCTTGTAAAGGTATATCTATTGACAATGCATTCAAAGTCCTTTCTTACTTAACTCATATGTGAACTTGTGATACAACTGAAATATTGTTCAAAATTCCATACGAAATCTATGAAATAACTTTACAGCTGCACGACACATACCCTATATTGTCTGACATCAACAAAAATGTAAAAAAAATATTTTCTTTTCTTTCAAGGGGGGGATGAAGTATTGTCAAAAAACGCTCTACACAATCAAATTTTGACAATGCTTTGACACGCACACACCCCTACACACACACTCCCCAAGAAAAAAGAATCCACCAAACTTTGTTGAAAATGTAGAAACTGTTCCACCAATTTCTTTCAATGTTTTCTACTTTAAGAAGGTATGAAAAATTAAGATTTCATCAATTTCAAGTATTATTGTCTATAACTTCTTCAAATTTGGTCCCATCTAAAACTGTATGGTGTTATTAGGGATTAACGTAGTGGACCTGAGAAAGTTCCATAAAGTTTCAGAAGTCATGAACTTTAACAATGGTAACCAAGATTTCCTAATGATTTCATTAGGAAACCTCAGTTAACATTGTAAAAATTCATGAGGTCCAAAAGGTTGTGGAACTATTGCGGGTCGACTACCTTAAAAGAGAGATAAAAGTTAGATGTATTTCTAGTAAATGATTATCTACAGTGTTACTCCCTTGGGAAGATAATGTGGCAGAGCTATTGATTTTCTATCTCGCCAAACAGTCAAATCTTGAAGGCTCTCATTGTTTTCTATTGTTTTTTTAAGTTACAACAGACAATCAATTCCAATAGGGCACCGCTATATCCTACTTTGAGGATTTAATTGACATCAATTTTCATATAACAGGAAAGAAACTTCAAGTCTATTGATAAAGAAAGTTTTCGAGGGAAAACTTCAAAAGTCCAATCAAAATTAAAGTAGTTTGAAAAAAAAAATATGGGGGCATAGTATTAGCTCTACCGGCTGGATATCTTTTTAATTTGTTCAAAGGGAATATGAAAATTTTTATAGACAATACACAAATAAACATAAATTAAAACAGAAAAGAGAAATAAATAAAAGTTATTAAAAACCCAACAGAGACTGACATGAATCAATTACACTGACTGTCATAAATAACACCTCACGTGCATTCAGCTGTGGTTCAATGTGGGACATTAAAAACAAGTACTATTTGTATTTGATGGAAGGTACTGATCTGGATGTTGTTCAAAGGTGGAGTAAGGTTTTAGGCTAAAACAAAAACATTTGTCACACTTTATTCAAGATTAGAAATGACCACTGTCTTAGTGTCAGTAACGAGTATGTCCACCATGACTAATAATCACTGCTTGCAGTCTGCGTCTCATTGAGCCACACAGATTATGCAGAAGGTACCTCGGGATGCAAGCCCACTCCTGATGAAGAGCGTCAGTCAATTGTTGGACAATTTGAGGTGGTGGCTGACATTGACACAAACAACGTCCTAGGATATCCCACATGTGTTTGATTGGATTGCAGTCAGGTGGGTTGGCTGGTCATGGCAGAACGTCAATATTATTGGCTTGGAGGAAGTTTGCGGTGATACGCGCTGTGTGTGGACGTGCGTTATCATGCATAAAAGTGAAAAAGGTTGTCGGGGAAACAGGGGTTGGACAACAGGCTGTAAAACTTGGTTTATGTACCCCCTGGCATTCTAATTGCCTTGAACAACAACCAGGTCCGTTTTGAATGCATGGTTGATGGTGGCCCACACCATTACCCCGCCACCACCGAAGGGAAAGATTGAACCTTGACTCGTCACTGAACACAACTGTCCACCTTTGCTGTCCGAGGTTATTTTGAGCCCATACGCGACGTTGTTGTTGACGATGCTGTGAAAGTATCATACCACGATAAGGCCTTCTGCACACCCCACTTTCATGTAACCAGCGTCCTACTGTGTTTATACTAATATTCCTACCGTGATTTCAAACAATGGCTGCAGATGTCTTTAGCTGTTGAAAAAGCGGTCAGGAAGGTCCCGTTGAGGGATAAAGTTGTTTTGACATACAGATGTTGAGTGAGGCCTACAAGATCTACGCCTGTCCTGAAGACTTCCTGTGGCGTTCACATGTCAAACTAAACGCACTATAGTTGATCTTGATATATTAAAACATCTAGCTACATGATTTTGGGAACTGCCCATTTCCAGCATGCCCAAAATGCGTAGGCGCTCTTCATTATTTAGTCTTGGCATTATGGATATGAATACTTGTATCCTTCTTGGGTGAAATTCAAGGTCTGTTTTGACTAACAAAGCCACTTGTACAGATTTCGAAAAACAGAATCATTTCTATAAGTTGCACAGGGTGCACGAGTAAACCATTACAACAAACTTACCTTGGGAAGCACAAGTTTGTAAAAAGAGTTTAGGCTATAATTCAAATTTAAAGATAAAATTATTGTCTTCTGCTAATACAAAAAAAAGTCATTTAAAAATTTTGGTGAGGCCTTTTATATGACAGTCAGTATAGATGATATTTTCTTTAACCAATGAACACTGCCAGTATTAATACATATTTGACTTGTCATACAAAAAGTGACTATCTTGGAACTATGTTGTATAAATATTTTGAAAAGGGATAAGGTCAATCATAGGTCAACCTGGGAACACATTATAAAATTATTGTACATAAAGGTAGGTTGATCGTTCTAGAGTCAGAAAATCAACGTAGGGAGAAAAGTGTAGAATCTTGTCAGTCTATGCTCACTGGGTTCAACATTTTAAGTACTACCAAGATGGTCCCTTTTTGCCTGACAAATCACACACATATATGTGACCCACCACGCAAAAAGGGACATTCTGGGAAGTTCTTAAAAGTGTTGACCCTTGTTAGTAAAGTGTTGACCCTTGTCAGACTGCGCAGACTGACAAGGGTCGACACTTGTCGCACATACAGACAAAAAGCCTGTATGCGTACTTCTGATGATTCATTTTGAAACTTTGACATTATAAAGAGGATAACAACAAAAGCTAACGAGTGAAAATATAGCTTTTGCTGTTCATAAACTGAAGGATTTATCCATCTTAGAACAAAACTCAAACAACTATTCTATATTTTTAATGTGAATATTGGATAAGATATGAACTTTTCAGACACTTTATGCACATCATTTTGCACATGATTACTAAGCAACATCATCATGATGTCATTGCCATGCTCAGATACCGTCAAATAGAGTGAAATTAAGTAACAAGGGAATATTCTTTTGATAATCTAACTGGTTTGCGATGAGATTATCAAATGATAGTCTATGGTTATGTATTTTTACTTGATAAACCACCCAAAAACGTAGAAGAAATTACTTTCTTTCAAATACCTATTAGCAAGTTTGATAGATATAAACTACAATTTGTTAGCAATAGTGAAAGGAGCACTGGGCTTCCATAGGCCTAACTATGGTTTTGAAATTTATATGCACAGAGAAGACAATCTGGGAAGTAAAGTTCAATGTTAAAGGTTAGGTCCAAAGTTAAATGCCCTTCACCTGCTCCTTTGGGAGAGACAGGAAAGGAGGATAGAGCAACCAATGGGTTAAAACCACAGTGATTGACCAAAACATCATAACTTGAGCTTGAAAACTATAGTTAGCATGTTGTGCTTATTCATTGATGATTATTTTCGAAATAGGACTTATTTTGTATACCACACTTGAGTGATGTGTATAATGAACTTTTTAAGTCAATCATGTATGGTTCATGTACAGGACTACATCAGTTCATGATTGATGTTCATGATCAGATGGATATAAACTGTCATTTAAGAAAAATCATTAAATATTCATTAACATATGACAATGTTTTCTATTCCCAGGCAATGTAGATGTTGACAAGTATGAGATAGATAACAGCAAAGATGACACCAAAGATACAAAGATAGCAGAGATCCCAGATCCTGTTCTCCCTGATGATATACCTAAATCTGTTGTAAAGAAAGGTGGTGAATCTGACAATATCAGCCAAGATGAAGCTGATAATGATCAAGACAGCAAAGAGTTGGAAAAGGACAATGATCAAGTAAATGAAGTCAAACCACTTGATGACAAAGTCAATGATGTTCTAGACCTGTCAGAAGTGTCCAAAGATGTTGTAATTGGAGGTGGCATGGTCGAGAAGACTGTTGATAACATGATAAATCAAGATATAAACAATGTGGCTGACAGTTTTGATAGTGATGATGGTGATTATGATGATTCTCAAGATGATGATGATGCTGACGATGATGACCTTGATGATGATAGTGCAGAGGAACTGTACCATGGTGATGTTGTAACAACACCTTTCACCCCTGAATCAGACGAATCTGATGAAACAGAGGAGTCAGATAACCAACAAGCTGATAATAAGATATCATTTGGTGAGGGAAGTATAAAGAAGGCAGAATCTGAGTCTATAGAAGGAGATAACTTGATACCTCTGTTCTGTACCCCAGATGTATATATGAAGTTTAAGGCAGATGTCCTCGAGTACCACTGTATCTATTTTGGCTTACAGAACTGTGATAAACAGACACAAGAAGGTAAGTAACTCATGTTACATGGAAATGTTTCATGGTAAGCCAGGAAAGACCACACATCAAGTATTCTATTTCACATCAAGGTTTTATTTCTGGTGAATTTTATTTAATTAAAAAAAACCAGACTATCAATATATCATCATTGGGTCTTATCTACTGTTTGTAAAATTAAACTATAGATACAACAAACAGCTTTTACATTGTGGTTGTCTACAGTTTATCTTATAACTATACAAATATCCCTGTGATAAAATCCAATATGATATTTTTCATTATCGCAAATGGTTATTTTTAGAACAAAAACATAATGCTGGTATTTTTAGAAACTTTCATTTCTTTGAGAAATATAGACGAAAACAAGGCAAATAGAGGTTGTAAGATCAATATAATCGTACTTAGTGTATTGTATGAAAAAAACTCTAACTCAGAGGTTGGAATTGATAATTGTCTTGGCAGAGACTCAACAATTATGAATTCGCCCAACCTCGTTAGATTTTTTTTCATACAATATACTTAGTATGTATTCTATATATATCTTTTGTGTCAAAGAGAATTTGATAACTTTAGAACACATTTCAGATCAATATCTTTCAAAAAATTTAACAAGGTCAAGATATCTTAAAGATAGAATTAGAATAAGCCTTGTCAGGGCTTCTAAATGAGTTATTCTTGATTTTGGTAGAATCTTGAGATATTGTATTAAGACTTTAAATCTAGCAATTCAATTGCAATGCAATAAATCTTCAATGCAAATACATAGTATCCATTGACCTTTTGCTATTGCAGTCTTATTGTGATATCCTTTTTCATAAGTATTATGGAGAAAATGCTGCTAAACATTTGCTTCATAATAATTCTGAAGCAAATGTTTAGCAGCATATTCTCCATAATATAAGAAAGGTCAAATTTTCATAAATTCTAAACTGAGATTTCTGTTGAAGAATAATGAATACTCATAATTAGAAAATTGTTATTGAGTTATTTGAGAATTGTTTCTGTGCTTGCAAAATTTCTCAAGTGTCTGCTTCACAAGTTACAATGGTGATTCCTCATCTTTTAAATCAAATTGAAACTTTTCAAATTTAATTTGACTAATGAGATTTTCACATTTGTTTGATGAATGTTTCAGAGAAACAAAAGCTTGCAGCGATGATGTTTAATTACTTTGATGACAATTATAACGGTACAATTGAGAAAGAGGAATTATGGGAGATGCAGCTTCGTGAGCGTATTGATGAAATATCCAGCCTCTGTACTCTTCTTGATATTGCAACATTCGATGAGCTTGGGGAGAGGGATGGTAAACTATCCACAGATGAATTTATTCAGGCTTTTGGTATGTACCATATTGATGTTAAGTATACAAACAGATCTAAACAAATAATGTAGAACTGGTCATCAATTTTTGCCTATCACTAAGCATGGTTTGAGTCTGTCCTCAGCAAAATGGGGTCCAAGGGACTTGAGATTTGGAGTCTTAGGGGTCCTTTTGTAAAGTTTCGGAGTCCCTGCTAAAGAATAGATAATTTCTTTTAAGCGCTTTGCTTATTTTTATATGTACTAGAAATAGAGCAATTCCCTGGTTAAAGGTAAAAAAGTATTAGATATATATTGAGTATTTAGGGCTATACTTCAGGAAAAAGTTGAAGACTTTTAAACTGTCTTCAATTCTTTTCTAAATCTGATCCCCTGAGGATCTAATGGACTGTCACATCAGATAGTTTTGAGAGTCCTGGCTACTTATTTGGGAGAATCAGACTCGCAAAACCTGCATCCCTTAAAACCCTGGACTAAGCTTTATTTTGATGTGTTAACATTTCCCCTCTGTACAAATTTTAGATCAGTAATTGTCTGTCTATTGGGTGTTTTGAGATTAACCTTTTTCATGCTGAAATTTTTTTTGTAAAATTTCATTAAAATCAAAGTTCTGAAAGCACTGAAATCTGTTATTGTATATCAATAGTTCTTTGAAATGTTTATTTTCAACTAGGGTCAAGAGTTTACTTCAACTATTAATACCTATAATAAGTCTTTAAAACACACATATTTTACAGTCCTGTAAAGACCATTAATATTAAAAATCTTGGGACTCTTTTTATAATTGTCTACACAGAATATTATTAAACCCAAGATATTCTCTATATCAATAGTCTGAAGAAGATTTCTCCCAAATCAGATTTAAGTCAGAAATTATTTGTCAGAATAGTATGAAGGTCAAGTGAAGGTTGTTAGGATGGAACGTCAAGTGTTATGAAATATTCAATTGTTGTATTGACTGTCTAGGACATACGGTGAACTATTGGGAAATATAACATAGACAATACATGATCAATACTTCCAGATTGTTTTCTGTCCAGATGGGAAAATAAGGACCATGAAGATGATACTTGGCATAGATCCATTCAAAGTGCAGGAAGAATAATGTTTGCCATAACAATAAAGGAAATTTTCTCATTTTGATATAATGAATAGTTTCTTTTTCTAGGGCAAACAATATTATTTGGTTGACCTAGAAGGAAATAGCAGTTTTTCTCTCGGCCTAAGAAATTGAGAAGTGATTGTGAACTCTTCTTTCAACAAAATCACTGGATTTGATAAGTCACACCAACCTAAAGTCCAAATGTCATTGTTTTGCATTTTTTTCACTTGTACAACCAGAATTTCTCAAGCTTTTCCCTAGCAGTACTCTTTGATTTATGGGTGGACTTTTAAATAATTTGTCAAAGTACCTGGTTTATTACTAAGTTAGTTTTAGGTCCAAATGGCAAAGTTTTATTCCAACTTTCGCCAATATAAGGTTTCAAAATTGTACACATATTTTCTTATTCATTATTTGGTAGATAATTGTTGATCAAGCATAGATGACAAAATTTAAGTAAAATTTCTAATTTTTTAGTTCTTATATTTCTTGACACCATTTGGCCAATTATGCCATTATGCTCAGATACCCAGTATTCGCAAACAGAAGTGCATATTGTTGGCTCAGCCCAAAACAGTTGTAACTGCCTATAAATATATAGGCAATTACAACTTTTTGCCAGAGCCACTTAAATATATGTTATCCGTATATTGTAGATATACCAGATTTGTTGGAGCACAAACTAGAGATAGTTCCACTGTTGACTACAGTTGGGAATGGTTTGGAAGTGAAATGTGATGTTACAACATCCAGCGATGTTGTGTGGAAGAGAAATGATGTTGATTTATCACTGCTAGACTTCCCCGGTATTTCTGTAAGTACTCCATTCTGATTAGCACCTCACAAATCTAATATGGTCCCCTGTCTACGATGTTTATGTGCAGTTGATCAATTTACCCAATCTTACACAAAATGTGGCCTGGTTTTTATCCAGTAAATGGTATGTTAAGTGGCTGTATTTTACCAAAACAGATTTTGGACTGATACAGTAGTTTGGTCAAGGTCAACCAAGGTCATCCAGTAGTCTTGTGAAGGTCAACCAAGGTCATTCAAAAGTCTTGTGATGGTCAAGCAAGGTAATTCAAAAGTCTTGTGAAGGTCGACCAAGGTCATTCAATAGTTTTATGAAGGTCATACCAAGTCATTCAAAAGTCTTGTGAAGGTCAACTGAAGTCTTCCAAAGTCGGGTTAATGCTGACTAAGTTCATCCAATAGTCTGGTGAAGGTCAACCAAAGTCATTCATTAGTATTTGGAAGGTCAACCAAAGTCTTCTAAAAGTCAGGTTGATGATGTCTAAGTTCTTCCTATAGTCTGGTCAAGGTCAACCAAGTTCATTCAATAGTCTTTTGAAGGTCAACCAAAGTCTTCCAAAAGTCTGGTTAATGTGGACTAAGTTCATCCAAAAGTCTGGTCAAGGTCATCAAATAGACTTGTCAAGGAACCATTAGTTCATCCAATTAGTGTGATAGATGACAATGCCAAGGAGTTAATAAACTTCAAACCCTCTTATTCATGCCCCCACTGTGTAAAACCTATATTAGGCAAAAGTTGTCTCAAACTAAAGTGCCTTGATCCAGACTGGTCCAAATGTACTCAAATTTTGCAATGTTTACAACAAAATTGCAAAATTTGAGGACATTTGGACCAATCTGGATCAAGATTTTTCCAGTATAATTCAATAGTGAAGCAGATAGTGTAGGTTAATTTTGGAATGCATGTCTGTGCAGTCTTAAAAGGTAGATAGTGTAGGCCAATTTCAGAGTGCACATCTGTGCAGTCTGATGTTAGCCTATACTGTCTGCGAAAGCTCTTCGTACAAAAAGAATATGCTGTGAACAGTATGATAAGGGTTAAATGCCTCTACATTCATTTTTCTTAAAAATCTGGTATTGAGGCACACATGATACATAATCATGGCATCGAAATTATTACAAATAACTACATTTGAATAAACTTGTTTCTTTTTTATTTCCTGACAGACAAGTTCATCTTTTTGATATATAAATTGAATAGAGCTAGGAAATAAAGCACTCCTATAACTGCAATTAATTCTAGTCTATACTAAGAATTGTTTGTTTATAAATCAAACATCTACTTTATCTGGTAAATGAATTTTAGACATTGATTGTTTGATGTGTTTGGCCCAGTCTATGTTTAGTGTAACAGAAATTAGCTATAGGTTAAGCCTTGTCCTAATGTTCAAGCTGTATATCTGCTTAACACAAACCTTTGGCTGTCAATATAGACTAAGATCAACCTACACAAACATGCAATCTGATCTTAGCATATACTGCCTGCCCTCTACTTAATCATTTTGCATTAAAGCCTGAGCTAACCAAGTTAAAATGTCAAAAAAAACTCAAAGATTGGCAATTTGTATGTAACAATATATAATTCATCAAGATAAGGATTTATATATATTTAGTGGGAAATGTTAATAAGAAGGATAATTGTTTTTCACCAACACCCCCACAACATGTATCACAATTGTTCCTCTTCAGACTATAAAAGGCTAGGACTGTTTGATAAAAACTAATTAACCCGTATGCTGATGAATTAAAATTATATATCAAACAAATTACCAATTTTTGGCACATTTCAATCTGTTTAGCTTGAGTTTTTGCAACAATAATCAAAAAGAAAGCAGGTAGTTCAGACTAAGATCAGACTGCACAGATGTGCAGGCTGATCTTAATCTAAATAGACTATAAAAGCATTGTGTACAGCTGGAATATGCCATGGAAAATAGGAGAAGGGTGAAGATAAATAGTAGAAAACATAGGAAATGCAAATTGGAAGGATTTAGTTAATACTAATTTATTTTAGTTCAATTGCGCCAAAAGCTTAAGGTTATAGAATCACTCTGGAACACTCAATTCTGATGTTTTCATGTCCCTGAGAGAAAGGCAGTGGTATTGCTACCTAATTTTACAGCTGGATGAACTGGGGCTGGCTATTAAATGTGTCACCAGTAAACACAACCCCGTAACAGTGGGGCTCATTCCACACACCTCCAGGCCACAGGTGGAAAGTATTTACCTCTAGGCCATGAAGGATTTCATTATTCCACCAACACCTTTGTAATATGCATTAAATATTGCAGTTATATAGTATAAAACACTCAGAGGATTGATTGATAAACCTAATTAAAATGGAGGTTCTAATCTGACATCACTGGTATTTGATTTCAAAGGCAGGCTGCATTGATAGAGTTCACCCAGGAAATTCAATAAAACTGGTTAAATACAACCAATCTATGGAAAATTAATTAAATCTCCAGGCTAATTTCTAGGCTATGTCATTTCTGTGCAATCACTTTAGGTTACAGGGAACTATTACATTTCCCGTTGTCGACCATTATAACAAAAGCCTATATAGCTCATACCCAAAAATTGACGGAAAGTCAAGCCTTATATCAAATTAAAGAAAAATCTCTCGCGCATCCAAATAGACCATTTTGAATATAGCATGATCCATTTTTTCTATGAGTAATGACGTCATTTTTAAGATAACCCTCCCCACCCACCGAATTTCGCAGTCGGTTCCGGAAAATACCCCGATGTCTAGAAAATGCCTCTCAAGACCCGAAATTCACTCTCACCTCTTACATTTTGTATCAAACTTGTAGAAACAATATAAATTTCCGAAAATAAATGATTAGATATGATATTTATATATTATGGACCAATCAGAGGCCGCCCTTATCTTTGTTTACTTCACCGTTAATTCCCTGGACAAAATGTGACAGATGGCGGGAGATTGTAATGGTTCCCTGTTACAGAATAATGGCATTGTTATTTCATTACTAATAGTTCAGCCATAGATTTCTCTATTTAATAAGTTTTTCAATCATCTATGTTAGGTAATCGTTTAGCTCTACCCCCTTTAACCCTTTACCAACAACAAAATTTCAGGGTGGTCCAATTTGAAAGCTGCTGCAGACAACAAAATAAATTATATCAAAGGTAGAAAATGTGTATTGTTTAGCATAGAAAATATTGAGACAAAAGGAGAAAATGCTGATGATCAGCATTTTCTTCTTTTGCCACAATCTTTTCCTAAGACTTCTCTAATAGAGACATCAAAACCAAGTCTTGTTTGGGAAAGGCTTAATAGCATGGAATAAGTTGTTACAGATAATGATTGAAAGAACCTTTTCTTATTTCTGCACAAAGATCGTTTAGAATGTCTCATTCCAGGGTATTCCTTTAACCCAATACTAGATGACAAATTTAATATTATACAAAAATGGAGATGTAGGAAGACAAAATCAATGTTGATATAATTTTAGACATCTTCTTCATTAAAGGAGCAACTTACTGTGGAAAAAATGAAGAAATGCCTACAACAATAAAAATTCTTAATTTTCCACAATTCTTTTTCTAGGCTTTTCAGGGAAGCAAAAATTTACAAAAGTTTAGGGGGATTGGTTTATGGTAGGGTCAGTGAATATATTTACAGGCACTTTCAATAGTTTTGCTATAACCCCACAATTATTAATTGTGTCTACTTCCAAGTAACTTATTAGATCAGCCCTGCATCCAGGATAACAAAAACCAAGATAGAGTCAGTATTACCTGCCCTAAGTTCAGGATGACAAAACAGTGCAAATGAACGTGGAAAGCGGGGTATATTTTGGAAACAATTTGCAAGGGCGTAACTGCCATTATGCAATTTGTGTAAGTGCTTAAAAAAATAATCCTCTGTTGAAAAATACTGTACATGAATGATCATAGCATTAGAACTACAGCTTATTCAAGCTGTAGTTACAATTTTTTAATTATTCACCAATGCTCAAATCATAAAAATGGAGCAGACATAGGGCATTCATCTTTGGTCACAGTTCTCATATCACCTTTATCCTATATATCCTTGGTTGTCCCCTTCTTTATGCGTACAAATTTCTTGTCCTAGATACATCTATGCAGCTTGCACCGTTTTGTTATCCTAAATGCGTGACTGTATTACCCGGTGAAGCTTATTCCATATGTATAAAGATTGATGTGCTTGTAATTCTTTGGTATCCCTGAATACTATCCTGCTTTTACATTTCCATAGTTTGTTTCATTATTGACAGGTTCTATCAGATGGAAGTTTATATATTGAGAGCATTGGTGTGGATCATGTGAGCAATCCGACCTGCTATGACATTTCTTACATTTCCACAGTTTGTTTCATTATTGACAGGTTCTATCAGATGGAAGTTTATATATTGAGAGCATTGGTGTGGACCATGTGAGCAATCTGACCTGCTATGACAGAAAGAAACCTTCAGTTAAACAGATGCATATGTTGACTATACAGAGTAAGTTTGGTTTTAAATCACATTCATTTACAATAGGAAGATTGAGTTTCATACCTCATTGAAATCAACAAAAACTCTCTTCATTTCTTAAGTGTTTCCAACATTTTCAAGGAGAGATGTGGAAAGAGCGGGGTTCCAAAAGAGTGGCCTTAATCACAGCTTAAATTAAGCTTTAACTATGTTGTTTAAATCACCCAGAATTTTTTGTTTCATGTCAATGACGGAGTATTTAAGGCAAATCTACTGCTTGGTGTGAAACAGTCTTAAACATATAGGCAATAACAACTGTTTTGTGCAGAGCCATGGAAATGATGCTTTGATTTCTGAGGTGTATGATGACGGTGGTCAAGAGTTGGGGCAAGTGATTCATTTATTGATATTACAGCCATTATCTGCAAAGCTTGAAAAAGGCTCTAGCTGTGACAATAAAATTCCATACAAATTCAAAACACCTCAAAGATTTACATCAATTTTTTATGCTGTCAGATAAAGTCAACTTGCATATAGTGATCGTCTGTAATTGTGATTTTTTGAACTTCACAACACCATAAAATTGTATGGCTGTGTGTGAAAAAGTAAACCTATTTGTGAATTTGACTTTTAATTTCTCCTATACAGAGCCTCCACATGTGATTGTCTCACCTGAAACTCTTGACACAATTGAAGGTAAAAATGTCCTGCTGCACTGTCATGCAGAGGGGTATCCTATTTCTACAATAGAATGGCAGTTTGAAGACAAGTCAATACAACGAGGGGCAAAATATTACATTAGAGATTGTAAGTCAATTATTATACTAATACCATTTACTCTACAATAATTTAGGAAATGATAGGAAGATTTATTGATAATTACTCTTTTCAGACATACTTCAGAGTGAGTGTTTGGAGTCTGTGGCCCTGTGGTAGGGAGCTGCCTTGCATACAATCACAATATGTTTGTTGAAATTTTCCGAGCAAAAATATCAACAGCCAACTTCCATTCAAATGATCATTTAGATGTTCATTTAGATGATTGGATGTTAAAGTGTAAAGTTGGTTAAAGACTAAGTTCATAAGAATGATATCTATATCTATATAAAGTTAGGTTTTGAAGAAAATGTATTTCAGATTCAATAATAAAATTAAAAGTTTGTAGATAGCTTTCAAAATGATGCAATTATTAATACCTGTCTAACATTAATGGCAATGCATTGAATAACAAGACAACCAGATGACATTTGAAATATAAATAAATAAATTGTTACTGTGAAATGAAATCCAAGATGAAACATTTGACCTTTGTTTTCAGATGACAACAGTTTAACAGTGATGCATGTTGAGTATATGAAGGACACAGGGTCATACAAGTGTATAGCCAGAAACAATGCAGGAGTAGGAGAAGCTTCAATACACATGACTGTTCACAAGAATAATCAAACACAGTATGATAATGGTACAGTAGTAATTATTTCCCTTTTTCTTTTACCTAATAAAAAAAAAGAAGCATATGTCTTATGTTAGATTTACAGCTACATGTACATATAAAGATTTAGAATATTTCTTATCAATTAGATTGTATAAGATGAAGAAAAAATAAAAACAAATTAAAGAGTGTGATTGCATATGGTTGAAACTTATCCTTTTCATAGCTTAGATTATTATATCTGTCATGTATGTACGTAAGACTTATATAAAGGTAATGTGTTAACCCTTGTCATGCTGAATTAAAATTCTCCTTCAGAATTGCACTCATATCAAAGTACTGAAAGCCCTAGAATCAGGGTCACAGGGTGTAGGACAGTTTTTCTTTTTGAAAAATTAATTTCATGAACAATCCATCCTTGAAAGGGGACAAACAGGTAGTATATAATAAGATCAGACTGCACATATGTGCAAGCTGATAATTGTCTAAAACTCCTACTAAAACAGGAATATTTGGGGACTAGCATGACAAGGGTTAAGGTTGAATAAAAAAGATGATATTGTTGTTTACTTGTACAGGTATTCCAGCAGCAGAGGAAAGTTTTGTTGTTTTCCACGATGATGGGTACACTATGCATGAACCCAGTTTATGTCTAACACAGCGCCATGTGGCTCCATCCTTTGGTAATTTCTACTACATACCAGACGAACTTGATGCTCCGCCTGCCCTGTGTGAGTCTGGTGTACCATGTGTATGGGGGAGTGCCATCAATGTCAAAAATACATTTATCTACGCTACACAGCCACGAGAGAACAGAATTGTTGTGATTGATATTAAAAGATCATACAATCCAAATCAGGTTGGTTATGATATATGGACACTATAATACCTACACTATTATTTATCTACTAAGTTCAAAACTGTCGAGTCTGTGCATTATATTTCTAACAATTTCACATATGCATCATGTAAAGACTAAGATCAGCCAATGCATCCACACAGTCTTCACTATGCATTTAATTGAGCATGTACCTGACATTTCAAACAATTTCAAATGTGCGCAAAGCAAAGACTCTGGTCAGTCTTTGCATTCACCATGCCACTTGAAGATGATTAAGGTCTAAAATTATCTTTAGACATTCATGCAATCTTTTTATGGCCCGTACCGTGTTTTACCATTGTCCGTCTGTCCATCTGTCTGCAAAAGTTAACCAAAAGACTTAACATTGCCAAAATCTTCAAGCTAATTCAAGATACAAGGCTCATATTTGGCATGATGATAGATCTCAATGATCCCCATCTGCTGAAACCAAAGTCAAGGTCATTTGACAGGGTCAAGGTTATCTGTCAAGGTCAAATAACTCGAAAACCTAACCTGTAACTGTCTGGGCTTCTAAATTTTTGCACCTCAAGCAGATGTTAAATTGTTGGTAATGTAACATACAGGCTCAATTAATAGGTAAGTCCCTTTTGTCACAGTTGCTGAAAATTTCAAATTTTCTCTGTGGCTGCATGTTCAAAGATCAATGTCTGTCCATCATGCACAAATGAGGTTGTTGGAAATGTCACTCATATCAATGGCTAAGTGCAAATAAACATATAGGCAGCTACATCTGTTTCGCCCTGAGCCATTGATGTGCCCATTTTTTGAGGTTAAGGTACAGATGAAAACACTTATTGACCAGCCCTTCATTCAGGATGTGTAGAAGTTTGCAAATATTTAAAAATGTTATCCCTTTTTACATGTTAGCTCATTTGCAAAGCTGGGTACAATTTCTATAGACTTTTCATCCTTAACATAGTGCAGGCAGATCATACATCATGATTTTCAAGTGGTAACCAAAAATTTCCAATTATTTAGATCTTCATAAATTTTCCAGTAATTAAAACTGTTTGGAAGTAAAAACTAAGCCTTTTCATCAGTACAGCCTGATTAGAGTATTTACTCTATATTATTGTCTTCAATACGCACCTATGTAAACTATTTATGCGCCTGTCAAGAGACAGGATGTATTATAAGATCACCCTCAGCAACCAAGCTTCCAGTGGGTGGGCAACGTCCCCTTTAACTCTTTTCTGGTACAAAATTCTGTCCCCTTTTGTCAGATTTTCTTAAAACTTGACAGTGCATTGTGAAAGAACCATAACTCTACCTAGCTTAATAATTTGAGTTATTTCACTTTGTTGTTTTTCATACTTAGGCATTCAGCCCTGCAATGGGTGAATCTTTTGACAATTGGCCACCTTTTTTGAAAATCTCTTTTCCACTTGTCTTTATTCATGTAATAATCACTATTGTTACAGGTGATATTTACAGACCATATTCCTGTATCCCTAAATTACATTGACCACCTTGATGAGGTGTGGGTCGTGTGTTGGAATGGAGAGAGTGACAATGGATCTAAAACAATCGTCATCATCAGGAATGCGAGTCAGAAAATGCAACATCATGCCATACATACACAACCCATCGGTAACAGATTTGATCTGGTGAGGCTTGTCACAAATTGTAGAATTCTTTACTCCTGCATTATGTTATTACCCTTTCCTTTTATTCGAAATTTAAAACTGGTCCAAACTGAGGGAGGATATTAACACCAATGTTGATCTAATATAAAATATTGTGGGTAAAGGAGATGGTAATCTTTTTCTTATCAATATTTTCTTGAGTATTTAATGATAGACATGTACAGATCCTTGCACATTCTCTTAATCTTTATACCAGAAAATTTAGACTTTAAATATGTCCAAAGATAAATATGTAAAGAGCTAAAAATCATGCATATGAAAATATTTTGACCTTTCGTAATGATTTTCTATGAAATGTTTGGTAACAAGTTTTTGTTATGGTCCCTTGAGTTATATTTGTCATTTGAAATCAGCTGCACTATTTGGTATATGTTGTCTGCAGACTTGAAACACTCAATAGTCACAAAGGTCATTCAGTAATGAGAGAGAGAGCTTATTGAAATTGGTCTGATGTGCTCCTTAATCATAAGATCCTTGCATTTCTTTCCTATGAATATCCATACTTATTTTCAGAATGCCAATCCTGTGATGTATCATAATTACTTAGTTAACTAGGATTGCACTCATCAAAAAAGAATATGTGCATGAATAAGTTCACATAATACATGGAATGGCATTAAAACAGTAAATGACATAGTTAATAGTTTAGTGTGATGTTTTGGCACTAAGAAGTACATGCATATTAACCCTTCTGTTGATGTTTATGATATATTCCTGCTGTATACAAGGCTTTTTCAAACATTATAGACTAAGATCAGCCTGCACAGTGGTTCAGTCTGATCCTAGCCAATACTACTCACATTCTACTTAATTATAGTGGTAAAATTTGAGCTAAACTAGTTTGAATTATGATGAAATTGGCTTTTTATTTTGCACAAAAAATAAAATTATCAGGACAAGGTTTATCAAAATGGTATTTGTTACAGGAACAAGATCTATTCCTGCCCCAAGACAGTGAGCTACACCACCCATTCAAGTTTTGCTACACTGTACACAATGAGCACGAGGGTTACCCTAATGATTATTTTTTACAGGTACAAGATCTATTCCTGCAACTTGACAGTGAGCTACATCACCCCTTCAAGTTTTGCGCTACTGCACACAATGAGCAACAAGGGTTACCCTAATGGTTTTTTTTACAGGTACAAGATCTATTCCTGCCACCAGACAGTGAGCTACACCACCCGTTCAAGTTTGGATACACTGTACACAATGAGCAACAAGGTCTATTTAAGATAGAACTGGTCACCAAGAAATATCTGAAGGCTGTAGACCTCACCAAATATGCTTGTGTACCACACTCTGTGGCATTTGAACCTCTTGGTAAGTATGTTGTTCTGTTTAAACAAATTAAACTGCATCAATAAATGATAATTGTTTATTAACCCATAACCAGATTGTAGAATGATCTCAGTTTAAGAAGTTGCAAGAGATAATTAACAGTAGGCTGAAATTGGAAAAAAATGTCATAGGGTAAAAATCACAACAATATATAAAAGAAGCTGTGTGTAACACTTTCCTTCCTTCAAATCAAATGCATAATATAGACTTCCTCTATGGTCAAGTTGTAAAAGAGTTTTAAGCATGGTGGCATTGATATGCATTTCCATTTCTCAAAGTGGCTTGATATGGTCAAGATCATCTAACAAATCCATATTTCTTCAAAATTTACAACTTGAGGGGCAGTAGTGTTTCACAAAGACATCTGGTTTGACATATGACTGGTTCAACAAATCGATTTAATTAACCAATCTTAGAGTATTTGCATAGCAAAATCGCTTTTTCAAATCCATCATATAACTGGAAATAAAAATCTATCAAACCGTGTCTATAAACAGCATACATGTTCTACTCACAATTTAAATCCCAAAGGGTAAACTGTCTATGGAAACATTCCTACTTTTTCTGCGTTGTTTGTTCTACAACATTCCAAGCACATATTGGCTGTACTGCAGGAGTAATACATGTAAATATTCTGGCAAATTTCATGTTTCAGGACTTTCAGTCCTTTGATTTGTAGTATAAAATCAGCCTGTGCCTGATATTTCAAATAATTTCACATGAATGTGAATCATAAATATTTAGCAGCAGTTACAAAAGCACTCAATTTCATATGAATATTCACTGACTGACTCAGAAGGGATCAAGCACTTATCTTTATATAGATGCACAGCAAAGACTCTGGCCAGTCTGTGCAGATACACAGGCTGGCTAGAAGCTTTGCTTTGCTCACATTGGAAATTGTTCGAAATGTCTTGCACAGTGTCAAATGCATTATCAACACTTGTGTATGTTTATCATTGACAATTACAGGTGGTAATGTGCTAGTACAATGCATCCAGAAATCAGCGGAGGGTGAGACTAACATGATTCTAAACCTTGACTATATCACAGACACTGTCAAACAAAACTTTACCATGCCAGGCATACCACTGGTGTCCCCTGACTCAGAAAATGTTGTCATTGTAGACCAAGAGGGGGGAAGGATATCAATCTTCAAGGTCACAAATCAAGGTATGAGCTTATAGGTCATAAAAACATATCATGATTTCTTTTATAAACCTATAAACAGTAAAACATGTAATAAGCTTTTCCTTATATGGACAAAGAGAAAATAGTTGTTAAAAAGAATGGTAATTTGATACAAGTTGTGTTTGCAAATTAGAAGCATAATTTTAATTGAATATGTATGTTATTTATGAAATAATTTCATCTTCGTGTTGATGTGTCCATGAATTAAGTCTGATTGAGTAGGAGTTATATGCAAAAGGTGAAAATCTGAGGGTGGAGCTGGAGGATTTGCTTTGCATATAACTGCTCCTCTCCACCCCAATCCCATCAGACTTTATTCAAGGACACATCAACAAAAAATATGAAATAATTTCAATTATAACGAGCTTAAAATTCTGAAATTATATTTATTACCCTTCTCTAGATGTAAAATAGTTGTTATACAATGTCAAAAGCATCAACATTACCACAAAAGATGACATTGATTAAAATAAATGGGTAGAGCTATCTGTGTACATGGTAAAACTTACTTCATATATGCATTTTACACCATAATGTTATAATGAAATTTTTTCAGTAATTTTATTTTGTTAAAGCTCATCAGAATCATCTGATGACAATTTAAATGAGTTATAACAACCTAGTCTTCATTTAAAATAACTTTTAGACCAATAATATCTACTTTTTAAGATATTATGAATTTAAAGAAGAGGATTTTGAAAATGGTCACTTTATAGAAATGGTCTCTGTATATATGTGGTTGGTCCAGGAAGATGTGAAATACAAAAGATTTTCAGTTTTGTATAACCTGTGTTTGAACTTATTAGTCCCCTACCGGTGTTCACACCGGAGGGGACTATAGGTTTGCCCTCCGTCTGTCCGTCCGTCTGTCCGTCCGTCTGTCCGTCCGTCCGTCCGTCCGTCTGTCCGTCCGTCCGTCCGTCCGTCTGTCCGCTCAAATCTTGATCCCGCAATAACTTAATAACTAAGCAAGCGTTTTTGATGAAAGTTGGTATATGACTAGATGGCAATGTGTAGATTATGCACATCATTTTATTTTTGTTTTTAGACTTAAATTGAGGTTGCTATGGTTACAGAAATAGTGAAAATATGGCCAAAAATGGGATCCTGCGATAAGATAAAAACTAAGCAAGCTAGTTTGATGAGACTTGGTATATGACTATATGGCAATGTGTAGATTATGCACATCATTTTATTTTTGTTTTTAGACTAAAATTGTTGTTGCTATGGTTACGGAAATAGTGAAAATATGGCAAAAAATATTGGATCCTGCGATAAGTTAATAAGTAAGCAAGCTAATTTGATGAGACTTGGTATATGACTAGATGGCAATGTGTAGATTATGCACATCATTTTATCTTTGTTCTTTGACAAAAAGTGCGGTTGCTATGGTAACAGAAATAGTGAAAATATGGCAAAAAATGGATCCTGCAATAATTTAATAACTAAGCAAGCTAACTTGATGAAACCTGTTTTAAAATGTAAAAAAAAATTATAAGCCATGTTAGTCAGGGTGGTGATGCAGCAGTATTAATCACTTCCAGTGAAAGTTCTCATTTCTTACCAACAAGACTGAAGAAAAACATCTTGGATCAGACAAGGTAACTGTTATTGATACTATTTCTTGCATCTGTCTATTGCTTCCATGAATTGTATAGTGGGCACAGCAGAGACAACAACTCATGTAAGTCTTGTTTAACCCTTTAACAAGACCTGGTTTTGACGTCCCTGATAGAATTGGCGTGGGAAAACATTGAGACAAACAAAGCCGGTAGGGGACTTATGCCCATGTCCAACATGGCTCTTGTCTATCCTACATTATCCGTTTAAATCACTATTTCAGGTGGAATAGAGAGACAGTTTGAAGTAACTGTAGATACCAGTGTAGACTCAGCTACATTCCGCAAGGCTCAGTTTGGTCCTGGATACGATCTGTATATGGTGTCTGCGGACTCTCCAGCCATCTTCTCCGTCAGTCTGACCAGCGGTAAAGTGGACACCATCAGTGGTATGTTACATTTATATTATCATCTTTTAAATCCTCGTAACTACAGCTTGTATGAAGCTGTAGTTACAAGGTTTGGGAAAAAATTGTTGATATGTGGTTATTTGGTTGTTATTTTCATGACGCTTGAATGAATATATTGTCTAGCCATATTTAGAATAGAAAAAATTATTTGTAACAAATGATATCCTTTTTTTAGTTGTAAAGGCATAGAAATAGGTTACATTTCACTATGTGGAAATATTAGATTGTACTGCAAATGTTGTATCAATTACTTGAAAAAGGGCTCTAAATGACTTCATGAAGGCTTTCTCTGTACTTTTTGGACAACAGGGTTCAACACAAAGTGGAGTCCAGGAGTCCGAGACTCTTTTTTTACCCATTGGGACTCCTTCATTTCTCAAGTAAGTAGTCCAAAGGACTCCCAAGATCATAAATGAGAATATTTTAACAAGCAAAAAACACAAGGCTGTTCTCCGATCAACCATTATCATTCCATCCTGTAGATCTTTTCACTTCAAACCTCCTAGAAATAACATTTGCTTGTATCTAGTAGTATTTTGAAAAAAAATGCCAAAAGATTTACTCTGGTGGGGATCATTGTTTAAAAGAAGAAATTGCTTGAAAGAAGCAATTTCTTCTTTTTCCACAATCTTCTCCGATTATAAAAATTCTGACTCCTCACTTTTGAGCTTGGAATCCTTCATTTCAGAACTTGAGAATCCAGTGGACTCCTTATTCAAAGAAGTTAGTATCAATCCCTGGACAACAGTCCATACAAAAATTCTTATCATAGAGTGAAGTAAACATTGTCATAGAGGAGAATCATGCGACATAACACTTTCAGAAAATCATGAATAAATTCTGTCAATATGTGACCAATTTGAAATCAGTTTGAAGCATAAAGGTAAAAAAAAAACGTCCGGAACTTGCAAGATGTGGCAGATCTTTTGAAATCTGCTGATAAAAAAGTTATTGACGGCCAAGTAGAAAATTCTTGCCTGTCATTAAGATTTTTTATCTGAAAATTTTTGAAAGATCTACCTCAACCAGCTTATTCCTGGTAATTTTCTGCTTTCTCTACTTCAAACCTTTTTCAAATTGGTCAAGTATTCACAGAATTAATTGAAAAAGTATAAAAAACTTTTGTCACATGATTCCCTGCCGTGATCGTATTTTTGAATTTTCATCAGTCTACAGACTAAAATGCTCTTTATATTAACCAGATGTTGGAGAATCTGATCCGGCTTTATATCTACCCTGGGCCAAGAAAACTAGACCACTCATCAGCGGAGATATATTCAGCGATTATCTTACCACCGCATCTGAGTCATCCATGGTTATTCTAGACGGACATCATCACAGAGTTAACTGTAATTTTGATAATTTACACAATCCCACAGTGTTAGCGTATAGTCGTATAGCGAAGTGAATATGAAAAAAATTCTAGAGGAATTAAACTCAAACTACATGAATAGTATCTTAACCCTTGTCATGCTGAATAAAAACTGTAGAAAAATAACATCAAAATCAAAGTCCTGAAAATACTGGATTACTAGTATAATTGAGCCAGTGGGTGACATTTCCAACAATTTCATGTTTGCGTGATGGACACACTTTGTGCAGCCTAGACCTCAACACTATACAATGAGAATGTTCGCTGATAGCATGAAGAGGGTTTTATTTCATATCTATCTATACACTTTATAGTAAAGATTCCTGTCAGACTGTGTGGATGCACAGGCTGGCAAAAGGCTTTACTTTGCACTCATGTGGAAATGTTACCACAGGCTCAATTGTGGGTAAGTATTTATCTTGTAAATATAACTTTAAAACTTTTCTAGTTTAAGAATGAAAATGGTCCAAAATAAGATCAGACTGCACGTATAACTCCTACTTAAGCAAAAAAATCCAAGGCTCAGCTTGACAAGGGTTAGGCAGTTAATGAGTTTTTGAAGCTAACCATTTGAAATGAATGCTTAATGTACAAATGAACATCAACTATTTAATTCAATGAAAATATGAATTAAAAATTGGTCCCAAATTAGGCCCTCTGATATTGGTCATATACCCATGGTTAAGGACATGAAAAATTAAAACAAATATTCACAGTTATCTTAAAACGTCAAAAATCAATTAAAGTAAAATAACAAGTAAATAAGATTATTATATTATGATGTACAAAATCAGTGTAATGATTGTTTTCCTATTATTGCAATGCTTTAAAAAGTTATTATCTAAAAATGAAAGAGTGTAATGGGATATGAATGACCTTCCACTCCTATTTCAGTATTGGACTCATTCACCTTGATTTTAGAATCAATGTTTGAGCCATGATAATTATACTTGTCAAATGCCTGTTGTCTGGTTTAAGGTAGTGGACCTGTAATAGTTGGGCAATGTTCCAGAAATAATGAATCTTAGTAGTGTTGATCGAGGTTTACCTAATGTTTTCATTCGGAAACCTTGGTTAACATCATGAAAAAACATGAGTTCCAAAATGTTGCAGAAATATTATAGGTCCACTACCTTAAATGAAATTGTCAGTAGGCAATCAAGACCATTTAACTTCAGCTTTTTTCAAGCTGAAGTTAAAAGGTTTTGGATGCCCAAAGACAATTTGTGTGAGTTGTTATGAAAGTTGTCATATTTTCATTGATATGTAGACAATTTTATTATCTGCTGTTTCCCATTATATGGCTTGTATGAATGATGAAAGTGTGTATGAGGCTGAAATGTTTGTTTTGTTATTTAACATTTTTTGTTGTCTGATTTAAGGTAGTAGACCTGTATTAGTTTTGCAGTATTCAGAATTCATGATCTTTCACAATGTTAACCAAGGTTTCCTAATGAAATCATTAGGAAACCTTGATTAACACTGTTAAAATTCAAGGCATACGAAACATTGCGGAAATGTTATGGGTCCACTACCTTTAAGTCACCCATGCAGGTACAGATAGACAGCTATGGACAAACAACACTATTTGCCTTTTTTCAACTACTGGCATTTTAGACTCGAATATCTTGAAACATTCTCCAAACATTCTGTGAGAAAACTATGATTGAATCTATATCTGAACTTGAATATAAAGATCTTTAATCTTGGCTGGTTTGGTGATACTTGAATAAAGCATTTGAATAAGAATTGTGAGAATGGTTAAGGAGTATATTTATGTGTGATGGCAAGTGTTTCCTAATTGAAAAATAAATGATTGATATTTACTGAAAACTAGTCATAATCCATTGTATCTTATGTATTTACTTGTCTTTTCACAATATTTTATATAAAATTAAATCAATATAATGGCATGAACTGTAAATGACAAATACATGAAGGCCCACAAAATCATAAATATGACACAGACTGATAGAAGCTGAAATGTCTAGTCATTATGTAAACAGAGTAGGCTTGTTTGGGGTCCACACCATAGGAATCCAAATTTAACCCTCTACTAGATATGGATCTGTTGGGTGGTATGGAGTTTGAATTGGGATCTGATGGGTGGTATGGGGTTTGAATTGGGATCTGTTGGGTGGTATGGGGTTTGAATTGGGATCTGTTGGGTGGTATGGGGTTTGAATTGGGATCTGTTGGGTGGTATGGGTTTGAATTGGAATGTGTTGGGTGGTATGGGGTTTGAATTGGGATCTGTTGGGTGGTGTGGGGTTTGAATTGGGATCCCTATAGGCTATACTATACCCCAGATGCCTGTAGGTAGATGTTTGTGATTTTGTATCACATCCTTATGTGAAAATAACATACCAAAGGTTTATTTAATAATTTGATAGCACTGTGTGAAACATTTGTTTATAGGCAGTTACAACTGTTTCACACTGAGCCATCTATATGGACGAGTGATGGTAAAAGTTGGAAGTATGGAATGAGATCAGTCTGCTTGTGCATGGAGAATGATCTTGATCTGTAGGGCTAATCATTATCATGTTAAAATTTTTACTTGTATGTTGTGATACTTTTATTGTTTATTTTATTGATTGATGATCTATCATTCAAAAAGGGACACTTGGTAATCTGCAAAATGAATATTTCAAAAAGAGATCGATTCCACCACAGGTTAACCAAGAATGTCTTGTAAAAATCAAATATTAAGTAAATTTGTATTACCATTATACTCTTATGAAGAAAATCTGTCAAAAGCGATATTTGTAATCCAGCCATGTGTCAGCATGACAAAACGGTACAAACTGTTTTTAAATTATATCCAGCTTTGCATGCAAGTGTACGTGCAAAGCGGGTATAATTTGAAAACAGCACCACTTGTCGTCCTTAACGCAGGGCAGGTCAATTTGTGTAATCCTTACTGTATGACTAGCGTAAAAAGATTTCTTGCTGTCCCTTTTCATTTGATTGAACACATATATTATATTTTTAGGTGGATGACCAAAACTTCATAACTGCAGCTTAACCTTTGCCTTTTATACTGTAATTGAGAAATTATTGTGGGAAAAAGAAGAGATTACTAGATGCAACCAATATTTCCTTTTCCCGCAATATTTCCAGTCATAATTCAATGTATCAGCGTGAAACAGTTGTAACTGCCCATATGTTTATAGGCAGTTGCAACTGTTTAACACTGATCTATTGATATAGGTTTTTTTGTTCATTTGCAAAATTGTACCAGCCTTTCCCTGTCATCTGCATGCTCTTCCAGTTTGGACCAGATTAAAATTTGGGGGGAGGGCATAAAAGTTTTCATAAGCTGTAGTTACAGGTTTTGATCTTTCATCTCTCTATATACATCTTCATGACTTTGTATTATATATGTAGTTTGTGATCAAAAAGTGCTTGCATTTTTCATATATTCATTGCTTCTATATATTTCACATTTATTTATATTATTTATTGTTAAGGCATTTGAAATGCATGACCTCTTAAAATGTATTCAGGCTTTGATGGACTAAACACAACGCTTGAGAAAAAATCATAGCTTTACTTGAAATACAGTAAAACTTGCATTAAGTGACCACTTAGGGGACCACCAAAAGCGGTCATTTATTGGAAGAGACTCTTAAAACAATATTTCATGATGAACAAGATAGGTTTTGATAGTAAAAACAGAATGACCCATAAGTTTAACTGAATCCTATGATGTTGAAACCCATTAGAATCATCTCATTAAAATAATTCTAATGGGTACCAGGGTACCAACATATATGATTCAATAATAAACAAATTTTCGTTGAAGTATGTCCACTTTTTCAGAGAATTTGCTTACAGTGAAGGGACGTTTTATGATGGAGGCTTGATAAAATTGATGGCTTAATAGAAGTGGTCGCTTAAGCAATATCAATTATTTACCGGAGTCAAGGGTACATGTATATGTACTTTTACAAAGAAGAAAAATAAGTGTAATAGAAGTTCAATTATTATCTTCTTGAATATTTCATCCAGATGAATTATTTAATGTGAATTGTTTTAATGAATAATGAATAATTGTTAATTGATATGAGAAAATTCATACACTATAGAAAAAATACCTTAAATATAAGATCCTTAGATGTTCAGAAAAAGAGGCCGAAAATGCACGTGGAGAAATTTGAAATTGTCATTAGGCGACTGGAACCTAAAGAGCTTAAATAAACTGTAATTGCGAGGTTTTATTTGCCCTTTTTAACAAATGTTTTAGACAATTTGGCACACAAGTGGGCCATTCCATGTGTAACAATATCAGTTTTTATGTACAGCTCATTTGTTCTGTTAACATTCTAAATCCATCATTCCATTTACTACAATGTTTTATTCTATATGTATGTTGATGTCAGCTTTTTGTTAAGTTACTTCGGTCATTGCTTTTAATAAATGGCCTAAAACCACATGTTTGTCTGTGACTCCGACTTTTTTCCGACAAATTATGTAATATCTATGTCATCACGTGGTCGCGTCTTTTAAAGTGTGAAAAGGCCAACTTGAATTCACCCGAGGATGTAAAAAGTATAAAAATCTCTACATCCGCTGAAAAGACGCCACAAATCTGCTGTGTAACCCATACACCCGCTTTGTATACTCTCTTTCCGTTGAGCGCCCCTTCATTGGGATTTCATCCCGTAGAAAGTTTTGAGCTGCATTACGGTAGAGCGGATGAATTATTCGCTATGTACGATGTAAATGCGAATCATTACGAGGAACAGTGGCTGTATATCTGCTAGCATCCGTTATACTTCCGTCTTATCCTCAATGCAGCCGTCAGACATCGTCTGAATATTCTTCCGCTTTGAATGAAAATATTCAGAGGACGGAATTATCAGGTATACGGAAAGTATCTATAAAGGAAGTAACGCGGGTATTTTAACCCTTGTATTGCTGGATAAATTTTGGCTAAAAATTTTCATCAAAATCAAAGGGCAAAAAGCACTGAAAGTACCAACAGTAGGTCAATTTTTATTTGAAAAACTAAATATATTGACAATTCTGATTTGAAAGTGAGAAACAGGTGGTGAAGACTTACATCAGACTGCACATATGTGCAGACTGATGTTTGTCTATAGCTCCTGCCAATGCAGGAATATTCCGGGTTCAGCATGAGAAGGGTTAAATTAAATAGGAAGTAACACGGGTATGTTAGCGTTTACATCGCGTAAGAATTAATGATCCCCATTGTATCCGCCTTATTTTCATTCAACGTACGTGGTACAAACGTTATGCACCCCCTTTCCGATATTCGAATACCTAATAATTTTACTTGATAGACCCTTCGGAGCTGTCATCCCCTCTTATCCATTTACGGTTTGCCGATCAACATTGCTGTATACTTTGCAAGTCATATATTTTCCGGACCTTTGAAATGGTATCCTAAGAATCTCACATTTTGTATCTCTTTTCATCTCAAAAAGATTTTTCTTTCGGGAACAGCCAAAGCTAATTTTTCACTTGTAGTCTCGCCACTTGTGAAAAAAAAAAGATTCGGCCGTTCGTTCAATGAAAGATATATCTCTAACACTGAAACAAACAACTGTCCTCAATAAATTTCCACAGAAAGTTTTATTCTGGAGACATTAAATTACAAAAAAAAAACATTTATTTCAATAATGTAGCACAAGGTCCAGTGTGTGCCAATTTCAAGTCTGGGTTTTCACAATGAGCATTACTGAAATGACATCCATTACCTGCAAAATAGAAGCAAATAGATTGAGGCGCATAGCAAGGGTTACACGTTCACCGTTGGTTTTAAGGCTATTTGTTCTGAAAAAAAATAAATTCTTATTTATCTTAGATAATCAAAATTCCATTTTCACGACTTTTAATGTACAGCGAAAATAAATTATTCATTTATATACTGTCGCTCAATAGAAGAAAAATGTTAAGCCTTTCTTTTCTCATACTAAATATGTAACTATGGTGCGAAGCTAAAGTACGAGTATATTATTCTAACAAATTCACCCATGGACTCTTAAATTGACAAAATAATATTTGCTAATAGCTATGACATATGAGCCTGTGGCATTCCCAACAATTTCATTTTAGTGCCAAGCTAAGACTCTGACCAGCCTGTGCATCCGTACGGTCAGACCAGAGTCTTTACAGTGCGCTTAGTAGCTAAATAAGGTTTCAAAGAATCTTTAGAAGGACAGACAATTGTATTATGTGAATGTCTAGGCTGTTTTACATTTGTACCTCAGGCACTTGTTAAATTGTTGGAAATGTCACACACAGGCTCATATCATATTTTTGTTACCGTATGTTATTCCGTCCGACCCACAGACAGGTTCATAAGTCGGCATACACACTGGTGTTGTACACACAATATGGGTAGGACTTGTACATGATCCATCGTGAGATAGTTGTAGTGTGGAGTCCTTGCACTGGGCGGCCTTTAAGTAACATTCGTTATCTAAATAAAATAAAAATGCTATAAAGATGCCCCCAGGATACACCTTAAATTAAGGTAGTGGACCCGTAATAGTTCCGCAACATTTCAGACCTCATGGACTTTCACAATGTTTACCAAGGTTTCATTTAAATCATTAGGGAACCTCGGTAAACACTGTTAAAGTTCATGCCTGCGAAACATTGCAGAACGATTGAGGATCCACCACCTTATTTTAAGGTGTATCTTGATTTTGTATTCTGTTAAAATTCCATATACGAAATTATTTTTTATGCGTATTTGATCTAAGTGTGTCGTTTCCACGTACCCGCCAAAATGAATGATGATGTCTCAAAGGAAGTAAGTTTACACCGCCTGTTCACCACGAATAAGTTTTATTCTTTGCAAGCGAATCAAGCCCGAGTTAGGTGGTAAGGATGCATACTGTGGAAAGTTTATTCGATAAAATTCTTAATTTGAGGTAGCCATCCCGCATTGTCTTTACACTATACACGGCCGCCACCGTAGCGCATTCGGTTAGGCATAAGACTTCCAATCTGGAAGTCGTGGATTCGATTCCCGGTGGCGGCAAATATCCTTTCCGACGTTTGTCTCTCACCAATGAGTAGATAATCGTTAACCTACGTGAGATAGCAATCGGAGGCTAGGAAAGGGTGTAATGGTAGTACAGGTGAAAGAAATACCAGGAATCCATTGTTAGGTGCTCCGGCCGCCGCGATATAACTGCGAAATTGTTGAAAGCGGCTTGAAAACCCATTCAAACAAACTTTACACTATACACATAGACGATAGATGTTACATACCGTATGTCTTTCCGTCTGACCCACAAATAGCGTGGAAATATTGTGGACAAAACATCACCGGACAGGATGATCTTCCCTGTCTTATTGTGCCACACGATGCATCTGAAATGATGATTATTTCTAAAATGAACTCCACGTATTGCAAAACCCTTGTATACTATACCGTATATCTTCCGGGGCAACCAAAAGCTCATAACTACAGACTCAGTTTGAGAATTTGATCGCATATCGACGATGAATCCAAGATGATTCCATTGGCCTTAATTATAAGAAAGTTCGTCGGAATATAGCCCCAGAGTACCGTTATATTAGCTACTGATGTCAGTATGTAAGTCTAGATACCAAGCTTCTGTTTGATTTCAACGCATCCAGAATTAATGGAAAAGGGTTATACCGGCTGTAGTTAGTGGATACGTTATAGTTCCAAAACGTTTCGGAAGTCATGAACTTTAATAGTGTTAACCGAGGCTTTCTAATGATTTCATTAGAACCTCGGTTAACATAGTGGAAGATTATGCGTTCCTAAATGTTTCGGAACTATGCTGAAATATCAATTCTGCGTGTTAACCTCAGTTTGAAAATCAAGACATCAGTATCATTTTTTTTCCTTTCTACGTACATGTATCTAGAATAAATCGAATAATATGTTACCGGTTTAATTGGCTGATGAATGATCGCTACACTTTAAACCTCATTTACATTTGGCTTAAGTAAACGGAGCCCGTACGGCTCGCGTAACTTGCTGTTACCCATTAATCGTGCAGTACCCGTGCCACTGCAAATGGAGCCCATGCGATAATCGCACGATTTTACGGGTACCGTAGATCTTGCGATTTTTAATAATTTATAAAAAATAAATCGCAAGCCCGGGGGCCATGTTCACGTTGTAAATGCATCGCAAGGTCGCCGCACGGTAATAGCAAGGTCACCTCGCGAGGTTTTTGCAAGTTAATATTTACCTTATCATCCCACGGTGCCCGTGCGGTCATTGTGCTGTGACCGTAAGGAGACCGTATGGCGGCCGCACTCACGGTCAAATGTATGGGCCAACTTATTTCTCGCCCTATCGGGGCCCGTTGTTGTTGATTTTCCAGCTTTAACCCAGCCCTGCGTTCTGGATGACAAACCGGTTCAAGTAATATCCCGCTTTAGTTTACCCGTATACCTGCCTGTAAAGCGGGATATAATTTGAAAACGGTTTGCAACCTTTTTCAGTCTGAATGCAGGGCGGGTTTCAAGCTCAAAAAACAACAACAACGGGCCACGATAGGGCGAGAAATAAGTTGGCCCAATATTTAGTTATCTTATCGCACGGTCTCAATGCTTAAATTCTGCGATTGTCACACGGGCACCTCAGAATTATAATTAAGAATGCTTGAAAAATCACCGCACATTTTTTTCAACACGTACGCCCTTCAAAATATAATCGTACGATGTCGACATTATTACTAAAAAATCGCTAGCTGCGATACCCCACGGTGTCCGTGGCGAATGTAAACCAGGCTTCAGAAATAATATTGAATCATTTTTGACCAATCGTCTATGATAACGCCCATATACGGTCGATAATGTCATCAATCTCATAGAATGACAATATTATTGTTGATAATGTGCTTTAATTTCGTTAATGGAAATCGACGATACTAAATCATTTAACTGGTGGGCCTTCTAAATAAAAGAAGAAAATATGTTATATTTACGTGAAACTAAAACCAGAATGGTAATCTTGAATAACATTTTCCCAAACCTTATCCTAATAACGCTCTATGACAGTAAATAGTTTAGTATTGTCTGAAAGTGTTCTTTTGAGGATCATGCCTTATCAGTCATAAGTCACAACAAAAATGGGAACAGTTTCTTGCGACTTACACTAGGATGTATATAAACCATGAACGGAACCAGTAACAGGGTTGAGGGTTCCAGTCACTTGAGCACTTTTGACGCGATATGATTCATTCAGATTCTTATTGAACGAATTTTAGACCATAGTTCGCAGCAACTTACGCAAATTAACAATTTTTTTACGTTAAAAAACGTAATTGAAAGCGGTGAATTTACATACTCAAGAAGAAGAATCTTCAGGTTTCCAAAAGCTTAATGCTTATTACGGTTCCTGTCACTCTCATACAACCTTCAAAATGCAATTAAATATTCGACTCCACCGGGATTCGAACCCGGAACCTCTATATCCCAAAGCGAATGCTCTACCACGTCGCTCTAAAAGATAGCTTGTACGGCAAGGCAGTACAAACACCCCTTATACTCAACCCGGCTACAAAAACATTGAAGCTCTTAAGTTAGTCGAACCGTAATTGCTCCACAACACTTCGGAACTCATGATCTTTCACAATGTTGACCGAGGTTTCCTGATGAAAATCATTAAGAAACCTCATTTAACACTGTTAAAGTTCATTCTTTCCGAGACATTGCGAAACTTTTACGGGCCCACTACCTTTAAGTGCAACATTTTCTTTAACTTACAGATTTCACTTTGTAAGGGAAGCAACTTTATGAATAGAATTGATATCTGAGAGAAGTTAATGCCCATTTAATGTAAACTGCTTATAACAAGACGCCCAAGAGGGCCAGTATCAATGCCCTGGCACAAAGCTTATATATGATCTATCTAAGCAGATAATCGTCAACTTTACAAGAAGATCCGTTTTTCCATGACATGGAATGATATTTCCGAGCAGATTTAATGAGCTAAAAGTCATATGGTAAGCAACATTTTATTTCATAAAAATCTGTCAAAAATGTACAACTTATAATAGCTACAAATGTTGCATCATAAAAGCCCCATTTTCTCATGCTGCAGTATCATATCATCAAAATCAAAGAAAGTGGAAAGAGCATGTCCTAATGAGCAATTCGGTTGAACTCTGACCAAAAGATTTAGAGATGATAATTGTTCATGAAAAGGGACCATTTTTCAGTGACTCAACAATCCGAAGAGTCCATGTCAATAGTTCAGATTTTAACAAAGAAATCTGAAAGAGCAAGTCTTGAGAATTATTTCTGTAAAGTTTGTTTGAATTCTGATCAAAAGTTTCAGAATTTTTTTTTTTATTTTTCATCACATCGGACCATTTTTCGATGACGCGATAGCTTGTCGAGCTCAGGTTATCAACCTAAACAGACATTAACAAAGACATTTGAAAGGATAAGTTGTAAGAGTTGTTTCAGAAAAAAAATGAGATTTTTTTTCATAATATATCTCATCATTGGGACCATTTTTCAGTGAAGCGACAGCTTTTATAGCCTATGTTATCAATCTGACCACAATTTAAGAAGAAATCTGAAAGAGCATACCCCAATGACCATTCAGGTGTAATTTGGTTAAATTCAGATCAGTAGTTTCTGCGAAGATCTTTTTTCATTTTATCTTTTAACTATATGCATATCTGTATTATAACAACCCATATGATATTTTTCATGATATTACAACAATGATATATATATTAGAACAATGATATAATGCAGTCATTTTTAGAAACTTGCATTTCAGTTAGAAACATCGACGAAAACAAGACAAACAGAGGTTATGAGATAAATATGATACATACTTAGTGTACTGTATGAGCCTCGACAATGATCAATTCTCCCAACCTCATTAGATTTTTTTCATACAAAACACTAAGTATGTATTATATATATATATTATAAGGGACCATGTTTAGTGACGCGAAAGCCCGTAGAGCCCATGTTGTCATCCCAATCCGAATTTAATGAAGAAATATGAAAGAACATGTTCAAAGGATTATTCAGGTGAAATTTGGTTGAATTCTGATCCGCAGTTTCAGATAAGAAAGGTTTTCTTATGTTTATAACATTTCACCATTTTGATGACGCAACAGCCCATAGCACCCATGTTAAGCCCGATCAGAAATTAACCAAAAAATCTGAAAGAGCATGTTTTGAGCATCATACCTGTGAAGTTTTGTTGAATTCTAATCAGTAGATTCAGAGAAGATTTCATTTATTTTTCAACATTCGGGGCCCTTTTTTTGGTGACACGACAGCCCGTTGCATCCATGATACCAACCCGATCAGAATTTAATGGATAAATTTGAAGGAGTATGACCTGAGGATGATTCTTATAAACTTTGTTAGAATTCTGAACAATAGTTTCAGAGAAGAAGTTTTTTTTTTTTTTTTTTTTTTTTTTTTTTTTTTTTTGATATGGGACCTTTTATGATGACGCGACAGCTCATAGCACCCATGTTATCAGTCTGATCAAAATTTAAGAAGAAATCTGAAGGAGCATGCCACCAATGATCATTCCTTTGAAATTTGGTTGAATTCTACCCTGTAGTTTCAGAGAAGAAGATGTTTAAAGAAAACGTTAACGGACGGACGTACGGACGCTCGAACAACGGACATCAGACCACGACAATAGCTCCGAAAATGAAAATACGCTAGTAAAAACTTTGTCACTGATGAAGTAGCTTGTCACCCTAGTATTTCTCTAGTCACCTGTTGCTAATATTGACATTATTTGATACAAAGTCCATATTACTTAATGCCATGCTTCACTTATCTAACACATTTTTTCACAAGGGCGTAGCTCCCATTACGCACATTACGCAAGTGCGTAAAAGAAATAAAACCTCTTTCGAAAAATGTCCTCGATGATGATGATCATTACATCGAAACTACAGCTAATGTAACCTGTAGTTACGATGTTTTGATAATTCAGCAACGCTTAAATCATAAAAGGGGGAGGGGACGAAGGCCATTCACCTTTACGGAAAAGTCCGAGCGATGTTCCGAATGACCTCGGATGTATGTAAGGCGGATGGGTATGTTTCAAAATCGTGCATTTTGATAGGCAGAAACAGTGTAAGAAAAACTAGCACTGTAGATTAATATATTTTACAGTAAATAACGGCTGAAAAATCTTAATTTTTGAGAATGACGAATCATTCCCTGATTCTGTTTACAGATTTTTGGTGAACGAAATTTTCGTTCACCAGTGTTATATACCGTGTATGGAAAATCCTGTAGGATCTTAATAGGTTTTAAATAAAGCAGTACCTCTTTAGATTCAATTTAGTATCTCTAGATACTTCTCTCTACAAAATCACTATTTATTTCGTTAAATGCATGATACTAGCATTCTTCATCAAGTGAAGATAATGAAAATTACCCTTTAAAAACACAAAATTATCTTGGAATGTCTATACGAGCGAATTTTTGATCGGCGTAAGATTCTCGAGACTTGAGAGCAAAAACAAAGTTTGTGTCTGTACACTGTATAGACAGATACTATGTTTTGGATTTAAACCTTCGCTATTGCAACTTGTAGTAATTTGCCGGAAATGTGTGTTTATTGAGGTCGTATGGAAGTACTGGAGGGCAATTTTGACTTACTTCTTGCGAGTTAGGACTACGGACTTCTGAGTCTTTAGTTATGACTTAGGTACTCCGTAGACTTTTGACGCGAATTTTGATATTAAACGTGTGTGGAAATGGTTGATGCATTTCAAAAGACATCAACATCAACAATTTAAAAGAGGTAAGTTACATAAAGAGATTCTTAGTTTGCAATGACTAGGGTTACGAACGGCTAAAATGGTGTTTTAGGCCATTCACTTCAAATAACGTTATCATAACGTTATCATTTTCCACGAGAATATTCTCGGTCTGAGGAGATTCTTTCTGTCATCAGTTGACGAGGGAACTTTTGCTAACATGCTGTAGCATAATATTGACTGGAAAAAATATATATATGTACAAATTTGGAGTTGTTATGCTTTATTATTGCTGTTCAGCTACTTATGCGTATATCTCTGTTTTTTTTATCATTTTAACTTGACAGATTTCCAATTGACAGACAAGGAGATGAGAACCTCACTCATGGTTCAATATTTAAATCTCTGATTTAAGTACAGAGAAATTATTGAATTCCTGCTTTTGAGGCATGGTAGATTGTCATCACTGCGTCAGTTGAAGAACATTCCATAGAATTCGAATCATAAACACGCAATGACTAGCGGTTAAAGATAGATGTGACAGAGGCTAAGAGTAGAGCATTACATAAAAATAGAGGCATGGACATCATGAATATAATGAAAGCGCTGGTACCAGATGGTGATGAGGTAAGGAAAGTACATAGTCTCAAAAGGCGTATATATCATACAAAAGGGTCCTAACTGTACAGAGCATACTGATGGCTACGACAAAATTAAACCCTTTGGATTTTGTATCCACGGCACAGTCGATGGATTCCTTTGGAGGATTATATTGTTAAGGGTCTCGGATACCAACAATAATAAACAACTCGAAGTATTATTTAGATTCACTCATACTGCTATGTGATACCGCTTACAAGTGAAATATTCATGAAATAAGACTCGAGCACAATGCCGAGTTACATTTTGGTACACCTAACGTGATGAATACGGTATGTCTATTGATAATCGAGACGTGAGTTGTAGCAAAGAGATGTACTGTGCTCGGACAAAGGAAAATGCAGATTTTTGGTAACTAGCACAGCTTTTAAAGACTGACCTTCAGGTATCAATCAATCCTGATACTGCCTGTAGTGATATATGTAGAGATTAACGAATATATTTAAAGATAAACGAATAGGTGCGAACAGCCAACCACTTGATTGTTAATGTTTTTAGACCTGTGTGAACAGCTTCTATATTTCTATATTAACTTTAAACCCTTTTCCAAACAAGACCTGGGTTTGACGTCTCTAATTTAATTGGCATGGGAAAACAATGAGTCAAAAGAAGAAAATGCTGATAGTGAGTATTTTCTTCTATTTCCTCAATGTTTCTATGCTCTATTGTACACAAATCTTTTCTTTATCAACAATCTTTCACCAACAGCATTAAAATAGGACCAGTCTAAAATTGTGTCGTTTGGAAAAAGGTTAAAACGAATGTAGTAACGTTTATGGAGCTTGAAACTTAAAAATGCCACCCACACGATGTCGTCACGTCTGTTTTTGCTCGTGCTAATCTACAGTGGGGAATCACGTAAACACGGTGGGTAATCACGTGAGACACAGTTTCAGAAAGAGACAGATGTGAGTTCGATTTGAAACAGAGGGGGAAGAAAAAAACTCAGGAATTTGTTGGATGAAGTAGATCTATTAAAATTCAACTAATATAAAAGTTGTTGACAACCAAGTACACAGGTCGTCAATAATTTGTTTATTATTTGTTAATGGAGAACAAGGAAGTGCTTGTGAATTTTTCTGCAAAGGCAATTTAAAGCCGAAAATATATTGAACATTTTCGAAATCTGTGGTAAAGTAAATAACATCCATCGTTAGACACCAATCACTTCGTGTAATTATGCCTCCATCTTCGGCGTCTGAAAATCCGGATTACCTAGTCAATCTCTGTTGCGAGGGATAACGCCGAAGTAAGCCGACGTGTTTGATATGTAATGATGGATGTATATAGTCTACGGACCGACGAAAGGATGGACAGACTGACGGACTTATCGACCGACAGACATATAAAACAAATATATTTCCGCCTACTTCTTAACAGTTATCTAAACAGAACATAGACATTTTCGCACACTCAATATACAAAACGCTTTGATGATGCTTTTTACCTTTTTTTTTATCTTTTGATTGAAAAAGTATAACTGTAAAAGACAGCAAACTATCAAGATGAAATGTGTTCCTGTTTGGTAACTAAAGGCCGAGTTAATTTCTTTTACTATGTCAGAAAAAAACAACCGAACCCCACAATTCGGCTGTAGTTATTGTCATGTTCCATTGTTACAGAAAATATTGCGGCAAATGGAGAAAATTTTGGTTGTTAACCTTCAAGTTTTGTCACCAATGGTCACAATATGTAGCTGTAAGAAATAAAACAAAGTTGAGAGTGGCAATTTTGTCAAAGGGCGTATAAAAAGAGATCCCGATCAAGCTGTTAATTCCACTCACCCGAGGTCTTATGGTCACCGACATTTTGTCATAGTAATGTCCTGGGGCCAATTTCATCAAAACATTTAAGACGTATTTTTGTCTTACTAATGATTTTCGACACAGTAACAACAACAATCACTTTACATAGGTATTGATAGATAGGTGATACGTGATTTTTGTCCTAAATATGTTGTAAGTCATAGGTAGGACAAAAATGCGTCTTAAATGTTTTGATGAAACTGGCCCCTGGCTATTAGAGTGAAAAAAGTCGAAAACAACAATTGTATCAAAACACAGAGTATACAACTCGGAAAAGGAAAAAAATGCTGAAGGCAGAAACGTCCGAGATCTAACGGTCCCCATCATTTTGTACAAGTTTTGTATTGTTTGGTCTATATTTAAAGATACTAGAGTATAAACAAAGTCAACTGAAATTTTGATTCTAAAAGACAGATAACTCCGCACTTTCTGGACCCGATCAGACTCATCAATCAAACTCATGACGATATTTGTTCATGGCGAAATTTGGTCAGGTATAATCCATAATTAATGCCCTGGCAGGGCGGGGCCTATGTAACGGGTCATTGCAATTAAGATTAAGGTAAATAAGCTTTTATTTTGAGCAATTTACTTCTACAAAGTTGATATAAATAACTGAAATCCTTAAATCGTAAATTGGTAACTAAATCCTCGTATCTTCAGCTTAATCAAGCTGCAGTTACGAGGCTTTTTGTCAACAAACGATGAAATGCGTGCACTCCCTCTAAGCTTGAGAATCCATTAGGTTGATTACAGTTATTTGCATACGTTAACAATAAAGAATCCAGAGTTTTGAAAAGTAAACTCGCCAAATTACGTCACGACTAAGCCCCGCCCTGCCAGTTCATTAATAACGCAGAATACATTAGTTGATTCTAGAGAGTTAACACCAAATTGTAAACAGAGAGAGACACACCGTGGACAAAATAGGCTAAAATAAACACTTCATTAGTGCATCGTTTTGGCCAAAATTTCTTTATCATCGTCCGACGAATATCACTTCAAATGATATTAATCTCGTCGGATTAATATTAAAATAATCTGTTTTAGTGGAACAAATATATTCTTTTGTTCGGCGATTTTTTTTCTTCTGGCGAAAACTTATCGCTGCTTTTCAACAAAAAAAAACTCGTATCAACAGCTTGCTTTAAGCTTTGAACACGAGGTTTTTTGTTGAAAAGCAATGTTATACTTTTAAGCCAATAGAAACCCCTTGGCGCCCGAAAGGATCAACAATTCTGAATTATCGCCAGACGAAAATTACTCGGCGGACAAAAAAAGATATATACTTATATATTTTTTTTTTATTTTTTTTTTATTTGAATAAAACATAAAATTAAGCTTTACAGTAGTCGAGTAAATGACTTATTACTTTGAAGTTACAACTTGTGATTTGCAACTTGTGACTTACAACTCTTGATTTGTAACTTGTGACTTAGAACTTTTGATTTGTAACTTGTGACTTATAAATTACAACTTCGGACTTGTGATTTGTAACCTGTGACTTTAATCAATTAATCAATTAAAAAGAAAATTAAAACAATCATTACAAAAACAATGAAAATAATTCAAAGGCACAAACAATTAAAGTCGGTTTCACATTAACACAATTGTTGAATATTTTATTTGTTATTGTTCTCTATTCTTATTACTGTTGTGTCAAGAGATTTCCTGTCTTGTGATATAGTTATCATAGGAATGAAATCTTTTTTATAACCCTTTCTTAAACGGCTTAAATTCCGGCCGTACCACTTTGAAATCTTTAGCAAGCGACACCATCAATCTTGGTGAAGATACGATTTCAGTTTAATTCATGGTAGAAAATAAGCTTTTTTTCTCTCTATTTACTGGCACTTTCGGCTAACATGCCATCTTATCTGTTTATAATACCATTCTCAACACATACTACCGTGTATTGATATTCGGTTCTAAATCAGAACCACCATCCATCATCGGTATTGTAGAGATTGATTCTCCTGCAATTTTCTCATCCAAAGCTCTTGTTTTATTGTGTAGGTTATGTTGCGAAGCCCTTGAGACTTCAAAAATCATTGATAGTTGTAATTATTGGCCATTTCTGTCCTTGCAAACTGAAATTTCTGATCCATCAAACTGAGATAAATGTACGTCCATTTCATCAAGCATAGAAAAATGACTTTTGTCTTCTGTAAAAAAAAGCTTCGTCCCTATTCTACGGTTCTAATGTCTGAGTTTCATCAGTATTGCATAGTTCTCGTACCATCTCCTCGTCAACATTGGCTAGTTTGTATGATCATTAAATGAATTGAATACCCTAAAAATGAACTCTGTGCTCTTTCTGTCTAAGAGGCTTCTTATGTTCTACTCGGTATCGTTCATCCTGCAATTGTTAAAATATTCAGATATTACATACAATGAAAAAAAAAATCTTATTTTCATTTTTTCCAAAAAAAGACAACATGTCAAGCCCGCCGTTTAGCTTTTGCAAACCAAAACTAAAAGTTGATAAGATGTATTTCTGAACCATAAATATAAAAGAATGGTTTTCTATTACAAAATTGATTTTTTTAAACATTTGGCTCGTTATCTTCCTTAAATTTGGCATTATCCCCCTTTAAATGGTGATCAATATAGTTTCTGGTGGAACGGCAAAGATCAAAGATGCTGTCACAAAAGGGGTAAAACTCCAAAGTCCATGTTGCAATGTCAAAGAGCATTGTTTCAAAATCAGAATTATGGCAAAAATATTTATGTTTTACATAAAGACTTTAATATACTAGTATATAAAGGCTTTATCTTTATTCGATGATGTTTGAACCCAAGCCAGATACAATTCTAGAAAAGTAGGCTAAGCTCCAAGTTCAAGGTACAAAGGTTGAAGGTCATGGTCCCACATGAAAGTTATTATCAGGGAGTGTCCATGTATGATTTAAGGTCACATTATTAAAGGTCATTATCACAACGATCAAGTCATAGCAGGCAGAATCTTTGTCTGAAATGCTGGGAATGCATCTCTAATAAAGAAGTGTATAAAGACAAGGCTATAATTAAAAAAAAAAAAAAAGAAAAAAAACCGAGGCTGTATGATCACCTTGGCGTCGTTCCCATAGGCGTTGGCGTTTGCGTGACAAACTTTAACCATGCTCATAACATCTAAATGGTAAGTCAAAGAGCCATCATATTCCAAGGTCAACAGTCAAGACTGGTCAATGTCATTTTTCAAGGTCAAATTTCGTTAAAAAATTTAACCATTTCATAACGTTTAAATGGTGAGTCATAGAGCCTTCATCATTTCACATGATCATTGCTTAGAACAAGACCTTTCTGTAGGTACCAAGTTCAAGGTTATCAGTCAAGGTCAATGTCATTCATTTTTCAAGGTCAACTTTTGAATGGTAAGTCAGGGAGCGTTTGTATTTCACATGATCATTGTTTGGGACAAGATCTTTCTGTAGGTACCAAGTTAAAGGTCGTCAGTCACGGTCAAGGTCATTTTTCAAGGTCAATTGTCTTTAAAAATAACCTTGGTCACATTGTTTGAATGGTAAGTCAAATAGCCTTCATATTTCACATGATCATTTCTGTAGGTACCAAGTTCAAGGTCATCAGTCAATGTCAAGGTCATTTTTCAAGATTAAATTTCTTTAAAATTTAACCTTGGTCATAACTTTTGAATGGTAAGTCATAGAGCCTTCATATTTGACATGACCATTGCTTTGGACAAGACCTTTCTGTAGGTACCAAGTTCATGTTTTTGCATTTGCCCAAGAAATAATTAAAAGTCGAGCGTTGGTACCCGCTTGTGCTGCTCTTGTTGAAAATTAGGTCAAAACCAAAGGTGAATGTCACATTGTCAAAGGTCGTAGTGTCAAATTGAAGGTTTCGACAGGAGGCATCTAAGTGTAAAATAATAACTCTCTATCATTAATAAAGCATAAGATATAGGCCAGGTTAAAGTTTTTGAAAAGTAGTTCAAACTCAAAGGTCATGGTCCAAAATGAAAGGTCATGGTGGAAGGTATCCAGTTGTGAAGTATAAAGGCATATGTGTTAAAGTGCATGAGATGTACGCCATATTAAGGGCTGAGGTTTTACCTATCTAGACATCCTTTGACACAGAGTTCATTTCGCTTAGAACACTTTGAACTGATGATTGATTAAATTTTCAAAGTGGTAGGGTCCACTACATGCACAGAGAGAAGGGAAGAGGGGGAAGTTTAAGTACTTACAAATTGGGGAAGGGGAGAAGGGGACAAGTGAGAAAAACTTCAAAAGAGATCAAAGAGAGACAGAGAGAATATAGAGAAGGACTAGAAAGATACCTTTGTAAAGAAAATGCAGAGAAAAGCGGGAGAGAGAGGGAGAGAGAGAGAGATAGAGAGAGTGAGATAGATAGAGGGAGAGAAAGGCGATAGAGAGAGGGGGATGAAAGAGAGAGAGAAACATACAGACAGACGGATAGACAGACAGGGAAAGCCTATAGAGAAGAAGTACAATGATGGACTATCGGAAAAGACTACAGAGAAGGACAAAAGAGAAAGAGAATGTCTACAGAATTATACTATGGAGAAATACTAAGCGAGAAGGACTCGGAGGAAGACAATAGAGACGGACTACAGAAAAAGACTACAGAGAAGGACAAAAGAGAAAGAGAAAGCCTACAGAATTATACTTTAGAGAAATACTTAAGTGAAGGACCTGGAGAAAGACAATAGAGAAGGACTACAGAGATAGCGTATGGATTAGGAATATAAAGAAAGACTAAAGAGAGGGACTACAGACAATGACTATACAGAAGAACTATAGAGAAAGACTATAATGAAGGCTTTCGATAAGGACTTTCGAGAAGGAATACAAAGAAATACTATAAAAGTGGACAACAAAGAATGACTATAGAGAAAAATGAAAGAGGAAGACTTTAGAGAAGGACTATGGAGTAAAACTAAAGAGTCAGACTTTAGAGAAGGACTATAGAGAAGGATTACAGAGAAGGATTATAGAGAAAAACTAAAGAGATGTTGACTACAGAGAAATACTATGGAAAGGACTACAGAGAAAGACTATAAAGAAGGACTATAGAGAGACTATAGAGAAAGACTATATAAATGACGTCCTTTTGGATATTACGTAACGCTTTATCATGTGCCCTACTTGATTACAGAGAAAAGTTTTATGGGCTTTAATTGTAACCCTTTTCCTCACAGCAAATTCTAAACCGTTCATAGATGAAATTAAAAGTTGTGAACAGCAAAAGACAGAGCCTAATCTTTAATTTTGTCTTTTTTCTTACCCCCGGTGCTTCACTGTAAGTAACCTAGGCCTGCCTGGGTCTCAGGTACATGACTGGACAAAGGCCATTAAGCCTGGGCTTCAAAAGTAAAATTCATGACAAGAGAAAGAGAAAGATATACGGTAATAGAGTCATTGAAAAGAAAAGGGAGAGGGAACAGCAGAGTTTGAAAAATCACCAAAACATTATTCTCACAATTTGGTCTTCTTTAAATCTTTATGTAGTAGACCTACTAGTACAATATATGCATATGATGAAACGTGGGGAAAGGTAAAAATGTTGATTTAATTGATAGTAATCTAGATCGATATTCTTTTCCATGATATTTTTCACAAGCACAAATCGAAAGCGAATTGCCACAAGAACAGCAGTGCCCTAGTAACTTCGCATATTGATTATATCTACTGTCAATAATGCTCAATATCAAATTAGGAATAGATCTACAGAGGTTTGAAAAGAGATAAAAAGTATAATTATATAGTATACTTACATCGTCGGAGTCTTTCATCATTTCGATTGCAGAATCAGCCATTTTTGCACATGGCGTCAAAATTCGCGCCACAAATCGAATGCCCAAGTCATAACTCAGAACTCGCAAGTCACAAGTCCGAAGTCTTAAATCATTAGTAGTAAGTCGAAATTGCCCTCCAGTGCTTCCATAAGGTCGTGAACTCTTGAACTTCTACACACGTGATTGGCCATACCACACGTGATGACCTACTACGATTTTACCTGCCTTCTTATGAATGAAGTCTTTGCTAATAAGTATCGAAAGGTCAAGTTTACAAACGAATGGAATGTTCCTGTCGTATTTCTCCTATTAAACACGCCCGAGCGCGATGCAAAACGTCGTGGAGGCGCTACTATTTCAGACTATTTTACTTAATTAAAAAAAATACGTACTTTGGTACCTAAGAGAAGCAAACTGTTAACATGTTCGTAATTATCGATTGGAATACGTACGCTACCCAATACGCTTTTCTATTTATCTATTAAGGCTATAGATTTAAAAAATAAAATAAAATGTTAGCTTATGAATAGTAAATCTGTCATTTAAAGTCATCTATCGAAATACGGTCATCCTCGACCATTAATTGCAGCTTTCAAAAGCAAGTGATTGTGTTAGCAGAAGCCGAGATTATTATTATTATTTGTACAAGATAGGAAGTTCCAGACGATGCAATATTCAATGTTCCGCTACCGATGGACAAATCGGTCTAATAAATCATTACCTATTCACGAATGAAATAAATAATCCTGTATTAAATTCTAAAATTTCGTGATGTGTAAATGCAAGTGTTTCGTAGTGAAAACACAGTACGTCTGGAGCTAGCAGGGTCACAGCGTGTCGGCACCCTTTGAAGTCCCCAGATTCTTGGAAGCGGCGACGTCGCTTTTGAAATAAGTCACACACGAGATTTTACGGGGGTTTTCCTATTTTATCAGTATGAATTGTGACTAGGATTTAATCATTTGACTCGGATATTTTGTATATTTGCTGAAGGTGAAATGATTTCAGAAATATTTTCGTAACAACGAAAGGGGATTTTGTTCGCATGTGACTTATGAAGAATTACGAGAAACAGTTTTAATTTTGTGTTAAATTTTAACCTTTCGCGCTTCCGGAAGACTGCGCGATTTAGGACGCGCTAGTTTTTCAGATGTTGAACGATCTTTTGATGACGCAACCAACCTTATCCTGATAGGAATTTAAGATAGTTAACCCACAATCTATTGAACATTACGACGTGGAGTAGCAGCTATTGAAATTAAATTCGAGACCGGATTTTTCACCACGGACCGTGGACGGTTGGATGTTGTTGATCGTATAGTCAAGGGCCTGGGAATCGTATTTATGGGGGAGCGCGTTTATTAGGGAGGGCGCGTCTAAAATGTGAATACGGTATATTTAGTCCAAATTCTCACTGAAACATAAACACGCACCACTTGACCGTGACCAACCTTGACATGAAGTATAATTTAAGGTTCATGTAAAGTGTTTGAGACCTAATTTTAAGGGCACTTCATTAGCCGAGAAAAAGCAGTATGTCCAGGTATATTATATATCAATATGAAGGTATCTATGAGCACAAGCAGTTAAGCAACATAAGACTGTCATAGCTATAGCTATTACATGAACCTTAACCCATTGCATACTTGTGTAATGTAAATATCTTCTGTTACGGGTATTTTTGTATCATATTATTATCCAAGATTAATGCCCTGGCAGGGCGGAGCCTAAGTAACGGGTCGTTGCACTTAAGGTTAAGGGAAATCAGCTTTTATCTAAAATAACCTACTTCCAAAGAGAGACGACATAAATAACACGAGACCTTAAATCGTGGATTGGTAACCAAATCCTCGTAACTTCAGCTTAATCAAGCTGAAGTTACAAGGTATTGGTAACCAAACGATGAAATGTGTTCACTCTCTCAAAGCACGTGAGTCCTTTATGTTTTAGGATACAGTTATTTGCACGCGTTAACGATGATTACCCAAACTATTGAAAAGTAAACTCGCCAAATTACGTCACAGTTAAGCCCCGCCCTGCCAGTTCATTAATTACGCAGAATACCCAAATCCCATTCCCTGTTGTTGTTTTTTTGTTGTTGTTGTTGTTTGTTTGTTTTATATTTTTCGTTTCAAACAAGGCCGGAAAACAGGGGATATAGCAATCTCGGTACCATTTTTTGTTAATATATGAATGTCGTAAATAGATAAATAAATAAAAGAATCAAATGAACAAATATCCCAACACGATAGATCTAATTTAAAATTTTAACATCGAATGGATTTTTTTTCAAAGTACTTGACATCGTAACTACAACTGTATAGTAGCGCTTCTATCCCTCGGATGACTCTAGAATTTCCTCAATATAATCATTCATCTATTTGTTTTGCCGTAAGTATGTAAAATATTACAAGAAAAGAAATTTGGATTGTGAATCAATCGCCTGTGGACTGGAGCACCTTTACCTTAACATGGAAATTGGTATTTCTCGCACCAGAACTATAATTAGCATACATCCGTGCGTAGCTGCCATCTTCTACCCTCTTAGGTTTACGATTATCCGCCGTTTGGTAGGAGCAATAGAATTTAAACAACGACTATATTTTGACAATTCATTAGCTGTACAAAATACCTTCCTACATAGATTTTATCGGATTGTTTTGTTGTTGTTGTTGTTGTTGTTGTTGTTGTTGTTGTTGTTTTAAATTATTTTTTACGCAATGGCATCAGATAATTATTCTCTCACAAGACTGAATATTACCGAAAGAGACCAAAAACCTGTAATTAAAATTACGAAACAGCGGTCTTTAAATTCGGAGGATGGGGGGACCCCATTCAGGTCGTACCAGAGCCATAGCGGATAACGTTTAAAAGTCAATATGCAGAAAGACTGCTGTTTAATCTGTTAAAATATGGGTTCCGCATGTGGAAATTGAATTACCTTTCTGACTGCTATTTTTTGAGTTAAGAAAAGAATCATTAGTCTAGACACTACACTCCTCAAAACTCCTAAGCGGCCACTTGTCTTTTTGGTCATATGCTATAATTGCTGCCTGGTTTTATCCCGTCTTTGATAATATAATGCAGCCAAATCATTTATGAGGTCAACAAGACAAGAATCAGTGAAATAGTTCAACCAGAAATGTTTAAAAATTAAACGAAAATAGGAGTACCCTCGATTTCAAAGTTAACATAGGTGGGTGGGGTATTTTTGACATTTTTTGTTAGGATAAGGATTGTGTACAAAGTTATGGCATTCCTTATTATTTTTAGAAGTCCTCAGACGTTGTTCCACTGATATCAGTACAAAAAATTGATAGGATTTGCGTTTTTCATTTGTCGAAAAATTCAAATTTGCCGAAAAATTGTCATTTTTGTGACTTTTGAATTTGAGCGTACATGCATTTAATTCCGTTTTTAGGACTTACTAATGCATGATTTTTTCAAAATAATTGGAAAGGATGATGGCTGAATGGACACTCTTTTGAAAGACAAAGATGACATTTCAAAGTAAAAGAGAAAAATGTGTGAAAAATGGAGAAAGGAAAGGTGGCCGCTTAGAACTATGAGTAGTGTATAGTTGCCTGTTTTCTTTTCTCTAGGCTTATCGCTCTCTGTCTATCGGTCTGTCTCTGTCTGTCACTCTCTCTACCTTTCTTTTCCTCTCTTTCTCTTTCTTTGAATTTAGAATTTTGACGAGACACTTTCCCTTGATTATTTTTTACATTTATAATTTCTCTTTTCTCAACGAATTCAATATATCACTTTAAAATGCAAACAGATTCATTCATCATCAGTACTTTCAGTGCTTTGATTATCTTTAATATTAGAATGTTAAGTCCCGCCCTCATAGTTAAAATAAGATCGAGAATTAGAAAATAACAATTGTGTTGAATCGTGACGGTAAGTCGTCAGATCAATGATTGCTTATAAGCATAATTAAAAAAGGGATACAGGCGAAAACTCGTGTTTTTCTTACACTTATGGAGAACGATCAGGGTCTATTGGAGAAAATTGAATTTGCTCCCTTGTTTCTTACGCTTCAAAATCAAGTACGGGTGGATCTTAAGTCACATATACAAACAAACGAAACCAGAGATAGCATGGGAATTTTATTAGGTTGCGCTGCATGATAGTTTATTCGGGAGCGCTTTCCTTATAGATGCGAATTATGTTCTGTAACTTGTCTTGCATATGGAGAGAACTAGTGACCCTCTTTTCATCACAATTCACGTAATTAAATCTCGGTTTATACGGCAACAAAGTCATCATCCCCAAAGTCTAAATGAATAATTGAACGTCTGTCGAAATACCGCGACGCCATTGTTTTACCACATTGTTTTATTTGCTCATGTTTATTGATTATTGTCAAAAATAGTGTATACTTCTTTACAAATAAACGAAGTTTAAATGTTAACAAATCGTTCAGGTCTACTGGTTAATAAATAATCCTTTCGCAGACAATATCGTAGGTTAAAGTCTGGCCAATATTTAAAAAAAAATGGCAGACGACAACCCGAATCCAATGCACATTGAAAATAACAACTCCATAGGATAAAGATTACAGAATATGAATCCTTGTTAATAACTTGTTTAGACCAAATATCTATTTCGCATTTAAAGTTTTCGATTGTATGTTAAAGAAGTGTTGCAAAAATATATTAAATGTTTTAAACAAAAAGAATTCTTCATATTACGGTACTTAAGAACAAGGCAACGAGAAAAGAGTATAGTTATGTGAAAAGTAAGGAATTTCCATGAGGAACCGCGAGCTATTACCGGATTAATGTCGAATTATGTAAGTACATGCTACCAAATTATTATTTTGATCCATAAAAGATTATAAATTCGGCTTGTTGCCAATACAACGTAAGTGAGACTTAAATAATTTGGAGATACAATGTTTTCTCAAGCACGCGTCAACAGATAAGCGCGTTAAAGAGTAATTGTACATGAAAATGTAAATGTGTAAAACTCGGAAGGATGAACTCTAGCCGAGAAAAGTTCTTTTTTAACGGTAATGTGAACGAAAGCAAATGGCGAATCGTTCATTTTTCAATGAGTTTTTTGTCTTTCAAAAGAAGAAATTGTGAATTCGTATGTTATATGCAATCTAAAGTTAACTTACGTCTTAGTAAAAGTTCTAAATCAAATGAATTGATATTAAAAAAAAGTATAAATTCAATGAAATTTGCACCCTTTAACTAAAGGTGTCCATAAATGTTACCTTCTGCAACATCGTACGAGACACCTCTAAACACATAATAACATCGTAAACTTGACAAAATAAATGACATTGGAATTATTGCTGAATTATCTTGCATACGTGTAAGGAGGGAGCTTTGAATGAAATTAGGGGGAGGTAATACAATTACGATGATTTCGTTCAAGTGGACGATATTGCGATATTGTTTATCTCCCATTAAAAAGGCAACGTATCTTTTCGGGCTAATGAGAGGTTTTAGATTCAACGCCGCCAGAAAATCGTGCAATTATTTGATCGATTTGTATTTGGTTTATTATGAACGATTTCGAAGCGTTTTTGAGCAATTAGGAGCGTTTTGAGGGATTGGAGTGTGTGTTTTGGTTGCATTAAGGTAGTGGACCCGTAATAGTTCCACAGTTTTTCAGAACACATGAACTTTCACAATGTTGACCGAGGTTTCCTAATGAAAATCATTAGGAAACCTTGGCTAACACTGTTAAGTTCATTACTTCCAAAACATTGCGGAACTATTACGGGTCCACTACCTTAAATGAAGCACCGAATTTGACCTTGGTGAATGTCAATTTCATGATGAAATAAACACAGTTCTTTTGGACAGGATGTGTTTTGATTTACGGACCATTTGCATATTGTCCGGCTTATTTTGGCGAAACTTTTTTTCATGTTTTCCCTATACCAGACGGTAAATAAAAAAACAACATTTACCTTATAATATAACCATGAAAAATTTTAATGATAATAAAAATGATATTTTATAGCCTAAATTATAGCTTTCAGTCACATTATAATGTTAAGTTCTATGTTTCATTATAGATTGCACACCGGGGTAGTGCGTAGATGTTCGAACCTAGTAAAACTGCACAAACTTACTGTAGTCGAAACCCTTTGCACATTGCTGAATATTTTTACCCAGAATTATCATTCTATCTTTCTGTATTAAAACTTTTTTGAAAGGAGTTCTAAGGAATCCCTTTTTAAATGATAGGTTACACACATTTATATACACATTTATAGGAAACATGTATCAGCTTCCAAAGGTTGATTGAATGGGTTTTACGCCGCTTTCTACATTGTTTCAGTTATATCGCGGCGGCTGGAGCACCTAACAATGGATTTCTGGTATTTCTCTTACCAGTACTACCATCACATCCTTCCTAGCCTCCAGCTGCTATCTCACATATGCCTACGATTATCAACCCATTGGTGAGAGACAAATAGATCGGAAAGAAAGAGTGCGACTCGCTACTAGCTGCGCTATGATGGGGGCTAAAGCTTCCAAAGGCACATTCACATAGAATTGTCGCGAAACTTTTTAGTCTCCCTGTTATACTCTTCCTAATACAAAGGGAATTAAATCAAGCAAAGCTAATTACAAAAAATCAATTTATTCCCCTGTCTCTAGTAAGAAACAATGATTTGTATGAAAGAGGCATCCGCGATAAAATGAAGTACTGTGAAACAAAACTCCAAACAAAAGTGAATGCAGCCAGTCTAGTAACTATTATGTGAAATTCCGTGGTCAAATGGTTTACGTGTTAAAGCCAGTCTTGTAAACGAAATTATTTTTTAATACGAGTATTGACATTTGACCCATTTGACTAAAAGAATAAATGGAACTTACTTGTGCCGTTGGCAATAAATGTTTAATGTTTCAGCGCATCGAAACGCTTTTTTAAAACAAACTTCATATACTAACATTGGCGGAAGGAAACTTTTGCTTAAAGTTCACGATTTCGACTCATTTAGTTCTTCAATAAGAGCTATGCAACAGTTTTCAGTGAGAGCTTTTTTTATGTGGCATTGACTTTTGTGACGGACCGAGAGTTAGTATGTATGTCTGTGTGCGGAGGATGCAAATAGATAATACCAATTGTGAACCCCGTCGAACATGTGTGGGACATCCTCGGACGCCGAGATTTCTCTTGGAATGGAGACAATGATCCGTATGAAAACCGACCTAGCAAATTTAATCCGACCACTTTAATACTATTCGTCGACATAAATTGTAGCTGCCAGACAAACCATGAAATGGTCGAAATGCTCGATTTCAGTTACTTTAAAGAGAATGAGGCTAACTGAGAGTATCAAGTTTACTTGTGTCTTTAACGTGCCAAGTTTAATACAGTTCACCTGTCTTTAGAATCGTTTTTTGAACCTTGGATGATGCATTTCTTTTTCTTTGTGTATATCTTTATTTCTAATCGAAAACCGACCATTTCCATCTGTTTACAATGCACCTAATCGACATTCGGTCACTCTGGTACATCATCGTGGTTGGGCTCGGATTCTCTATGTTCGTTGTTTCAAATCCCGAAAGAGCATATTCAGATTTTCCCAAAATCAGCCCATTACCGGGCGACAAATTTCAATACTTATCGATATCTTTGCATTTTGCAGACGGCAAAAATTATGTTGGTGGAGGGAAGGGGGTCGCATTATTTGTTTCAGAAATGAACTTAAAAAGTATTTGAAAGGAGAATTGATAGCAATTTTCTTCTTTCTGTATTTTATGGTTAGTGGATGAAAACGGTAAATGATATTGGGAAAGTGTTATTTTTTCTAATAAACTTATAATTTTGAAACATTTTTTTTTCACGTGTGAAATATGGAAAAAATCATATAGGTTATGAAATAGTTCCATAACCAAAAAATTGACTGCATCAAAAAATGAATGATTTTCATTGTACTATAAGATATCAAACACAATCCTTGAGTAAATAATAAAACAAAACAATTGAGAGAGAAAGAGAGAGAGAGATTGACAGACAGAATGAGAGAGAGAGAGAGGGGGAGAAATAGAGAGAGAGGGGGAGAAAGAGAGAGAGAGAGAGGGCGAGAGAGAAAGAGAGAGAGTGGGGGCGAGAGAAAAAGAAAGAGAGAGAGAGAAAGAGAGAGAGCGAGAGAGAGAGGGGAGATAGTGAGAGAGAGAGAGAGAGAGAGAGAGAGAGAGAGAGAGAGAGAGAGAGAGAGAGAGAGAGAGAGAGAGAGAGAGAGAGAGAAGAGAGAGAGAGAGAGAGAGAGTAATGTCTCCTCCTACACAATTCTACATCATTAAGTACGTTATATACTCACACCCTAAGAACTGTTACAACGGACAAATACCTCTGCATGAAAACATGTTAAGGATTCGCAATGAAAACTGTTAAGGCGTCTGCTAATTTGTTTGAATACATGTCGGTTTCGACATTATTTGTACAACAAGAAGACACGTTAGACTTTTTATATATTCCTATTCCATTCCTTGGATAATGAATAATCTTGATCGAAATATTTCTGATATTGATAATTCGGTAAAAAAGAGTTTTGAGGGAAATTTGATCGAAAAACAGTGTTTTGTCTACTTCTTTTTGGATCTTTGGAACAGAAGAAAGAAATAGAAACATTTGATCTTTTTGGTGTTAAAACCCCTCAGTCTCCTCTATTATACCCGTTATCTAAAAAAAATGTCTTCTGTTTCGAAACTTTTGCATTATTTCAATTTTATGCGCATGTTACGAACTCTGCCTAATTCTTTTGGTATGTTACAGTATCTTCGCTACAGCGTTACAAACTCTGCCATTGATATTACATACAAAAATCCCAGTTTTCTTGACGCCAGGATTTTCAAAAAACACAAAAAGAAAGCGCAACAAAATCCGAGTTATCTTATATCTAAGTCTTTTCTGCGAAATACGAGGTAGATGGGAGAAAAGTCCCAAAACTTCATTTAATGCGATATATCTAAAAATAACACTCTGATCTCCATTTTAATCTATGAAAAACAGTATGCCTTCCTTCTTTTCATTTATATCTGTCTTACTTTCAGGATAAGAAAGCACTCGCAAATGTTAATTAAACGAATCGTAAAACGTTCACCTGCTTTAAATGAAAGGGATCAAGAAAGTGTAAGCTTAAAATCTCCAAATCTAAATGGATTGAACATTCTCAAAATCATCGGTTTAAATCTCTTCTACAAATGACGTTGTTACGATTGTTCGCTCAGTCTTTCTCAAATATGAAACTTTTGTTCAAATAAATCTACATTTGCTATTTTTAAAAATGTTATAAATGGGGCCTTGGCGCTTATTTTATAACTAGACATGTTTACAAGTGGCATCAGCCAAGTGTGTTGTTAAAGTTGCTTTTGAAATTCTAAGGAAAATACAACCCTGAGGTGAAATTATCTAAAATATAATTCTAAGCACAAAAAGGTCCTGTTTCGCATTTTTATTGAAAATGGACACTAATTTGCATTGAAGTAAATACGAGAATTGCAGGGAAAAGAACCTTTATTCGGTCTACACTGAAACGAACTTCTAAACGGCCACTTGGTTTTTGATGAATAAGAAATATTTTCTTTGGTATCTGAAATAGGAAGTAGTTGAATTATATCAGAAAAATCATTCGGAGAGAATCTTCAATAATCACCGACTTGAAAAAATTTCGGAAAAGCAGCGAATTTGACGAAAATTCAGGGGTACCCTTGATTCCAAATTAACATTGGTGGGTGGGGTAATTTTAGCATTTTATCCTTGTATGAGAAGAAAAAGGGTCTGAATGTTATTTTCTTCAGTGATTTAGTATCTGACACACAATAGCCATCGAACTTTGTCATTTATAGGATTAATCGCCGAGTATTTCTTAGACCGAAAATTTGAAATTCTTCGAAAATATGCACTTTTTGTGACTTTC
>OX411545.1:92518308-92700808 GCA_948146395.1 Fragum whitleyi | reverse complement strand
TTCTATATCTATTGTGCATCTTCATAAGAGGAAGTGTCCTTTGATGGATCAGGGGCCCGTTTTACTAAACTTCTTACGAGAAAGATAATCGTAAGTGAAATTCACAATTTGTACCTGACGTTTTCATTCATTGATAGATTCTGCATTGCAATATCTCATTGGATTTGTCTTAAGAAGGCGATTCCAACGATATGATTCATGATAGAATTCTATTATTAGTGACTACAGTGGAAGCAATTCAAATTTTGACTTGCGATAAAAATGATCGTAAGATGTTTAGTAAAACAGGCCCCTGCGTCATACTTTGAAGGTCAAGGTCACAGCAGAAGATCAAAGGTCATGTTTTGACCTTGTCATTAACTCGAGCTGCCCTTGTGCGATTTTCATTTCATCAGTCCACACCCTTGATCATCTTGACGACCTTTTAGACACTCAGACTCCTATTCTGATGATTAAGAACGCAGCAGGTCAAATGTCAAATCTTAATATTGTAAAGTTCTCCTCAACCAATGGTCGGAATCTCATAATATTTGATCCACTTGTACATCTTGGAAAGTGTTTCGTGATATTTTCAGATACCTATTCTGAAGGGCATGTGAGACGCTAAAAAATCAAACTTTGATATGGTCATATAATCTGAATTTCATCATTCACAAAAAAACTTGTACTGAATAAGAGCAACTGTATTTGATTAGATCTAGACTCCAATCATAGTCATGATTAGCGTCGAGCACTTACAGCCGAGCTTTGGCATTGCTAGACTTAGACTTGACACACAATTTGACGAATGAAATCTAGACACGAATAGATTTTGATTTGGAACAGAAATCTACATGTGAATTCGCCTTGCATCGAAAAACGTGGTAAATATCTTATACAGAAGTGCCACCCACAATAAAACGCAATGATTCCTGGTTTTAATGATTTAGAAACTGTCAAAATTTGATGATGTAATCAGGTTTTCATCTTGGAAATAAACAAGCATCTAAGATGAAATAAACATGTTCACACTGTAACTTGTGATAAAACTTTTCTCACTATCGGAATTTTCGTGTTCTTAGAAAAGTCAAGGTTGTTTTGTCTTGAACTATTGCCAGTTATCGTCGGTATGTGGTAAGAATCTCGTAGCTACAGCTTGAAAAAGCTGTAGCTACGATGTTTAAATTGCCAACTAATATTATGTTTCTAGATGTAAAGATCGTTTAGTATATGCAATAAGAATTATAGATTGGTTTCATGTTTCATACAAATCATATTTAGATAGTTGCTCCCTTCCCAAAGGTTTCGCAAGTAAATTCAAATTATTTATGAAGGTTATTGGATTTGAACATGTATGAGACAAACACTTCACATTCTCCAAAAATAATCTAAAAAATTCAATTTATAACCAACTAAAAGAATCTTATGTACATTATTCGAAAAGATGTTTGTTTGATGATAGCAATAATAAACTTAGAACCTTTAGAACCTTTCAGATAATTTATGAGAAAGAAATGTATTTGCGCATAAATGATTTGCCCAGAGAACAAATTACATCGCTTGCCAAATTTCGTGTAAGAGCACATAATCTTCAAATTGAAAAGGGTAGGCACCAAAAGAAACCTTTTATAGACAGAATTTGTCATCTTTGTAAATCACAAGTTGAAACTGAAGCCCACTTCTTATTACAATGCCACTCTTGATCAGATAGCAGGAAAATATTCTTTGCTGAGGTAGAAGGCATCACACCTTCTTTTAAAATCATGAATGATGATGATAAATTTAGATACATTTTACAAATCAAAGAATATGATGTGTTGCAAACTTGTCTATCTTGTGTTCACAAAATGTTTGAAGAAAGAGATAATCTACTCGCAAAAACAGCTGCAAACTCTTGAGTTTCCTTTTATTTCAGTGTATTAATTCGGAGACCTTAGTATGTACCTTGTATATCCATCTTCTTGGTAAAGAAAACTTGCTTTTTACTAAACTTTGTTGATCCTTATTATGAAAATAGAGCAGATCTTCTTAGACGCAAATTGTTCATTTTGTCATTGTTTTCTGTTAAAAAAAGAAGGGAAAAAAGGAAAGAAGAAAAAATAATTAGTAGATAAATATGAAAACAAAAATGTTATCTGCTGCTTCTTCAGGTTTTTATAAGTCTTAGATTTATTTATTTATTTTCTTTGAATGTTTTCAGTTTTATTTTTGTTCATTGAAGGCAAACATATTATAATATATGCATGTTTTTAGGGTCATCGTTACCTTTATAATTGGTCATAGATACCATGAAATTATTTATTTATATATATATAAAAAAAGATTAACTTTGGGCAAGTATTATGAGTGTGATTCTTATGCATATCAATAACTGCTTTCTTCTAGCTCTGATTGCAATGATTTTGAATTACATTATCATGATTTGACCCTGGCTCTCGATATGTATGCTGATATTTTATATCGGTTCTTCAATCTTAGATTATATACCCATCTGATATATACCTTTTGATAAGTTCTGTCTTGTATGTTTGTTGTATGTATGTTCTTGGTTACAATCCTATAACTGGATTTGTTAAACCAATAAAGGAATTTGAATTTGAACTTGAATTTGTTTTAAAGTGGTACAAAATTTTGATAGCGTATGCATAGAGGGTAATCGTTTGTTTCAGTGAAAGATCGATTTCGTATATTTCATTGGGTGAAAATCAAAAGCTATTGTTTCACGATGGCTTAGCCACGAGTGAAATATAGCTGTTATTGTTCACGAAAAGAAATATCAATCGATTTTACTCGGAAAACAAACGATTTCTCTATTTCCTGACTGCAAAACTGAGACCAAATGTGAAAATTTGAGGAAAAATTTCTTAAAGTTCTTCATTTTGCACGTGAATGTTATGCAACGTTCTTGATGACATCATTTTTTGGGCTCCACTATGTATAGCAACTTCAGATAGGATGACATGAACGAAAGCGGGCTATAAGTTTTTGATAACTTCACAGGTCAGGAGATAAGTTTGTCAAATCTACCGTTATTACTCGATAATTCACCGAAAAGCATAAAGAAATACAGATGAATAAATAACCCATTACCGCACTGTTCGCGACATACGATGTCTTCTGCACACAAATCTTTGTCAGACAACATAGTCTAAGATCAGTTTGCACATACGTGTAGTCTGGTCCTATCTTTCACTGCATATTTTCTCCTATACATTTTTTTCTGTTTGTTTGGGGTTTTTTTTGTTGTTTTTTGGTTTTTTTTTTTTTAAGAAAATTAACAAATTTCATTTTTCTAGAGAGAGAATTGTTCATTCCCAGACTATTATTTCATCAAACTGGGCCCTCGGGACTTCATGAAAAACCTGCGCTTTGATGAATGGTCGAACAGACGACCACATTCAGTCCCGTTCAAACCTCTTCTATTTCTTAGCACTGTAAACGATTAGAATATACCAATCAGATATTATGAGCAATAAACTCGGGTCAGAGCAAATTATCGGGATATTTTTGTTGATGAGATTTTGGCACAAGTTTCTCCATATGCCTGGGGTGAATACATGGAGATATTAATAAATTGTATTGATACCTCGAAACTTATGAACACGTATGACTGGCAACATTATGAACTAATGCACTGTGTGAACATTGAAGCACAAGAAAGCCCATTTCGGAACTCTGCAATATAATTTGAAATATAGATTGGTTTCAGCAGAGGTCAAGCCGATGTTGCCTTTCTTAAACAGGAAGGTAGAATCCTCATTCTAGTTTCAGAAAATAGAAAGGAAAAGAGCAAAGTGTGGCAAGTTTCGACTATGGTTAGATTTTGAGTCGCACACAATTTAAGAATTGCTTGTACAACAAATTATCATTTGACTCTCGACTTTGGCCTGTTATTTTAATATACAAATGGCATACTTTTCTTCTGTTCCTTTCACATTTAAATCTGTTTGAACTGCTTGTCGGAATGACATTAAAATTTAGTACATTTTGTAAGGAATTTTGTCCAAAAAGCATTCTCGAGTCCAATCTTTGAAACATGAAATTAGACTCAGGATTTTCAAGACCATTTAATCATATAAAGAGCACCAGGGCCCGAGGTTAAAAATCTTTTCTCAGGCTCAACTGAGAATTTTCTCAAGTTTTAGATTTAGATAAATGTATGAAAATAAAAGATAATATTAATAAAATGTTATTTATTTTTATGTTAATACATTGAAATGAGTATTAAAACAGAATTACGATTTTAATCTCTAATTGAAATTTGAGAAAATTTTGAATTGAGAATGAGAAAACTTTTATAACCTCAGGCCCAGATCTCGTTTGACGGTTGGCTTATACCTGTAACATTAAAATCATATGTCTCTTGTTACATGTACAAGGGTGTACACCTCATGAACAAAATTAGCGATACTGGATTACCTCCCTTGAATTTCACTCAAAACCCGCTCCACACACTCATTCAAATTCATTCCAAAAACATTCCGAAAGTACTCGTCTTGTCAATTTCACTATGTTGTTAACTGTACCCTGTGTTTTAAAATGCTTTCTTTTAGACTCTCAAGCATTCTGTAAGGGAAGCTGTTGCGAAAAAAAATCAACAATAAATATTCTCTTCATATATATATCTTTATTCGAGTCTCATTCATGTACATGTATTTAAAACAAACAATGAAACAGTAGAATATACATGACCATTCAAATATGAATTATAAGAGACTTTAAGTAAAATATTACACTATCTATTCATTACTATAAACGTGGGTAAGTAGTGTTAGTAAAAAGAATCAATTGCTAATGATGAAACCATAAGCAAATTTGTAAGACATTACATGTTTAAATGGAATTATCATAGGAGGCGTTGTATGGACTTCAGTTTGTCTAAAAAAATTCTTGATTTTATTTAAATTGAATGAATGATTTTATTAAAAAATCTTGTTAGTTTTGAATTAATATGTTAATAATATAATTTCATTAAGCAAGAATGTAAGATTAATCAATAATGAAATCAATTTCTTATGGGATTACTTTTTGTGGAAGCTTACAAAATAGCTGCGTATTAAAAATATTTTCATTCAGAAATAAAACCATTTTTTCACCCAATCTGAGTGCACGAATCTGAGTGAAATCATCTAAAATTAAATTATCTAAATGGAACTAATGCCTATCCTAACACCCACCCCTACATTTAGCAATAGTTCTACATTCGCGTATAGTTACCTCTCTGCTACAGTCTGAAAGCCTTACTCTCTCTGTAGCCTCTATAGACATTATGATGATTGTTTTAACTGATAGATATTTGGCAAATTGATGAGTTTTCTGGGCTTATCGGTTAACTGATACGCCGTATCGATTCAAGGCCTAATGAACCTTTCTAGACTTAACCGTATGGCGATACTTACTTAGATAAGTACATGTTGATCAATATGTATTTTAGAATGAACAGCAACAGCACTTTTAAGGATATGTTGTTTTTCTTTTTCTTTATGTTTCTTTTCCTTTTTTCCTTTTCGTTGTTGTTGTTGTTGTTAACTAGAAGTCGATCACTCGAAACGGAAATTGACATCCCTTCTTTCAATGGTCAGAAGATTTGGTACAACTTCTATTCAATCTAAAGAATGAATGAACGATATGAACTTTAAAGTTTAAAATTTTGTTTCAAAATCAAGGCTATCACAATGTACGATTTGTTATGTACAATTGAAATAATCTTTCAATCAATCTATCTATCTATCTATCTATCTATCTATCTATCTATCTATCTATCTATCTATCTATCTATCTATCTATCTATCTATCTATCTATCTATCTATCTATCTATCTATCTATCTATCTATCTATCTATCTATCCATCTATCCATCTATCCATCTATCTATCTGTCTATCTATCTATCTATCTTACTATCTATCTATCTTACTATCTATCTATCTATCTATCTATCTATCTATCTATCTATCTATCTATCTATCTATCTATCTATCTATCTATCTATCTATCTATCTATCTATCTATCTATCTATCTATCTATCCATCTATCCATCTATCTATCTATCTATCTATCTATCTATCTATCTATCTATCTATCTATCTATCTATCTATCTATCTATCTATCTATCTATCTATCTATCCATCTATCTATCCATCTATCCATCTATCTATCTATCTATCTCATTCCAAACTATCTGTATTTCGGACCTGATTGGATCTGTTCTAAGTAATTGATAACGAAAAGAAAACTATTTTGCAGAAGGTAATATAAATGTTTATTGTATGTTTGTTCTTGGTGACAATCCTATAACTGGGTTGTTTTAAACCAATAAAGGAATTTAAATTTGAATTTTATAAACGGAAAACTTATAAAATATCACTTTGTTATATATTGTAGCAAATTTGACTATTGCAGAAATATCTAATAAGTCTAAATGAAACACAAATACAATGTATCTTTATAAGTTGAAAGGATATTTCGGAATGTACGAAGTTGCATGTTTGTTTCAGTCATTACACAAGACAAGTTGCGGGATATATGATGAACAAAACACCTGTCTGTGCATCATGCAGCTTGTAGGTTATATATATCTGTCGTGGTATGGGAAAAAGATTAGACGGAGCTATAGAGAGAGGGGGGGGGGGGCTTTTGGATTTCAGGAGCTCGTTTTTCTAATGTTCTTACGAAAGAATTAATCGTAAGTCAAAATAAAAAATCGTACCTGTTGGTTTCATGCATTGTTAGATTCTGCCTTGCAATATCTCGTTGGAATCGTCTTTAGAAGACGATTCCAATGAGATATTGCGCGGCAGAATTCCATATTTAGTATCTTTTGTAGAAGAAACTTTAATTTTTGACTTACGCAAAAAATCATCGAAAAACGTTTAGTAAAAAAGGCCCCGGGTCTACATATATCTTTAGTCCTTACTTAAACTCTATGTTTGGTGATTCATTTGAAACGTCTCATTTTGCCGATTCAAAAGAGTACTTGACAATATATATACGTGTATATTTTACCCCCTCTTAACTGGACCCATGTTCGACAATGAACATTTAACAGAAAATGTGCGCAGAAGTTTAAAGTCGGTTCAAATACAACCTCACAGTTCGGTGATTTGTCAGATTTTTTTGTCCAAATTTTGAATGTTAAACAATTTCTTGTGAGTCAGCTTAGTTCGGGACACTTTTGAGGCCGAGTCTTAATTAGTCTTTTCACAAGAATTTCGCGGACTTGTATTTCACGCATTTCGAGAGGTATTGGTTTATAACGTATTAGAATATCGGTCCTGAAAATAGACCTTAAGGTAGTCGACCCGTAATAGTTCCGCAACATTTCGGAACTCATGGTCGTTCACGATGTAAACTGAGGTTTCCTAATGAAATCATTAGGAAACCTTAGTTAACACTGTTTAAGTTTATGACTTCCGGAACTGAATTCTTGAAATTGCGTAAGACTAAGATCAGCACGGAACTCGCAAGAGGGAATGACGATGATCAAGGAAGGCGGTGATCATGATGATGAGGCTTGAACAAGATCTGGGGACTGTTTTACTAAACATCTTACGATCATTGTTTGCGTAAGTCAAAAATTAAAGTTGCTTCTACAGTAATAACCGAATATGGGATTTTGCCATGCATCATCTCATTTGAGTCATCTTCTAAAGACGATTCAAATGAGAAATTGCAAGACAGAATCTAACAATGAATGGAAACATCAGGTACGATTTGTGATTATGACTTACGATTAACATTTTCGTAAGAAATTTAGTAAAACGGGTCCCTAGGGTAGAAAAACCGGGGTTTTCATTTGGTGACTCAGTACCGCAGTGGTTAAAGACGATGGATAATGAAGGGCTATTCTGCGTAGGTCCACGTAGGTTTAAATCCCGTCGGAGTCAGAAAGTCACAATGGATTGGATCAGAAAGTAAACTAAATTATAACGGCATTAGAAAGAACACATTCATTATTTTTGGTTACAGCGCAGTTCTGTCGAGACAGTGTTTATAGAGGAGCGAGAACATTAACCTCGCCATGAAAGTTCTTGTAAACATTTCAGATAGAATTTACGAGGATAAATTAGCAAGTACAAGAAATAGTTAACACTTTAGTCCTCTAAATGATGAGTGTTAAAATGATGGTATTCGTCTGTTAATTCGAATCATTCAGAGAATAAGAAAGGTTCTAGCTGATCCGTAAACTTATAACAATCGTAGCGTAAGTGAATTAAAAATTAAATGAATGCAACCTTAATAACTTAAGACATGTATGTAGGCTATTTCTTTACTTGCATTACTTGTATTATTGAAGACCGAATTTACAATATTCGATGATAACAGATTTGTCAAAAGACTGTAGTTTATGGGGAGTCAATGGCAACTTTTAAATGTTCATTATCATACGAGGTAAAATAAGTATAGATGCACAAGTTTAAGTTAGTGAACAAAGGTCAATCTTGTTTGTTCAATATAAAGAGGAAATTGACCTTTGATCGCTCTCATATACTTATTTTCCGTCATTCAATTTCGAAAGTCAACGCGCGTTTCCTTGATAAACACTATCTATGTAAGATCTGACTTACATTTGTCAAAGTCACGGTGAAATTTTCTTTTTACACTAAAAAAGTTCATGTGTTGACCTGTGCTCTTTCAGCGTTAAAATGAGCCGGCGTGTGACATTTCCAACAAATTCCGTTGTATATGATGGACAGGCATTTAGCAGCCTGGACAATCACTCAGTACATTAAAATTGATCATGGATTGCTAAGAGAGACTTAATGTCCATACCAATCTGTTGAGCGCCTAGTGAAGACTCTTGTCAGACTGTGCGGCTTCACAGGTTTATTTGAGTCTTAGCGTTGTGCATATGTGTAATTGTTGGAAATGACAGATTATGACTCGAATACAATCAAATATGTATGAAGCAAGCACCATCCATCTATCCAAAGACATGTGCTTACCTAATACAAGTGAATTACAGTACAAATCCTTCATTTTGGGGACTATGGGTGCCTACTTGGTAGCGATTGCTTGAGTAAAAGATAGGATTGACTGAAAAACATTCAAACAATGGTTTATCAGGATAGTCATCGTTTATTGCAGATTCTAAAAAATTCTCTTTTATTGTTTTTTGGCGCTTGTAACCAAGTGATATAGAGAATACTCATTTGTTTCCGTGTAAGATCGATTTATATTTTATTGAGTAAACGACAAAAAGCTAAATTTTCACGAATGGCAGAGCCACGAGTGAAAATAAAACTCTTGTTGTTTGCGAAATGAAATATAAATCGATCTTACGCGAAAGATTGAATGGAGTTTTAACGCCGCTTTCAAAATTTTTTTCAGTTATATCGCGGCGGCTGGAGCACCTAACAATGGATTCCTGGTATTTCCTATCACCAGTACAACCACCACATTCTTTCATAGCCTCCAGCCGCTATCTCACATAGGTCTACGATTATCAACCCATTGGTGAGAGACAAATAGTCGGAAAGAATGAGTGCCGCCGTCGGGGATCGAACCCGCGAACTCTAAATTGACAGTCCGACGCGCTACCAACTGCGCTGCGCGAAAGAAAAACAGACGATTAGGGCTAATTTTCTTAAAGAGCGTTATTTTGCACGTGATTGCTGTGCAACGTTCATGGTGACGTCATTTATTTGACTCCACTTAGATAATCGCCAGATAGGGTGAAATGAACGAAAACGGGGTATAAGTTTTTGATATTCTTACTGGTAAGGCAGTGAATTTATCAAAATGTTAATCTACCGTTTTCATCGATAAACTACCGTTAAGCTGTAAAGAAATCTCTATAGATGAAATTCCCCCTGTTCGGAAATAAGCGTCCTGGATGAGCAGTCAAGGGAAAAGTTTCTAGACAGCTCATAATGAACTTTGAATTCTCTACCTATGTTACAGTTAATTGGTTACTAAAATAGATGCCAACATACTTATATTGGCTAAGGTCTTGGCAAGCATAGTTAAAGGTGATGTCCGTGCTAAACTGCCTGGCGTTCAGGAATACAAACCTGCAAAACATTTGCCAATTTAACACCGCTTTGCACGTGCACATGCGTGCAAAGTGGGGTAAATTGGCAAACAGTTTGCACTGTTTTGTCATCCTGAACGCAGTACTGATTAAGGATTGAGATTAGCATAGAACGATATTCTTAAAGCATCTTTATTATGGCTTATATCAATATATTGCAAAAAATGTCTTGTCCCCCTTTAAGACAGAAGAACAGGGCTCTTTGAAACGCACTAATATATCGAGTATTAATCAATAATGAATGACGATTTTAAATCATGAGCACAAATATATATTTGCAAAAAAAAAGATACTAGTACACGCCTTAAAAACTATCAATTTATGCACGCGTTCTATAATTAAGCACAAAACTGATCTGATCAAAGTTTGACAAATTTTCGTTTCTACTTAGATTTCGTGCAAGTAACATATTATAAAAAATGGTTTCAGCCAATAATTTGACTGATTCTTGTTTCATCGTCAGATCCAATACATGTTTACTCACAGGTCCTTGATCTAGCTTTCACATTTCACAGGTAATAATAAGCTGGACTAATTACTTTTTCTTCTAACGCAGATAGCTTCTAGTTTGTCAGTATTAACACGTGTTCATATATGTTCATTACAAGAACCATTAACATAGCGATCTGACGTAAATACAATACTGATTGTGTTGCACAGACAATCATTTCATAATTTAATCAAGTACTACTTTTTAAGTTATTGTATAAGTCATATAGTATGACAAATATTAGCTCATGAAACAATCACCTGTCTTTTGTGGCTATCATTTTAAGGTTATACGAAAAGGGTATACTATTCTGCAGACCCGAAAATTCATGTTATATTAGTAAACGTATCAAATAGATCACTTACGGGTTGATCTGATTTGAAAAATTGTAGTATTTTTTGTGTAGACGTTTGTCTTTGGTATTGTGATTTCTGAGTGAAATTCGACTAAATTTACTAACAAAATGTGTCATCCGTTCTAGGTTGGGTCTCTAAAATGAGTTGCACAAGGGTATACTTACGTTAACATGTCCGGGGTTTAAACCCAATATCTTCGAAACCTCTCTGACTATCAAGTCGGCCGTCCGCCCAAGTAAACCATATAGGGATGATGTCCATATTCATAACGATCGACTCTATAGACCTCATTTACAATTCCAAAGTCACAAACAAAATCGGTGTCGCTGACACGTCGACGATTCCTAGTTTTCATCGGTGGGTTGATAATAATTAACGTCGACCGGGCGCCGGCTTTATCACAAAATATTTAATTTAACAGTCACAGTGATGATACAGAAAAAATGGTCGATTTAAAATAGCGTGCTATTGATGTGCTGGTGAGATGTCGTCGATGCACCGGCGATACGTTGCCGATACCAAACGAAAGTGAAAGGGTCAGAAAAGACATCTAACATTTGTAAAAAAAAAAAAAAAACGGCCGAAGCCCGGCATGATAAGGCGTAGCCAGGCCGATCGCCGGCGATATGTCGTCGATACTACGTTTTCTTCCACAAATCTAAAAGACGTCGCCGACTAGTCAGAGTGTTTTAACTTAAAGATAAAAATCACTGATGCGTCGCCAATCTCAGAACAAACCCACTAATGAATTAGCCGAAGCACCGATCGATCGCCGATTATCGCCGATTACACAAAAACACGTCGGTGCGTTTGTTTAAAATCAGCTTAAGAATGCAAGCATTTCTACCCGAATGAATGATAATTGTAGCAAAAGATACCGATATGCTTTCGTATAGTTACAAATTATCATCATCATTTTCATAGTATGTTAAAGTTAGAAAATTGACGTGTAATGTACAGGGTATTTATTGCTTATCATTATTTTTAATAAGTTCGTTTAGGCGTTATTCACGTTTCTCTGGCTATTTGTAAATTACGCTCATGGCTTATCAGTAATGGATCACGAAAGTCTCCTGTTCATAGTTAATTGATATAAAGAAAACTAAACAGGTACAGGATCGCTTATCAAATATCATAAACAACGAAAAATGCCCGTAAAGAATGTACTTAACAATTCTACATAAACTGATAATACTCCAAAGTTAATCTAAACATCGGAGGGTTCTTCCCTCTTAAGGAAGTAGAACTGCAATAGTTTCTCAACATTTCGGTACTCATGATTTTTCACAATGTTGATCGAAGTTTCCTAATGAAATCATTAGGAAACTTCAGTTAACATTGTTTAAGTTCATGTCTTCTGAAAAATTACGGAACTATTACGGGTCCAATACCTTAAATCAACTACTTTACATAATATCAATGTCTTTAGTCGTGAATTTTCATTGTATCTAAATGCAAAGTTTTGATAATGATGGAACTTATCTCCAACTCTCAGTTGGACCACGATTATCGATAGTTTGATGAAAGCGTTTGATTTCGATAACTTGTCTGAACAGTGGTTCAGAAAAGACTGAAATACATGGTTAGTTGTACTACTCATTGATACTCGATTGGAATGCTGTTTAAAGCAGTCCTGACGCTTTTAAACTAATCATAAAATCTCGAGTGATTTTTTACATTTTTGTTGATAGCAATGTGCATATTTTTACCACCTTGCCATATCAAACCCTAATTTGTTTGGTGACAAATGTAAAAAATATGGTCAGTTAAAAAGGGATCATTTTTTAGCCGTCTTTGAGCTAAAATGTCTTTCAAAACAAATTGCACATAAATCAACGTATGTGTGTATATGGTGACAGAGAGATTATAGGACACGTTTTGTACGATAGCGTAAACACTACAGAAATGATTCTGGAACCGAATATGTCAAAACAGAGAATTGTTAGTCGTTTTGGGCATTATCAAAATCAAAACTAAAACTTAAAATTTACATTTAAGGAATGAAGTGAATATGCATTTGTGAGCGTTTCTTTTCATCCTCGGTGCTGAGCATGTATTTTCATAGTAATGTTATATACTCATCTGATGTATACCTTTTTGATAGGTTCTGTCTTGTATGTCTGTTGTATGTACGTTCTTGGTGACAATCCTATAACTGGTCTGTTTTTAAACCAATAAAGGAATTTGAATAGTAGGACAGGGCAGTCATTTTGCTTATCCATTTTTCCATTGAACGACATGACAATTGAACGTCCATAAATAATCCTGTGGACATTCATATATGAATTATTTTCATGGATTGCGCACTACATATTCTCACGATTTGGGTTCGTTTACTAACCCTGCAAAAGTGTTTAGAAATATTTTGACATGTACATGTAATTAATGACAATGTCCTGTAACTTTTTCTTTAATAAATCTTAATTTTTTGAAGATAATTTGAAAATATTACTTGAGAAATATCGGCGTTGTATTCATAGTGATAATTTTCACTAGCATTGATTCCTAAGTGACGTAGATTCAACCCTTATGAATATAAGCGTTATCGTATCCGTGATAAAGAATCTTGTAAGCTGTTATTGCTATGCAACAAAGTGCATTAGGTAGAACATGAAACTTTGTTTCTGTAGCAATTTTCTTACCGTACACAACGTGAGGATTTGATAGGCATTTTTATACAAACAAACCTCGTATGTGTACAATCTAACAAATATAAATAAATGTTCTAACAGATAAAACAGATGGACGTGTAAGCTGATACTTGCTGCACACGTAGAAATATTCATCAAACGATTGCATACAGTTAAGAATATCATGAAACTGACTCTTAATCCAATCAAAACCATTCTAAATCGCTTAATCAGCGCTCCACTTATGCATTCCAATCACTCACTCAAACCATTCAAAAAGCGCCCCAAAATAACTAATGAAGGAAAGATAAACAGCCAAATTCAAAATAAAGCCGGTAAAAAAATCAACGATTTCAGTTACATAATTCAATTTTGTAAGCGTGTTATGCGTTTATTGAAAAAATAGAAATCTATTCCTAGAACCTATATGCATCTCTTGTTTAAGGGAGGTAATAGATATCGCCAATTTTGTTCATCTTGAACAAAATTAGCGATATTGGATTACCTCCCTTTAATTTCATTCAATAAATTTCGCTCAAAACTCGCTCCACACATTCATTCCATTTCATTCCAAAATCATTCATCTTGTCAATTTCACGATGATCTTAACTTTAACCACAGTCCTTTATTCATACCCCTCAAACTATTCTAATTGAATTTTTGACCAATCAGGAAATGATATATCTACTATTAGATATTAAGGAAACGACCAACGTTCCGCCATTTTTGTCAGTAAAATTGTTAACTTGTGGTAAGATAAAAAACGAACCATATGTATTTTCGGGGGGGAGGGGGGGGGGGAGGGGGTTAAATTAGATTTCATTTTGATATTCTAGGAGGGGTGTTCCAAAAGTTCATTGACTTTCTTTAGATCTCGAAGACAATTCAGCGAAAATCATTGGAATTATGTGTAAAATATTAACCTGGATTCAGAACATGTAAAGTTGTTACACTTTCCATGGTTGTTTACCCTGTCTGTGTAGTTTACTCTAGACTTTGTCGCTAGAATCAAGATTAACATTTGTTAAGGTGCAAGAAGACAAGGGAAGTTGTTTTGAGTCTTATGCAAATTAAGAAACGAGTGACTTTGTCATTTTGTATCGTACGGACGACTATAAAATATTGAATAACTTTTGTATAGACGAACCAACTCCAGTATTTCGTTTGAGAATATGTTCAAATATATATTGCTTCTCTCCATGTCGACTTCTAAATGATAAGCGCAACTTGATCTTGAATAGCATTGCATATGTAAAGTATGATGTTAGTCTGTTACAAACCAACAAATCTAGAGCTTATTCATATATTGACGTCTTGCAAATATCTTACGATTTGTTAAACGAAGTTAGTAATTAGATGTACATGAGAAGTGTTTACTCTAACTGCATGGTTATACCTGTAGCGTTTATTTCGGATAGGTAATATAGAATCATGGTTCTAGGCAATAGATCTAAAGACATTCTCACCCGTGTTTACAAAGGCTAAATAGTTCGCATAACGTCAAAACATTTATTGTTATAGACTTTACTGTTAGTCTAGCATCTTGCCTCTAGATATTCACGTACAAGAGGATCGGGATTTTAAAATTGTGCCTTTGTGAGCTTGGAAATACACTCATTAACTCATTGATACGTTCAAAGGATTTAAATAAACAAACAAACAGAGAAAATAGTTTTAAAAAATCGCGCGCATCTTATAGTAGGTAGCAGACATAGTTAAAACACCCTTTCAATTTTGAAACAACAAAAGTCACATAGCATTGAAGTATTTTAGTTAATTATTCCAGTTTGGGAGAGTAAAGTAAGAACTGAATACACTGACATACAATTGTTTTTATCTTGTATCATGTAGATTTTTGGACTCGGATCGAAAATAGAATATTGAGAAATATTTTTTAGCATTTTCATGAAAAATGATATTGCGTTCGATGCTATTAATTAACATCTATATTTTTTCTTTATAATTTGTTTAGCCCTATTTAGTTAACATCGACTGGGAAACAATTTCTTATAACTAAGATTAATCCACCCTTTTTTGCTTATTTAAACATTTCCTTCAATTTTATCATTTTAAATTTTCCAGTATTGCAAATTTCTGGAAACTGATTGTCGATATCAATATCAAATGCGTTGTCAATAATGCACGTTCATGTAGAGCTCGTGATAATGGATATCATTTCGAAGTTCAAAATGACAAATCCCACTTCATGCCATTTATTTAAGTGAGTTTTATAAAACTCAAATTGACATTACAACAATTATTTCTATTTATTGACAAAAGTTAAAGTCAGAGGAGGTTACAGACACACTTTTTGGGGGGCTAAATGTCGACATTGATGCTAAATGCGTTGTCAGTAAGGAATGTCATGTATAGCTTCTGATAGAGGGATGATATCAATTTAAAAAATAACCGTTGATCAAATCCTTTGTTGTAGGTTCTAAATGGAATCGTCTCATTAAGACGATTCAAATGCGGACCCACAACATAAGTTTTGAATGAGAAATAAGAGATTTAGACTATTGTGACCCCTTCTTACCTGAATCCTTGTTGATGTATTTTCAGGGTATAGCAGACATGTAAACACCGTTAGATACTAAATCTACGTGTTGTCTGTGGGAAACTGAAGTTTTGTTTTTCGGATTTTCTAAAGTGATCGATCACCGTTACCATGGTAACAGGAGAGAGGTTGAGGATCACTGTGACGGGGGGAGCACCCTGGGGATTCCGGCTTCAAGGGGGTGGACACTTTCCCCTTGAGGTAGCTAAGGTAGGTGTCAATAACCTTCACTCTTTTTACCCCCATCCCCCCACCCCCCTACCCCATCGATAGATCGGGGGCTTATTGCTTTTTGCCCTGTATGTTTGTCAGTTTGTTCGTTTGTCGGATACTCTATTTGTCCGTTTATCCAAAAAAAACCTTGTTACATTGGGCATAACTTTAAAATGGTAACTGATAGATTCTTAATATTGCGCATGATGATTGCTTGGAACAAAACCTTCTGTTGGTACCAAGTTCAAAGTCATCTGTCAAGTTCAAGGTCAATTTTTTCAAGGTCAAAAATGTTATTTTTTAAGCTGCATGTTGAATTCAGTATTGCCACGGATTTCTTAATTGAATTAAGGCTTGCACATTGAATTAAGCATTGTCACGTATTACAGAACTGAATTTAGGTTTGCTGTAGATTACCTTATTCTATCAAACTACTAAGCCGCCGTCATAGCGCAGTAGTAGCACAACGAACTATCCTTTGAAAGGTACCGGGTTCGATTCTCGACTGCGACACTCATTCTTTCCGTTTATTTGTCCTCCACAAATGGGTTGATAATTGAAGACCTATGTGGGATAGCAGCTGGAGGCAAGGAAAGTATTAATGGTAGTACTGGTGTGAGAAATACCAGGAATCTATTGTAAGGTGCTCCAGCCGCCACGATATAACCGAAAGAGTGTTGAAAGCGACGTAAAACCCCTTTTAAACAATCAATCTATCAAACTTCTGTATGGCAATGGCGGGGACATAAATGTTTCACAAACGAATCTCTTTACCATTCAAAGTCATTGATTTACATGACCTTCAATAAGACAGCTTCCAGCACATCCGCAGTAAGTATCAATTAAAAAATACTCATGGATTTCTGGCTGATTACAAATGCAAAAGTACAGTTGCGTATATATAGATCTAGTTTAAAAATAACTTCTCTTTTGCAAACTTGGAAAGCCTAGAAAACGTTATAATAGGCGATATTTGAACTAGTATACTTACAAGGCTGATTACGGAAGGGCATTCAGACATTCATCATATTCTTACAAACAATTAGTCCGCAACTGAGCAAAGCTTAAATAAACCGAAGCGGACCAAGGTTGAATCCACGCTGGCAAATTATATTGTAACTATTTGCTGAAAAACCCAGTGCGCTAAGCACTAAGCCACAGAAGATAAGGTACACGTTCTATCGCATTCTAAGCTCTTAAGGCCTGAGCCACGCATCACCCCGTTGGCAACAATAAAAATATTTTGGACTATACTTGTATCAAATACGCCATATCAATATAAATGGATGACGTTAACATGTTGAGTAACAATAGCCATCAACAATTATGCTTTTTGCCAAGTACTTTGATTGTCTATTTGGCATCACGAACCATTGTCCTTGTTTTACTTACAGAAGGGTTACGCAAAGTTAATGTTTGATAATGTAATGTTTTCACGTGCCAACATTACAAGGCACTGGTACAGCCTTTTTGATATCATTAGAAATCATATAAGTGATAAAAAGAACTTCATAAAACTCCCCCATGAAAACTTTCACATTACGGCTAATCATGACCTTAAGAATTTTACATGTAAAATGTGCATATATTTGTACTTGTCGCAAACCGTATCATGGCCTTACTATCATCATTCAACATTTGAAGTGCTTAGTTTGTTGCCTTGTTTGTTTGAATGGGTTTTCCCCGCTTTTAACATTATTCCAGTCATATCGCGGCGACTAGAGAACCTAACAATGGATTCCTGGTATTTCTCCCACCAGTACTACCATCAGATCCTCTCCTAGCTTCCAGCTGCTATCCTACATAGGTCTTTGATTATCAGCCCATTGATGGTAGGCAAATGGTCGAGAAGGATGAGTGCCACCGTCAGGGATCGAACCCGGGACCTCTAAAATGACAGTCCGACGCGCTACCAACTGCGTTGAAGTGCTTAGTAAGAGCCTTGTTGAGTCGTTACTTTCAAATGCATTATGCAATTTGTCAGTTTAGAAAAGACCAATGTCTTAGGTTAAACCAAATCCCAAACAAGTTGTGGCCAAGAAACGTTTATATGCCTATTAGACATTCTAGCATTGCTGCCAGGTTCGACATTTCAATTCCATACTTTAGACCAACTCAACAACGGAATACCTTAACAATGGTCTGTTGAGTTAGCTCGGCTTTTCACCACACAGACTAAATTAACGACGTAAACTATCACAAATACACCTCATATTTCATTTACGTATGTTCAAATCTGGCATTCTAGCTTCAACCACAATCAAAAAGAGAATATGTAGATTAAAAGTATGCTAACCAGAATGCAAAACAAGCTTACTTAAACAAATTCTCCTTAGCTTCCTAGACCAGCTCCACGCGTAGTTTTACAGAGATGATGACTATATGGAGTGTGATTTGCTTTTTGATGGTTAAAACTTATTTTACCGAGGGTTGTGCATGAATATCGAACTAACCCAACAAAATTCAGTTAAGTTTCTTTTTTAACTTGTTTATTAGGCTTAATGTTGGGCTGGCTTGGTAATCAACATTTGGGCACCATGCTTGTTCAGCTGAAGGGATTGCTAGAATGTTATGTATACTCAATGGGCAGATCTATATACACTTGTGTTTAAATGTTTTTGTTTTTGAACAACGTTTTTCTGCAATTTGTCCTCTTATAAACGCTCACCTAAAGGACGTGAAATATTAAAAAAGATGAAGTGGTTTTAGTTATTGCGATCAACTAATGTCCATCGTCAGTCGATAAATGTCTGTCGTCCACAATTTCTTTAAACATCGTCCTCTCCTTAACCGACGGGCTGATCGTGGTGAAACTTGAGAGGAATATTCCTTGGATCAAGCTCTTCCCAAGTTGTTCAAATAATTGAAATCCATGCTTAGCTCTGGTTGCTATAGCAACCATAAAGGGGGTAAATGGGAAAATCTTTCAAATCCTTTTCTCTAAAACCAGAAGGCAGGCAGATTTCATATTTGATATGTAGCATCATCAAGTAAACCTCTGTCAAACTTGTTCATTTTATGCCCTTGGGCATATTGAGGCTCCACCTGGGCGAAAATACCACAGAAGCAGATATCTCTTCCCAGAAAAGAAGTTTGAGGGGGCAAATCTCAACGTCATATGTGCTGAGCACGTGCCCGCAGTATACATACCTTTATCGAAAACGGATTCAATCAATCATTCGGATTCAATGCACCATTTCTATATGTTCATTTAAGGTCTACAAGCCATTTTACAAGCAAGAATTCTTCCAACTGGACATTCAAGAAACATTGCTGCCAAGTTTGATTCAATTCGCCCCCCCCCCCCCCAGTTCGGGAGAGAAGAAATTTTACAGATTTCAAAATAAAACATAGACCTCTGCCATCCCCTTTCTGGGGAGAGGGGGGGGGGGGGCAAAGCAATGAAAGCAAACACGTTTTGATAAAGGGGCATTCATGTTATTTTTACTTTTTTTGTATGTCAGCATGTCGACATCTTCAGAATGTTCCTATGCACTTGACGTTGTACATAAAGTTGGAATAAGTTTTCTCTTGTTTCACAAAAACAAATGATTGCTTGTCAGAACAATTCCTCTTTTAACTTTTGGTGGATTTTCATGAAACCTCAACACTGTTCATTATTATATGGTCATGTGAATATTGTCATCATATGGTCATGTGCATATTGCCATAATATGGTGAACTATGGTGTCATGGAAATTGGCCTTTTACTTAAAGGACGAGGTTCACAACATCAGAAATTGGCCCTATAAGATTAATATTTTTCAGATTTCTAACAATTAAACCTACCTTTCTCTATAAGCCTATACTCAATCTCTCAAATAATGCATGGAATATTTTCCAAATCCATGCAGTTTCCTTACAAAAAGCCAATAAAGTAGCCTAAATTCGCAGAAATCCACAGCTTTCCTCAAAAATAGTTGTTAAAAGTTGCAAGATAATATGATGCCCCTCTTGTCACATCTCCATATTTTTATGAAATAATACTAATGCCTTCTGGAATGTTTTTGTGAAATACTGTGGTGTCGCCATACGGGCTTTCCATTTCTTTAAGCTGTATAATTTTATATTTTCTTGAAAATTTGACAATTTAACATTCTTTGTACAATTTGAGAAAGGTGTGTAAAGGTGACCATGAAAACTTGATATCATTGAGGTCATTAGAAATCAGAAAAGTCGATTTAACAGGCCAAATCTGCCGTTTGAGAACCACGCCTTTTCTTAAAACACCACTGGGTGAAAGGAAACAATTCGTATAATCATTTTGTGTGTACTGTATCAACGGCGCTCTAGAAGAAATAATTTTGGGTAGCTCATTGTTAAATTGTTCAGAATATTTATGCGAATTATATCTAGAATCATGTTTTAAAAAAAGGTCATGGTGGGTCAAAAAGTATGACACAAGGTCAAGTCTTAGTAATCCATATTTTTGCTTTCCGGTACATGGTTTTTGCTCAATCATTATCAAAAGTTTTCAGAATATGCATCTTAATGCCATCTAGGCCGTATTCAAAAAGGTCGAGCCGGGTAAAAAAGAAGATCACTTGGTAATATGGAAGTTTTTTTCTAATCTATAGGCAAAATTATTTTACGAATGATAAGTCATGTCTCGTCATAAAATAAAGTAAAAACCTATTATTATTTTTTTATCTCAATTGCATCTAGACCGTGAAAAAAATGGCCATGTTCTGTAAAAAAAAAAAAGACCGCATAGTTCGCAATTTTAGTTGAAATATACCATTCTTTTCATAATATATATTTTCACGGTCACTTTAGAAAACTTGATTATTTGAAAAGGAGGTTAACGAGTTATTTCTAAAAAACTACGAAGCAAATGCAAGCAACTCAGATGGTTAGCTGAATTGCCCTATTTAACGTATCTTATGCATGCATGTTCTAAAATAGAGGACTTTGCTAGCCTGAACGCAAAATGTAACCATGAAGGGTGAATAATGCAGATAACTCTAACCAGCTGAGAGCAATTAAACCCTAATTATTTACCGTGGTTAGTGCACTGATGTATCACAACTGATGGAATCATTGTCTGCTAATATACTATCCTGTCCCTTGACATATTGTCTCTATAGCTCTGCGGGACGTAGTTAAGTGTTCTTTTACAAAGAAGTTATTTTTTTCTGAATTGAATATGATGGTTTTTCTATCCCCCGTGTCAATATGTCTGGGGCATATTTTTTGCCTTGTAATTTTGTCGGATAATCTGTTTGTCGATGAATCAGTTTGTCTCCCAAAAACTTTAACATTTGCTTTAACTTTTGAATTATAAAAGCTTCATGAATGTTCCAAATGGGCATTATTGCTTGTGACGAAACCTTTCTCGCGTCACGTAAGTTAAGGTATGGTCACCTCAATTTTTTTGCATATCTTTGCTTGAAATGTTATAATGAACAAATAAACTAAGTTACAACAAAAACTGCCAAAACTTACTTCCCGCGTATGCCTTTAATATCAGCAACATCTTTTAAATTGTAAGTGATAGAGTCTTCATATTTCACATTCGGTTTAAGTTGATCTGAGAAAAATATGGCTTTTATAAGCAAGGCTCATATCCATATATAAAGTGAATTTAATGAAACATAGTTTCTTAAGAAAATATATCATCATGCAAGGTAGATTGTCGTATTGTCAGTTATACTGCGATAATATCTTATGTTTTAGTGTTTAATAACTTACATTCAGGATTGAAGATAGATACGGGCGTTTAATCGCCTCTTGTCCATCTTATTTGAATTGCAGTGATATTTAAGATGTGTTCAACAAGATACGTGAATTCTGATTGGTTGAAAAATTAGTTTTTATTCCTCTATGCAAGCAATTTTTAAAACGCCTCTATTTTATAAGCTTGTACACAAAGTTGTCTCATTTGAAATAAACTGCTCATCTCTTGCTAGGGATAATAGCAAAATAATTCCTCCATGAAATCAAAATTTTCTCACCCTCAAATAATGATATTTTTCCTATATCGGTTCAGACGAAGGATACAGAATGAGCAGAAATCCGATCATCCATTAACGTCTGTAGAATTTGTTGTTTTTGTTGTACATCTCTTGTTTCTTCACATAGTAAACTCATTAAGATAAACTTCAATCATAACTGGGAAATAAAACCCACATCTTACATTCTTAATGCGTTTTGCGTCTGTAGAATTTTCATGGATACTCATATTCTATAGCCGTAACCTTAGTACATACATGCATTGTCTGCGCGTATCATTTCCAACAATTTTTATGAGGGCTAAACAAAGACTATGGCCAGCCTGTGCATCTACATAGTCTGACCAGAGTCTTTAATTTGCTATTTGTAGGCAGATTAGTTCTCAAAGTGTCTTTAGATAGCCAGGTGAGCTTCTGTACGAACTTGTTTCCCTGTTGATTTAGAAAAATTGATCTCGCGTGTGACATCTCCAATAATGTTGCATGACCACAAAGCCTAATAAGAGTATTCACTTAACAATCTAAGGATATAGGACTACAAGTCAACTATAGTCAGCGTATACTTTTGAGAGATCTTGCAAGATATTGAGCCGATAAAACTCATGTTGGTGTAATTTCAAGCATTTTCATGTGTAAAATACTGTTTAATAATGCCTGAAATATTCAGAGAAAACAAAGTGCTGCCCCCGGATTCCCCCGCGAGGCTGTTACCATGGTAAAATAAACATTCCATGTATTAACTTTATTAACCTTCGCCATGCTGACTAAAATCTCGGTAAAATTGTATTAATTCAAACCGCTGAAAGCACTGGGTTCACTAATTGTTAGTCAGTCAGTAACAAAGAAAAAAAAACTTATTTCAAACCGTAGGGGAAATTTGTTGCTTTAGACTAGGATCATACTGCAGATATTTGCAAGCTGATTTTAATCTATACCTCTTGCCAAAGCATGAATATTCAGGACGAAATAAAATCAAAGTGGTGTAATTTGTGTGGCTCTCACTTGAAAAAATAACTCCTCACAACAAAAGTCTAAGTAATTTTTGAACATCCCTCTTCTAATACTGAAGTATGAACATTGAAAAAAAACTTCTGTTTTCCTTTTTCTGTCATGTAGGTATGTAACCAATTTTAGTGAATCAGAGTCTGGTTTAATAATCACGATTCAAGGGGAGTTGTGTAATTCTTTTGGTGAAATCCTTTTTTGACAAAAATTAACCACATTAATGTTACGGTGCCATGTAACGGTAAGGGTTTAATAATTCCTGTCTGCCGAATTTTCTGCAATATGTAGGTGTATGTATTTTATTAGTGATTTATATCAAGATAATTCATAAAACAACAGATGAAATATGCACCTAGAACGGTGCCAAGGAAAGAAATGAACAGGTGAAAGTTTTCTTTCCATATTTTAATGCCCCTGCATCGAAAGATCGGGGCATACTGTTTTTCAATTGTCCGTCTGTCCGCGTGTCCGTCCGTATGTCCGCCTGTCCGTCCGCCCGTCTGTCTGTCTGTCTGCAAGACTTAACCCAAAAACTTAACATTGCCAATATTTTTAAGGCTATTCAAGATACAATGCTCTTATTTGTTACATGGTGATAGATTTCAATGATACGCAACTGCTGGTTACAAGGTCAAGGTCATGTGACAAAGTCAAGGTCATCAGTCAAGGTCAACTTTCTGAAATAATGCTCTTTCGGGGGTATTATTGTTTCACAAACACATCTTGTTTAAATCACAAACCGCGAAACAATTAGTTTCTTTCCATTGAACGAATTAGAAAAAGCTATATTTTCAGGAGCGGCGGGGCCACGAGTGAATATGTATCTATTGTAGTACACAAAATCAAATATTAATCGATTTTACTCGATTACTTATTCTTTTGCTTTAATCGCTCTTCCTCAAAAATCAAAAGATTATTCTTTGTGTCACTGATGCAAAAATGAGACGAAATGTAAACGTGATCGCTATATTTAACGTTCTTCGTGACGTCACTTATTGTGCTCCGATTGGATAACGTCAATTACCGATCTCACCATTTTTCCGCAAATGAAGGGCCGCTATTTCGTTTTAAATTCAAAAAATATATCCCATAACCTGAAAATCTGCTCGAATAAGTGAGCTACGTGATTTTTGGTCATTATGGGCGGGGACTTCATTCAAAACCAGACAGTGACGTCATAATCTGGTCTGATAAAATGTCTCGAGAGACCCTTAACTTGAATCGAGGTTGTTTTTTTTTTTTTTTTTGTTTTTTTTAAGTTTTTTTTTATGCTTATACAAGGAGGAGAAATTCTTGAATGATTTGTGTGCATGTTAATCAAAAGAAGATTAGGCCGTTATATAACTTATTCTGATTATAAAATATTAATCTATAACCATGTATAATACAGCAGTAAAATAATCGACCAGCTGGCTTGAACCAAGCCTTTCTATACCCTCTACTACATTTTTGAATTGAGATTACAAATAAAAGACGACAGGGTTTAAACATCTATAATCTCAATTCCTTTTTAAAATGAATACTTTGGGTTTTTTTAACAACGTTTTAATTTAGTTTTTTGCAAAGTCTCCGTTCAATGCAATCAAATGTTCTGTAGAGGAATCGAGGTTTAAGGTCCATTTACGACGAGTCACGTGAAAGGTTGCCGTCAAAGGACAAACAGTGTTGATTAAAAAAAGGAAACTACATTATAGTATTGACCTTGAATATACGATGGGTTTGTTTATATGGGGTTTGACGCCTCGTTCAACAATCTTTCAGTTATATCACAGCGGCTATGGCACTTACAATGGAATCCTTGTATTTCTAACAACAGTGCTACCAAAACTATTTTTCTTAGCCTCCAGCTGCTATCCAACATCTACGATTATCGACCCATTGGAGGGAGAAAAAATAGTCGCAAAGGATGAGTGCCGCCGTCGGGGATCGAATCCAGGATCTTTTAAACATTCACCACCGCGCTACCAGTTGCGCGACTAATTATGTCGTTATGGATAAGTGTTTTCTACAATTAGAAAATCCTTATTAACAGCGACAATATTTCCGCGAAATTATTTCTAAATAGAGTAGAAAATCTATCAGTTGCAACCACGAGGTTTTGTTCACCGAACGTTCTCAACTTATTTTGTCTCGCCAAATGATTAATTATTTACAGAAATTCGCTCCTCCCATTTTTATTTACCTTGATTTGATTTAAGAATGACGCAACAAAAATGAATGACATCATTGATTGACATACAACTCGGTTGGTAAAGCCTTAATCGGTGAAAAAAATAAGTCGATCGGTAAAACAGTTATAGTTCACATTCTGGAGATTTACGCGTATAACCTTGCGTTCCGCTAACGCTCCGCTTAGGCTATATCGCGTAAATTTTCAGATCTACAAAAAATCATTGTGACCGGATGGAAAATATGCATTTTATGGGCGGAGGTCAATTCTCTATATGTAATATAGTGGAAACTTTGAAAATCATTTTCTCAGAATGTAAATTGTGGATATCAACCAAATTTCACTGGAATGATCCTTGAGTGACCCTTTGTCAGTCTACAAAAAATCATTGTGATCGGATGGAAAATATGCATTTTATGGGCGGAGGGCAATTCTCTTTATGTTATGTAGTGCAAACTTTGAAAATCATTTTCTCAGAATGTACATTGTGGATATCAACCAAATTTCACTGGAATGATCCTTGAGTGACCCTTTATCAGTCTACAAAAAATCATTGTGACCGGATGGAAAATATGCATTTTATGGGCGGAGGTCAATTCTCTATATGTAATATAGTGGAAACTTTGAAAATCATTTTCTCAGAATGTAAATTGTGGATATCAACCAAATTTCAGTGGCGTAGCCATGTTATTTACATTGGTGCGGCAAAACTGAGCTCCGAAGGAGCGAAGGCGCGAAGCCCTTCTAGGGGGGTCCTGGGGCATGCCCCCCCCCCCCCGGAAAATTTTTGAAAAAACGGTGCGATTTGGTGCATTCTAGACTATACTTGATCACAATTTCAGTAGGGAAGAAATAGTGTGGAAAAGGAAGAAATTGCTTGTCAGAAGCAATTTCTTCTTTTTTCACAATGTTTTCTCAATCATAAAATCACAGGCACGTAATTATAAGCAGGGGTTAAACAGGAAAGGGTTAACCCTAGTACGAGGACTAATCGATAATGACATTAACAACTCACCATGTACTCACGGGGAATCGCATGTTTGACATGATCAACAGAAAACGGAAGTAAACAGAATTACCATGCTACAGACGCTTGGAAGTTTAGATTATTGATGAGTCATCCCAGGATGCTGGCATTTCGTTGTTTATGGTGGATTAAAAGAACTATAAGACATAATGTTTTATAAACATTTTATTCATCCGTTATATGCTCACATACATTTTCAGTCATTTAGCGGTCAACATAATCCAGATTTATTGTAGCGGCATGCCGCATCTAGTAGTAGACTACGGCAATTATTGGTGCGGCATGCCGCATCTACAGCAATTATTGGTGCGGCGAATGCCGCACCTGCCGCACCCGTGTCTACGCCCATGAATTTCACTGGAATGATCCTTGAGTGACCCTTTGTCAGTCTACAAAAAATCATTGTGATCGGATGGAAAATATGCATTTTATGGGCGGAGGTCAATTCTCTTGTTATGTAGTGGAAACTTTGAAAATTATTTTCTCAGAATGTAACCAATGTTCAACAACCAAATTTCACTGGAATGATCCTTGAGTGACCCTTTATCAGTCTACAAAAAATCATTGTGACTGGATGGAAAATATGCATTTTATGGGCGGAGGTCAATTCTCTATATGTAATATAGTGGAAACTTTGAAAATCATTTTCTCAGAATGTAAATTGTGGATATCAACCAAATTTCACTGGAATGATCCTTGAGTGACCCTTTGTCAGTCTACAAAAAAATCATTGTGATCGGATAGAAAATATGCATTTTATGGGCGGAGGTCAATTCTCTTGTTATGTAGTGGAAACTTTGAAAATTATTTTCTCAGAATGTAACCAATGTTCAACAACCAAATTTCACTGGAATGATCCTTAAGTGACCCTTTATCAGTCTACAAAAAATCATTGTGACTGGATGGAAAATATGCATTTTATGGGCGGAGGTCATTTCTCTATATGTAATATAGTGGAAACTTTGAAAATCATTTTCTCAGAATGTAAATTAAGGATATCAACCAAATTTCACTGGAATGATCCTTGAGTGACCCTTGGTCAGTCTGCAAAAAATCATTGTGACCGGATGGAAAATATGCATTTTATGGGCGGAGGGCAATTCTCTTTATGTTATGTAGTGCAAACTTTGAAAATCATTTTGTCAGAATGTAAATTGTGGATATCAACCAAATTTCACTGGAATGATCCTTGAGTGACCCTTTGTCAGTCTACAAAAAATCATTGTGATCGGATGAAAAATATGCATTTTATGGGCAGAGGTCATTTCTCTATATGTTATTTAGTTGAAAATTTGAAAATCATTTTCTCAGAATCTAATTTTTGGACATCATCCAAATTGCACTAGAATGATCGTTGAGTGTACCTTTATCAGTGTACAAAAAATTATTTTGATTGGATGAAAAATATGTATTTTATGGGTGGAGGTCATTTCTCAATATGTTAAATAGTGGAAACTATGAAAATCATTTTCTCAGAATGTAACTGATGGATATCAATCAAACATTTTGGGTATGATTTTTGGGTGACCCATTATCATGCAGCCAAACATTATTTTGATTGGAGGAAAAATATGTCTTTTAAGAGTGAAGGTCATTTCTCTATTTGTTATATAGTTGAAACTTTGAAAATCATTTTCAACATCAGTAGAACCCCAAATATCTAAAAATCTAGTCAAAACATTTATTTGTTTTTACAAGAATTTCAAGCCTGTGGAGCGACACAAGCCATTCATGGCTTTCTAGTTCTTTCATTTGACGGAATTTCTAACAATATCGACTTTGACCCGGTTTTACTTTCCAGAACTCAGAATTGCCGAAGTTCCGTGTACACTGACAGGTTTTGCTTCTGTCCTGTGTTGCTCTTTTTAAAATATTGTTGTTCAATTTGATTTGTTTCCTTTTACTTCGTCGGACCAGACATATTTCAGGGCACACTATTATAAAACTTTTCTCTGGCTCAACTGAGATTTTCTCAAACTTCAACTTGAGATTAAGCTAAAATAAATTTATGAACATGAACAATAATGATAAAAAGTTGTTTTAAATAAAAGCTTTAATATTATCTTGTATGTTCTTACTTTTATCTAAATCCGAAAAAAATTCGGACCAAGAATGCTGTGGATAAGTAAAGGGTTAAGGACATTATTTTTGCGTAACGAAGGTTACTTAACTTGTATTTACGACTGCCAAAAACCCGTCTGCTCATTCTGTCATTTTACGACAACAATATGTTACTGGGAAAACTTGGAACAACTTCAAGAAAGTGGTGGGTTTATATCGGTTGTCATGACAGCGCTTCTAGATCAGCAGATTCGAGTGTTTTCATAGATTACCTATAGGTTCAGATAGATTAGTGTGATTTATGTATTGATTCTAATAATGACATCTGTATCAATTCAAGCTGCTAGAACCGACACAAATTTTACAGCTGAATTAATTCGGCGCGTACTATCGATTATCACAGCCCTGTAATTTTCTGAGAATAGAAATATTAAAAAGAAGTAAGGATTATTATTTTTCATTAATATTTTGCGCAAGGTTAGCTTTTGTAACTTGGTACGAATGCTTCTTTGATGATCTTTTTTGAAAACTTGTTTTGGAAATTTTGTTGGCACTCAAATGTAGGCGTGGTAGCACGTGGCATATCTTTTTAAAATCTTCAAATCATCTTCTCCCAAACCAGTGAGCCAATTTTAACCAACATTGGCTAAATGTTTCTTTGATGACCGATCCATTACCTTGTTTGCGAAAGTTTGTTCGAAAAAATTGGTGTGGCAGAGCGGGGCCTATTAGGACTTTGGACTCTTTAAACGTTTTCTTATCTGATTCCAGTCAATTATTTTGAACCAAACTTGGCAGAAATGTTCCTAAGGTGTCCCCTTTCAATACTTGATCTTGACTTTCGATTGACCCGTTGTTTCAAGGCGGGCCTTTTGGCTCTTTTAAATCTATAAATATTTTCTACACCCTAATCAGTGGGGACAATTCCAACAAACTTGGCATGAATGTTCCTTTGGTAACATTCTAATGTGTATTATTCCAGGTTTATCTCATTCATCTTATATAATTCAGGTAAGCGCTTAAGGGAACATTCTGTTCCTCTCGTTTCTTGGTAACAACCCTGATCGTCCTGAGAGGATGTGTGTTGTTGTATTCAATAATGTAAAGAAAGTGACACGTCACTCCCAAGGGACCATCTGGGTAGCGCCTAAAGTGTCTATCCTTGTCAGACTGCGCGATTTGTGCAGACTGACTAGGTGCGATACTTTTGGCATGTTGCTGATTTTCTGGATCTAGGCTGATTAACCTGCCTTCCCGTAAGAGATCTTTTGAAATACGACCTCTGGTTGTCTTGAACTACTACCAAACCCTTTTTTCAAATACATGTATTTGTTTAACGGAGTTCTAACATGGTTCTTTTTCGTGTGACGGTTCACAAGTATAATTATTCTTTTCTCTTTCTGATTCTAGATACGTAAGAAGAGTCACGCCTTCGCTGCAGACCTGCGAGAAGGGGACGTAATTCTGAGTATCAATGGCTACTCCACCTCCGGCAAGACCCACCAGTCCGTCATGGATATTGTCGAGATGTCTAGTAGAGAATTGGTGTTTGACGTGGTCAGGTGAGCTCTCCGTCTCTCTCTCTCTCTCTCTCTCTCTCTCTCTCTCTCTCTCTCTCTCTCTCTCTCTCTCTCTCTCTCTCTCTCTCTCTCTCTCTCTTCTCTCACACTCTCTCTCTTCTCTCTCTCTCTCTCTCACACACTCTCTCTCACTCTCTCTCTCTCTCTCTCTCTCTCTCTCTCTCTCTCTCTCTCTCTCTCTCTCTCTCTCTCTCTCTCTCTCTCTCTCTCTCTCTCTCTCTCTCTTCTCTCTCTTCTCTCTCTCTCTCTCTCTCCTTCTCTCACACTCTCTCTCTTTCTCTCTCTCTCTCTCACACACTCTCTCTCTCTCACTCACTCACTCTCTCTCTCTCTCTCTCTTCTCTCTCTCTCTCTCTCTCTCTCTCTCTCTCTCTCTCTCTCTCTCTCTTCTCTCTCTCTCTCTCTCTCTCTCTCTCTCTCTCTCTCTCTCTCTCTCTCTCTTCTCTTTCTCTCTCTCTCCTTTCCTCTCTCTCTCTCTCTCTCTCTCCCTCTCTCTCTCTCCCTCTCTCTCTCTCTCACACAATCATAATCAATCTCAAGGGCCTGGAATCGATCTTTTGTAGCTTCAAATATTTAGACCTTGTCTGTCTCTAAGCAATGAATGCTTTTTCGTCCCCTTTAATGGGTCCAGAAGCAGAAGTGATGTGGTGGTAATGGTGAGAGAATTACCAAAACAATTCATTGTCAGGAGCCCCAATCGACGCATTATTACCTAAACACATTATGTTGAAATGATTTTCTTGGGTACGAGCAATATATCAATTCTATCGCTATTTATTACTGTTGTTATTACGGATATGAAATAACAGGCAAATCATAAAGCTTTTTGTTTCAGCTGTTTAGCTCTTAAATTGTCTTCATCCATTTTATGAGTAATAAGATCAGTAGGAATAATCAATGGATTCAAAGGTGTTAAGTTCTTTGAATATTTTCTCATCAAATCAGTGAACTGTCTTCTGTTTGATTTGATTAAAGATTTACCTTACCTTTGTTGACTTGGTTTAAAAAGTATAACTTTAAATCTTTTAAATGTGTTTGAACTCCTATTAGAGCAAATGTTCTCGGACTACGGTAGTCATTTTAGAGAGATTCAGCATTATACCTGAAAATCGCATTAAGTGCAATACATGAAACCTTTAAAGATTAAATACAACCAAACTATAGCGACATTAAAAATGTTTCAGATAAAAAAAATATATTCTTAAAATTGGAATAGTTGGATGAGTCTTATTGTTGGCTTGCACTTCACCATATTTCTTAGATTCTCATCTTATTCTGAAGGAAAGAACTTTATCGGGTTTTTTTTCTTTATTACAGGCCGGCATTAAGAAGCGGATCTGCTAAAATCGTAGATCCCCAACGGCAAATGCGCAGTGTTCCAACTTCCGGTCCAGCGACTCACGAACACGGGGTAGTGTCGTCTGCTCGCAAGAATTTCACAACGCAAGACGGAAACACACGACGTGAGGTTCATACGAATGAGTTCGTAGTCGAATATCCCGCTGGGAAAAAAGTAACGAAAACCGTTACTGAACAGCGAACTTTTACGACATCAAACAACGGGTTATCTCCTTCTACAAGTCAAACCACCATGTCCTCAGGAGGACATAAAAGTCGGTCCCCAAATCGCTCCCCTCTTATCTGGCAGCCCCCGTCGATATCCCCCTCAGTTAGTCAGTCTAGCTCTCTACAAATAGAAACCAATAAATCACCGCAGCCATGGCAACAGTCCGGCCTTCTGTCACCAAGGTCACCTAGTGACTCGCAGTCAAGGTCACCGTTGATGTGGCAACCAAAGTCGGCGTCACCTTCACCTTCGGGACGTCAAGGATCTCATGGACGATCTGGATCTTCTCTATCTAACAGGAGTTATGGCAAAGAGAACGAAGATCCGTCAATGATGGCAGAACAAGCGAGATGGGAGGCCAGAAAGGGTCCAGAAAACGTTCCAAAGTTTAAACTTGAAAACTTCGGCAGTGTACGTGCAGATGCATCATCGAAATACGAAACATTTCCTCGAGTTAAGGATCCGAGTTATCCCATGTTTGAAGTTCCAAGTCCAGACTGGTCTCCCCAGCGACCGGTGCAAACGATCCCGGACCCCGAGTTATACCCAATACCTCAGATAACGAAACTTCCCGACGCTCAACAAACACAACAACAACAACAAGTGTACCAACAAAACTCGCCACGAGGATACAAGAAAACTGCTCCACCAGTCCCACCAAAACCAGTATCGCCCGTACCCCCGGCCATGTACTTTGACCCTCAAGAACAACCAGTAGCCGGGGTAGATAGACACCGTCCGGGGATGATAAGGCCTCCTGTCCAGCCTAACGTAGTCACGGCACCAGCACCTCCTCCCCCACCCATGCCACCAGCCCCAGTCCCGACCCTGTCCGTATCACAACCCTTCCAGCCGGGACACACTTCAACACCCAAAGAGAACGGCTATGATGAAGTGGATACACATAAACCGCGCCCAGATCACCTACCCGTGTTTGCCCCGAAATGTTACTTCACTCCTGGAGATGACAGCCTTCTGTACTCGCCAGATAGAGCGGATACCTACAGCGAGGTCTCGTCTCTTACAAAAAGTAAGTGAAATTAAAAATTTATTCCGTTCCATGCTTAATAAAACATCTTGGCATTGTATTTAGGGAAGTGGACACGTAATAGTTCCGCAACGTTTTTGAGATAACCGAGGTTTCCTAATGATTTTCATCAGGAAACTTTGGTCATCATTGTGACAGTGAATGAGTTCCGAAATGTTGTGGAACTTTTACGGTTCGACAACCTTAAATCAAAGTGTCTAGAGCAGTGGATGTGCTGATTGTGAATTTATTTATAAATATTTTAATTCCCCCCCTCTGAAGAAGAGTGGGTATATTGCTTTGCACCTGTCGGTCTGTCCGTCGGTCCGTCCATCTGTAGACATTTTTTGTCCGAAACATATCTCAAAAGTATGCAAGCTAGAATCATGAAACTTCCAAGATGGATAGATCTCATTGAGCAGAATTGCAGTGCACAAGAACCACAAGTCTACTCATCATACATTTTGTGAGTTTTTCCCCTTTGTTGATTGACAAAGAATATGGTGTTGACCTGCTTTTATTGGGGGTATAAATGTTTTACAAACATCTCTTATTTATTCTTATCTTTTCTGGGTTGAGAAAAGGAAAAACAGGTGGTGTAGACTAACATCAGATTGCATATGTGCGCAGGCTGGTGTTTGTCTATAGCTCCTGCCAAGGCTTGAATATTCAGGGACCAGCATGACACTGGTTAAAATTTCTTTCTTGCTCAGCATGGTCATATAAGTGCATGCCATTTTAAGTATGCTTTTGGTTTTGTGGCACACAAATAACCCAAGAAGTAAATGTTATAATTCATTGTAGATATCCAATCGACCAGTATATAAGCTTAACAACCCCAAATTCAAACTAACTTTCCACGGACATAATCTTACGCCATTCAAGAAGAACAATTATAATTTTCTGTCTGAATTTTGATATATGTATTCTATGACAATTTTTTGTCATCTACGAATTTAAAAATAAAGTGTTGTAAGAATACATTTCTTAACTTCTTAAACAAACCGTAATTATAACATATCCAATTGCAAGATTGCTGTTTAAGCGAGAGAGATAATCATACAATAACTTTGAAACTAGAATTTACAATTATTTTCTTAATACATACGATTTTACTGCTTCATTTTGACACCAAGGGGCGACATGGTATTTTGAAAAAGGGCAAAAAACTATTGTTTTTTATCATAAAGACAATATCATATCTGGTTTCACGATTGTTACTGCAGCAGATGATGCTAGTCATAGTGTGGCACGTGAAAACGGTAAATATTTTTTGTATGTGCTTAACTTGGGGTCAAAAGGCAATTTTGCTTTGTATTTTGTTGGCTCTGGTTTAAAATAAAAGACAAATATATTTTGTGATAAGGGATTTAAACAGTAAATTAATATAAGTAAATTATATGTTGTTACCAGGAGGTGGGTTAAACGGTTAATGCCTTTTTGTTTGTAGTTTGCACACGATTTAAACGGTAAATGCATATTTTGTATGTAGTTAGTACGGGGGTTGAAAAGGTTTATAGATATGTAATCGTTGGTGGTTGTTTAATCACTTAATATTCCATAATGATTAAGATGGTATTATTGTAGTTTTGCTAAATGGTCGAAACAAGTCTTATGTGGTCAATGAGCTTGTTTGTGAAAAACATGTCCGTTGAAAAGTGCATTGCCATTTCGAGTAATAACTATGTCATCAATTCGTCTTTGTGATATATGTTAAGATATAATTTGCTCTATGGTAAATATGTGTGTGGTCAAAAGAAAGCTTACCATATGTGTTTCTCAAAAAATGGACCTAACTGTATTTTCCCACGGAAATTCGAAGACGGGTGGGTTATTACCCTTGATCTTCGAGTGTGGTGTTAAGAGGATTACAAGCGTAACTACCATTAAACACATAACGCAAGTGTGTAATAGTGCGTAATAGAAAGTTCCTCTTTCAAAAAATTTCGTTCATGAATGATCGAAACATCCAAACCACAGCTTATTCAAGCTGTAGTTACGATGTTTTGATTATTCGTCAACGCTAAAATCATAGAAAATGGAAGCGGACGGAGGACATTCATCTTTTTTTCACAGTCCACATATGGCCTTTATCCCATATATTCTATGTTGGTCGCCGTATGTATGCTTAGTCCATTTACCGGTACTGTCGGGGACGAGCAAATGTCGTAATTACAGCATGAATAAATTATTCAAGCAGTACATATGACGTTGTGCTCGACCGCTGACGAATTTCAGCAATTCATGGAACATAAAAGATGTATTTACTAACCGGGATGATAAAGTAATTAGCTTTAAAAACGGGGTGATAACCTCGAAGTAATTTCTTCTTCATTGGGTGTGGAGTTGCGTCCCTTTTATTAATCAAATAAAGCACATTTAATTAACACAATAATCTAAACTTCTAACGAAAAGAATAATCGTAAGTAGGATTACAAATCGTACCTGGTGTTTTCATTCATTATTTGTTTCTGCCTTGCAATGTCTCATTTGAATCGTCGTTAGAAGACGATTACAATGAGATGATCCATTGCAGTATTCCATATCTAGTTACTACTCTAGAAGCATCTTTAATTTTTGACTTACGCGGAAAATGATCGTAAGATGTTCAATAAAACAGACCCCAGATGAATGATTTAAATGATTATTTGAAAAAGAGATTGGTTCCAGAGGAGGTCAACCCGAGGACGCATTTGATATAATACATGAAGGTACAATGATCATCCTATATTAAGAAATTCGTCCAAGTTCAAATAAGTTTCGGTCTTGTCAGCCTGCTCAGTTTTCGAAGTCAAGCCACGGTAGATACCTTCCGCACTACCCAGATGATTCGTTTTTCCGTGACGGGTCACATGTTCATCATTCTTCAAAATCTTCCCCACGCGAACAATGATATTGTCAATTCTGTAAACTGAAGATTGGACTAATGACATTGCCAATTTTCTTACTTATATATAATATTGATTGTGTATAGATAAATTTACTCTCATTAATTCCAATAATTAGAACAAAAGCGCATATCATTTTATATGAAATTGACACCAGCAATGGTTTCAATCACACCGCTATAATGACGTCACGGTGACAAAATATCACACCTTTATCAGATGTACTATGTCTGGTTATAATCATAGAGAATTTAGGAAATGCTGGATAAATTAATTACAAGACCGTGTCGTGCCTTTTATTATTATCAGTATTATCTTTATTATACTTTTTTTATTTTGAAAACTATTCCCGTGTTTAGGAAAGAAACTATTGATTGATTGAATGGAGTTTAACGCCGATTTCAACATTATTTCAGTTATATCGCGGCGGCTGGAGCACCTAAGAATGGATTCCTGGTATTTCTGTCACCAGTACAACCACCACATTCTTTCCAAGCCTTCAGCCGCTATCTCACATAGGTCTGCGATTATCAACCCATTGGTGAGAGACAAATAGTCGGAAAGAATGAGTGCCGCCGCCGGGGATCGAACCCGCGAACTCTAGATTGACAGTCTGCCGCGCTACCAACTGCGCTATGACGGCGGCTAGGAAAGAAACTATGTGAACTGTATGTATATTATATCTCGCTTTACACGTGCAAATGAACGCATCCTTAAAATCGTACAAAGATTATAAGGAGAGCGTAAGTCGCCAAATGGGCCTGGCACGGGCGCCACCTGTCTAAAAAGAAGTAATGATTTTTTTTCCCGCAAATAGAAGCGCCTTTAGACCACGATATTTTTTTTTATTCGAGAAAATTGGCTAATACACGATATTTTGCGCAAAAATGAAATGAAATACTGCTTGAAAAAAAAGTTTGATCTCAATTTTGGACTTTCGTTCCCCAAATCACCTGCAAAATTGAAGAAAATTTAAGATGGAATTCAAATAACGCCGTGTATAAATGGTGGAGATTTTTTCGCAAGAATGTTTAAAAGTTATAGATACAGGGTAGTCAGTTTAACACTGCTGCACATTCCTGCATAGTTCAGATATTTTCGGAATAGTCCGCAGGTAAGTGATTTAGAGTCTGCAGAATTCAATCTGTACCTGTTATACGTATGAGTTAATTCAGTTTTCATATGACTAATTAAGAATCAAAATTATAATCGACCGTGTGAATTAAGTTTATGATGATTGTTTATCCACGTCCAAAGTAATATATTCTGCGTAATTAATGAACTGGCAGGGTGGGGCTTTAACGTGACGTAATTTGGCGAGTTTACTTTTCAATAGTTCGGGTTCTTTCAAATTTTAGTCGGTAATCATCGTTAACGCGTGCAAATATCTGTATCCTAAAACCTCAAGGATCCACGTGCTTTGACAGAGTGAACACATTTCATCGTTTGGTTACCAAAGCATCGTAACTTCAGCTTGATTAAGCTGAAGTTACGAGGATTTTGTTACCAAGCTACGATTTATGTTCTCGAGTCGTTTATGTCGACTCTCTTTAGAACTAGGTTATTTTAGATAAAAGCTGATTTCCCTTAACCTTAAGTGCAGGGAACCGTTACTTAGGCTCCGCCCTGCCAGGGCATTAATAATGGATAATACTTTTCTTGTGTTCTTTACTTTATCTTGAATCAAGACTGGACTATTCTCTCTACGAAAGGTCAAGGAATTCCAAACCAAATGCACTTACTGTCAGACTAGTTATTGTAATTGGCTTGAGAAGGGCAAGGATTAATACCTTTACTCTTCCACGCGGTCAATTTAAGCGTGCATCACTAGTCAGCAATATTAGCATTATAATAAGGTTTATCGATTAAAGTTTTAAACCAAAGCGCTAAAAGCGCCGAGGGCCTGGTATATAAAGAGGCAAGGTGACATTTGAAGGCATGCAATCCAATTTTTTAATCTTTTTAGCAAGGCTTTTAGGCGAGGGATTCCAAGGGTTTCATTTACCTACAGGGATCATAAGCTACATTCCGAACTCATTTAAAAATGGCGAACGGTATGCTCACTATATAGCGATGAAATCGCCTTAAACAACTAATTCCCAAGATATAGATTACTACGCCCGATACCGCTTTGCATTGAATTGAATTCCGTAAAGAAGTTGTTTTTTACTGTGGGAACACAAGAAATTGATAGGGTCAATTCCCCCCTTTCCCACAATATGGTCCACTCTATACTCATACCCCACTATTTTGTAATTTCTACCCTAGATATATATCAAATTACACCCATGTTGATTTATTGTCTGCAACCTGTTCCAAGTTGGCCCAGTATAAAATTTTGTCGTCTGTTTAAGGCTTTAAGGATGGGACAAGGCTTTTGAATTTTTCTTATTCAGATTTATCCATTACAAATGTTTCGACGGGTCCAAATTGTAAAGGGTTGCAGATTACATACAATATGTGGGCAAATTAGTAAAATTTGTAGCAGAAAGGGTAGATAATATTAAGAGTAAGTGTGAGTTAGCACCATTTTCTTCTTTTACCTATTAGCAAGGTCATCCATCAAGATCAAATATAAAAGCTATGTATCTTTAACACAGCAGTGATTTTGGCAGTGATAAGTAAAATATCTTGTTTACATGATAAGGACAAGGTGAATAATCAAGGTTATATTCCAGACAATTGACCTCGTGTGTTGTTTCGTCTATTCAATTTCCTCGCCTTCAGTACTATCAGTACTTCGATTTTGGCACAGCGTAGAGATATTCAAGAACTGCGTTGAGCACACAAAGCACTTCGTGTCGCACAATAGTTGATGATGTACACTATTTTTGCGCGCGCATAAGCACAAACAAGTTACGTAGTACACACGTTGTTCGGTTTTAGACTCAATTATCTTTTTCCTTGACAATTTCCAGGATACAGGGTTATTTGCCTATGGCCTGCTTAACCAGGCCAAAAACTAGAATAATAAAAACAGGTTCCCAATATTAATTGCTTCTATTTTTTTCTGTCCATATACTCATATACATGGTATTTATACTTCATTAGTTATTCAACCAGAATCGCGTCAGAGAACTTCAAGTGAAATTCGCACATGTAATTTTATTTTTATATTTTTTTCGAGGTTTGAGGACTTTATGCAAGTGTATTTATAGATATACCGAACGTCAAAAGAAATGTCGCACTAAGACATCGTTAATTCTTAATTTTATCGAAGTTCTTTGACGATTACCTTTTTTTTTTTTTTTTTTTTTTTGAACAACCGATGAACAGTCTTGTTCCAAATTGATGTCAACACCAATTTAGCAACATTTGAAATAACGATGCGTTCGTGTAGGTGTTGTATAAATGGATGAATGCTTTGTATGAAACAGACTATATACCTTAACTAGCTAGTATATAAGCCACCCGCTCTTATTATTTCAGGTCATTCACATACAATCATGAGATGTAGTTTTAGTTTGTTATATTGTTGATGTACATACATGTTTATAATTCATTAGAATATATTCCTATATACACTATACTTGTGTTGGTACTTTACTTCGATATAAACAAAACATACGACATGGTGTCAGAATAAAAATTCGATTTTTGAAGATTTGACATATTTCTCGCTCTTAGATATATTGTTTCCTACATTGAAAACAAACATGGATTTAAGTGGAATACCTCCTCCTGTGATGAATTGGAATAGTTCAAATTTGCCAGAACAGTGGGACAGGTTTCAGACTCACGTCGAGTTAATATTTTCTGGACCGCTAAGTGAGAGGGAGGAAGAAGAGAAAGTGTCATACTTGCTATTATGGGTTGGAGAAGAAGGCCGCCAGATTTACAAATCATGGACAATCTCCCAAGAAGACTTGAAATTGCTCAGAACGTACTACAATCGTTTTAAGGACCATGTACAACCTAAACTAAACCCCATTTTTGCAAGATTCCGATTTTACAATGAAATTCAGGGACATGACACAATAGATGCGTTTGTGACTAGGCTAAGGATTCGAGCCAGGGACTGTAATTTCAGAATCAACGACACTGTTGATATCACAGATGACATGATCCGTGATCGAATAGTATTTGGATGTAACGATCAAAAAGTACGGGAAAAGCTGATAAACGAGGGTGACAAGCTGACGATGGACAGGGCAATCCATATAGTTCAAAACCACGAATATTGCCAGAAACAGATGAACTTTATGACGACTAACGCTCAAGCTAACGTGGACGCTTTGGGTCATCTCAAACAAAACCGATCAGGGGCTAGACCAAAACAACAGAAGAAATCAGGTCCGATGCAGTGCGATCGATGCGGGTATAACCATGACAATAACTCTGTATGTCCGGCAAAGGGTAAACGATGCAGAAAGTGTAAAAAGATGAACCATTTCCAGAAAAAATGTAAAGCAAATAAATTTGTGAACAATGTGGCTGAGAATGAGGACAATGAGAATGAAGGGTGTGATAATTTGGAATATAGCGTAAATACGGTAAGCGCTTCTTCTTCTTTCACAACTTCACCAGACCGTCGTGAATCTTTATATGTGACTCTCCATATTGGTCCGAATTCCTCAAAAATAAATTTCAAAGTTGATACAGGCAGTAGCGCCAATATTATTCCATTCACAATGTTCAGATCGTTAGGTATAAAAAATCCTCTAGAAAAGCCAGACTGCAAGTTGATCGCGTACTCAGGAGACATGTTGAAAACTCAGGGTATGTTAAATCTTGATTGTTCATACCGAGGTTTAAAGGTCAAAACAAGGTTTTACATAGTTGACACTCAAGCACCTCCTTTGATAAGCACAAAAACTTCAATTGATCTAGGCTTGATAAAGATAACCTTTGCAATCGAAAATCAATCAATGACGAAAGAGCATGTTATGGAGGAATATGATGATTTATTCCAGGGCATAGGTTTACTTCCGGGAAAGTGTCACCTACATTTGAGGGAAAATGTCACTCCGATAGTAAATGCTCCGCGCAGGGTTCCAGAAGCTTTAAAGCAACGCCTTAAAAATGAATTGGATCAAATGGTCAAAGACAAAATTATCAGAAAAGTGTCAGAGCCGACCGATTGGGTTAATTCAATCGTTGTAGTAGAAAAACCCAAAACGAACAAGCTTAGAATATGTCTTGATCCGAAGGCATTAAATGAAGCTATCCGCAGACCCCATTTTCAGATACCGACATTTGATGATATTACTTCTCAGTTATCAGGTGCGAAATATTTCAGCATCCTTGACATAAGACACGCGTATTGGAGTGTAGAGCTCGACGAAAAGTCTTCTTTGCTTACTACATTTAACACTCCTTGCGGCCGATATTGTCATCTTAGACTACCCTTTGGTATAAATGCTTCAAGTGACATATTTTTGCGAAAGATCACAGAAGTATTTGAAAATTTGCCAGGTATTCAGGCTATAGTTGATGATATTCTGGTGTATGGTAAAACAAAGGCAGAACATGACCAAAATCTCAAAAATGCGATGATTCGAGCGCGAGAAAAGGGTGTTCGCTTTAATCCAGAAAAGTGCATCATAGGCGTGGACGAAGTACCATTTTTCGGACACGTGATTAGTAGTTCAGGGCTGAAACCAGATCCCAATAAGATAAAGGCCATAACCCAGATCCCCATTCCTACAAACCGTGAGAAGCTTGAGACCTTTCTAGGTATGGTTAATTATCTTGCAAAATTTACACCAAATCTAGCTGAGGTCACTGCTCCCCTTAGGATGTTACTCAAGAAGGAATCAGATTTCATATGGGACGATCCCCAGACAAAAGCTTTTAATCAGGTCAAAGAGATAATCACTAATGCTCCAGTTCTTGGTTATTTCGACTCAGATAAACAGCTTGTACTTGAAACTGATGCAAGCCAGTCAGGAATTGGTTGTTGTATTTATCAAAATGACAAACCTTTAGCATATGCATCAAAAAGTTTGACGCAGACAGAATGTATGTATGCTCAGATAGAGAAAGAACTTCTTGCTATCTTGTATGGTCTTAAACGCTTTCACCAATATACATATGGTAGAGAAATAATATGTCTATGTGATCACAAACCGATTGAATCGATCATGAAAAAACCGCTTGCCGCTGCTCCGCCAAGGTTGCAGAGAATGCTTTTACAATTGCAACAGTACAAAATTACTGTTCGTCATGTAAGTGGAAAATCTATTCCGGTAAGTGATTGTCTTTCGCGTCAATCAGTCAAAGACACGTTTCCGAACATGATCGAAGGTCTAGATTTACATGTGCACTCTGTCAGGAAACATTTGTTCGTTACCGACAGTCGTTTGCAAAAAGTGCGAGACAGTGTGGAAAATGACACACAAATGCAAACTTTGAAAAAGACTATATTGGAAGGTTGGCCGAACACGCGTTCCGATTGTGACAAAGAGATACTCGAATTTTGGAACCATCGCGACGAATTATCATTCGAGGACAACATGATATTTCGAGGCCAAACTATTGTAATCCCCAGGTCACTAAGGCAAGAATTAATTACTTTGCTCCATATAGGTCATATGGGCGTAACAAAGACACTAGAACGGGCAAAAGATAACTTATTTTGGCCAGGAATGACAAAACAGATAACCGAATTTGTTTTGGAATGTCCCACATGTCTTACCCATCGTGACTCAAATGCAAATGAGCCGATGATTGCCTCAGAATTTCCAAGTAGGCCTTACGAAAAACTAGGTGTTGATCTTTTTCACCTTGATGGAAAAAACTACTTGTTGACTATTGATTATTACAGTAGATTTTTTGAAGTCGATTATTTGCCAGACACAAAATCCAGCACTGTAATCCAGAAACTAAGAGCTCATATGTCTCGATATGGTATATGTGATACTCTTATATCTGATAATGGACCGCAATTCATAAGTGATGAATTCAAACAGTTCTCAAACTCATGGCAGTTTACACACATTACTTCATCTCCATATTATCCGAAAGGTAATGGTTTGGCAGAGAAAGGTGTAGGCATTGCAAAGAAACTTATGAAGAAAGCCGTTGTTGAGAAACAAAGTCCATATATTTCATTTCTTGAATATAGAAACACTCCCTTGGAATGTGGTTACTCACCAGCACAGTTATTATTAGGTCGCAGAACTAGGTCTTTAATTCCAATTACAGGTAAATCACTCTTACCCCAACAAGTTGATTTACAAAAAGTTCAAAGGTTAATGTCAAAATCAAAAAATAAACAAAAGTCAAATTATGACAAATCAGCCAGAAAACTAAAACCTTTAAATGTCAATGACTCAGTTCGCATACAACTAAACAAAATATGGAAACCAGCAAAAGTCATTAAAAAATTGAACAATAGATCATATATTGTACAGACAAGAGATGGTTTCACATACAGGCGAAATAGAAAACATCTCAATCCGACGTTCGAAAATGTAACGGATATAAATCCTTTTAGCTCGAACATTCTGCTAGATCAAACTCCCCTTATTGTACCCCAAGAACCTGAGAAATCCCAGAAATATGACCCAGGTAACTATGTCACACGGTCAGGGAGAGTTGTAAGGAAAAATCAGCGCTTTACTGGTGATGAATGGCATACTTAGATTATCTTTTATAGTAAATTCCATTGTAATTTGTTTCATGAATGAACATCTTTTCTAGGTAACATGATACATCAGTTGCAGATAACTTACTCATTGACTCAGAATCTGTCGTCTGCAGTACTAGGTGTACTCTTATGTTAATGATAACTCTTTATACATTTGAATTGATTATCTAAAAGAGTAATACTTTGATTTCTTTTAAAAGAAGGGAGATGTTGTATAAATGGATGAATGCTTTGTATGAAACAGACTATATACCTTAACTAGCTAGTATATAAGCCATCCGCTCTTATTATTTCAGGTCATTCACATACAATCATGAGATGTAGTTTTAGTTTGTTATATTGTTGATGTACATACATGTTTATAATTCATTAGAATATATTCCTATATACACTATACTTGTGTTGGTACTTTACTTCGATATAAACAAAACATACGACAGTAGGTACATCTATTAGCGCCCGGGTTGCTATGACGAAACTAAACTTCTAAAATATAAACACTTGTTCGCGGTACTTTATCTAACTTGCTGCCTCTTTCTATGGTTGAATTTTCGGTCGTTTTGATGCTGGCTTTGTGATTTTTTCCTAAGATATTGTTGATTTTTCTGGAAATTCAGATGTAACATTCCTAAGTGGTCCGTATGAACTACTTGTGTCGTCTAAAAGTTCTAAGGCTATCATATCTCGAATAAGTTTTTTTTAGAATGAAACACCGATAACCTTTTCTTTTTCTTATTGTTTCTTTTTCTCACTGTTCTTATTGTCAAATACACACATGGAAAACAGAAACCTGATTTTTGCAAAATGTTATCGCCCAGCTCTACGCATGTTATACTCAGAGTACCACCGCGGTGTACCGCCCATAAAAACAGCCACGCAAAAAAATGCCATAAGGGTATTGTTTCTTATCCTCGATAGACCAGTGTCGTTCAATCCGATTGACTACATTTAATTAATAGTGAGTAACGTGATGCTTATTAATGTCTTTACTTGGAATCATTGTTACCACGAGTATCATATATCTCGTTATTTTCACTTTTAACGACAGGTTTTGACATTGTGACGTTTTGTTTGTGGTTCAGTATATATGTATGTTGGGGGAAGTACATATAACTTTGAATATGTTCAGATTAAGTAATTGTCCAATTGTTTCTTTTTCCCTCTCTCAAGTCTATAGTCCTTTGGGAAGGTATTAGGGACTACCGAATGTTTAAGTTGTCAAGGTGGCAAGTTTGGAAATCTTCAATTAATATCATAAGTTAAGCCTTAAGATGATCGATATCTACAATATATTTACCTGTTCAAAGCGTTGACACCTGTAACATAATATGGTTAAATCGTAATTATGGTAGTACAATCGCAACAATTCGGAAGTTATGAAATTTTATATTGTTGACCGATGTTTCCTTATGAATTCGTTAGGAAACATCTATCAACGTTGTGAAAGTTCACGAGTTTCGAAATGTCGCGGAACCTATTACGGATCCTCTATATTTATAACAAAGTGAAATTGGCCATCATTCCGGTCTTAACATATCAAAATCACTCGTTCAGCGCTCCAATCATTTATTCCAAACACTCGCTCTAATCACTCTAAAACACTCCGGCCGAGACTGTTCAATACGCTTTGAAATCGTTCGATTGAATTATATTTCAAATCTAATCGATTAAATAATTACATGATGTTACTGGCTTGTGTTGATTATTTTTAAGGTAGTGGACCTGTAATAGTTTTACAACATCTCAGTAGTAATGAACTCTAACAGTGATAACCGAGGTTTCCTAATGATTTTCATTAGGAAACCTCGGTTAACATTGTGAAAGAATATGTGGTCCGAAATGTTGCGGAACTTTTACGGATCCACTACCTTAAGCGCCTGATTGTCCGTGAAGACACAAAATCAGAAAAATACGTAGATTTTATTAAAGGGAGGTAAAAATTATCGCTTATTTCACCCTGTTTGACGAAATTATTGATATGCTCTACCTCAATTGAAATTCATTCAAAACTTTATCATTACTTTCCATTTCATCCCAAAGCCATTCCGAAATCATTCAACTTGTCAATTTCGCGATGTTCTTCACTGTATGTTTAATCAATCGACCACCTAGTAAGGCAAACGTGCTTTAAAGGATAATCCGTTATCTAAGCCACTATAGAGGTAATAATCCGACAGATATAACAGATAAATTTGAAATAGGGTTCAAAGTTTAATACTACATAATTGTATTTTATTTTTGTATTTTTGCAATTTTTTAAACGATATCTTTAAAAAGTAAAAATTGATCATGATACATTAATAAGTATTTTGAGAAATTAGACAAGGTATAGGTACACCATGCTATCTGAATGTTTATAAACAAACTTTCGACGAGTTTAATAAAGATAATTTGGGACCAACGAATTTATGCTGTCACGGTCTTTAAACTATACTGAAGGATCACAGAAACACAAAACTACTGGTATTCTAAACATCCTTTGAATTACATCTGTTAACTTCATGTGTCATAGCGTAAAAGTAACATGCTTTCGAAATCGATTTGATCATGAAGAAACTAAAATTAAAACGTCAAAAGGCATTGGGAGAAAAAAGTGTTTTTCTTGGTGAGTGTCTTTACTCGATCAGTTTATACGTGATTACATTTGTAATTAAGTACCGTTATCTCCCGCTTGATAAATTTCAGTTAAGTCCATCCCTACTTCTGGCTATTCCACCATTTCCCGCGTTTTCGTATACCGCGGTTGAACTATAGCCATGTCTACCTTAAAATAAGCTGACAAAAAAGCTTACAAACACTGCCATAAAGACATCAGTCTCAAACTTTGCAGGAGTAACTTAGGAGTAATTTATAACGCGTGTTCCTTCGGCGATTTACACAAGTTTCTTTATTTTTCAATTGTTTTATGAATCTATAATTGGCGAATATATAGTTAGACTTGCTAAGGCAGAACCAAACCACTAGGCCAATTTCAACAAAAGATAACAGATGTGTTCATTGCTGAACCAGTTGAAAGTTATTTAATTGTCCTTAAATTTCAATGTTAAAGAAGGGTGCTTATTTTCACTTTAAATTTTCAAAATATCATGTTTTCTAGCCGAAGGCCGGCGAGCTATTGTCATGGCGTTGCGTCCGTCGTACTTGCGCGCGTCCGTGTGAGCGTAAACTTTTCTTTAAAAAAAATATCCTCCTAAACCGATTGGCGGATTCGGACGAAACTTGGTAGAAATGTTCATTAGGTGACTCTCTTCTTGATTTATTCAAGAAAATATGGATTTACTCCCCAATATGGGCGTGGCAGAGCGGGGCTTGTTTTCCCAAAAATCTTCAAAATCCTATTCCGCCCAAACCATTTGTCCGCTTTCAATGAAACTTGGCATGAATGATCAGTGGGTGACCCTCTTCTAAAGTTGTTCAAGGAATTTTGATTGACGCCGTAATATGGGTGTGGCAAGGCGGTGATTTTTTAACTCGCCTGAGCACATCGTGCTCAAGATGAGCTTTTGTGATCTTTGGATGTCCGTCGTCCGTCGTGCGTCGTCCGTCGTCCGTCGTGCGTCGTCCGTCGTCCGTCGTCAGACTCAACAATTTAAGTGTTTACACTGTAGAGGCCACAAATATGGTCCAATCATCAGGAAACTTTGTCAGAATGTTCCACAGGTCGCAAGGATGAAGCCTATTGAAAATGGAAAGGATCCATACCATATCAGGGGAAAAGGGGCCTAAAAGACAATTTTCTTGTTTACACTCTAGAGGCCACAAATGTGGTCCAATCATCATGAATTTTGGTCAGAATGTTTGACAGGTAACAAATCATTAGTTATGACTTTTACTGGAAATTTGTTAATTATTAATTATGACAAAATAAAAACGGAGGTGGGCGATTAAGGCTTATCATGGTCCTCTTGTCTGTTAAATGCTCTCCTCCATGTGATTTTGATATGCCCATGTATTGATGGGGCTTTTTTTTACAAAAAGAATTAATGTCGTTTTCCCATGCTATATTTAGGATTGTTTATTAGTTAAAGATCCATCAAGACAAATCTATTTCATGAAAAATAACTTTTTTTATTTAGAATCAATACTAATATTTATTTTGCCAAACGGTTTCCATATATGGTTTAGCCTACTCTATCCTTTTTTCTCATCTATTGACCTCCTCGCACATTTCCTTGTAAACTTCCATATCTGACAGAGTTTCTCACTAATAGATATTTGAAAACCTGTAGAGCGATACAGGCCCTCTTGAACCTCTTGTTTCATAACCAATCGATCAATTACGACCAAACCTGACAATAATAACGTTCTTTGTTGACCCCTCTTAAAACCTGTTAACTCCTAGCCTCCCGGCATCGGCATGGTAGTTTCTTCTCATTCAACTTACACAACTCATGTGTACGTTTTAAACCTGTGTTTCACCTTTAATAATGTTATTTAAGATATAGTACACAGCTACTTTATCTGCTACAACTTCACCAATTCAATGAAATACAGATAAGTGATTAAAGACCATTGTGTCCCTCTTGTCTACGCAGATCCCTCTAAATACATTAGGAGTTTGTTTTTTTTTTTTGTTTTTTTTTTTTTTTTTGTATTTTTACCAAAAGAGTAAAACATATAAACGTCAGACAATTTGAGATTTTTGTTCGCAATCTATTATTCCGAAAGAACAAATCGATTTTTTATTTAAACCATTTAGAATTTGTGAATCGTCGCGCGAAAAGGGACCACATGGGAAATGCGAAAGAGACGATCCTTGTCAGACAGCGCGATCTGCGCAGACCGACCAGAATTAAGACTTTCCGCAAATAAAAAATTTTCTAAATCTAGAACGATTGCTTTTACTTCCAAGTCATTTCCTAAGCACACCTTTTGGTTGACCTATACTTGACCCAACCCTTTTTTCAAATATTTATTTTACGGAGTTCCCAGCTGGTCCCTTTTCGTGTGCCTGGTCACATTTTTAAAACTCATCGTTTCAACATGGTCATTATCACTGGTATCAAAATAGCATGATATCAGAGCTAGAGCTAGAGCTATAGCTAGAGGGGGGTATTTCGGTTTTCACACTGATATATGAGCCTGTGCATGACATTTCCAACAATTTGAAATGTGCACGAGGTGCAAACACTGAGCAGCGTATATAGCCACCTACTATAAATATAGAGTTACCTGGTAGTGTTACAAGTACTTTGAGCCCTTATCTATCTACTATACGCATAGCAAAGACTCTGGTCAGACTGTGCGGATGTACATAAGTGAAATTTTTGGAAATCTCACGCACAGGCTCATATTTCATTTGTCCCTGCTCCAACCCTGTTTTGTGGGTTTCCATGGGAATTGTCTCGTCGGGACAACCCAAACGATACCCAGAACATAAGATTTCTTTTGGAAATGAAGATTTCAGACTGGAGTCCCCTCTAATCTGTACATATGATGATAAAGGTCTCACCCAGAATTTCGCTGTAAAGAAATATGTTTCTGACGAAGTCAAAAGGTAAATTTTCAAAAGCTAATCTTATTCACGCTACTTAAGTCACTTGTGTTTATCCTTTCTCCATGACAAGGATCACAACTTGTCTAAGATAAATGGTAAAATATTGGCAGGAGTTACAATGTTATGTTATCTGTAGTCGGAAACTAATTAACCACGTGGTAATTCCAGTATTTTATACCAAGGTTTCATCAATGTTCCTTTGCTGCAAAATAATGAGAGATCAGTTGATTTTTCATTATTTATTGATTAATGTTTTAAGCTACTTTTTTTTATTTGGCTTCAAACTCCTACTATCTTAAAATGATATAAATTCTCATGGAATAAGCCTGTACTTAGTGTAGTACAGGACATTTTATGGTGGATTTATGTTTTCGGCAAATGCTCGCTTATTAAACTGCCTTGCTATAAAGCTACCTACCTAGTTGTATTATGGTCACGGGCCCAAGTCTTAACGTACCTGAGGTCTGTAAGGTCATGGCTCAGATACTATATGAAGGGAGTCATTGCGCTCGACTCTTAGTTTTGTTAGCAACGGAATAACGCCATCTATGTGGATGCGAAATTAAATATTAGTTTCACAGGTCAAAGATAGCTGTGTTTATTGTCATATAGCGTGTTGCCTAGCGTGTCCGTCCGTTCAGACGAGTGTCCGGTAACATTTACTTAGAAAATTCTTTTTTTAGACTACTTGATGGATTTGAACCAAATTTCAAAGGAATTAACCTTGGGTGACACTCTTTCAGATTCATTGGAGTAATATTGATTTGATGAAAACCGTTCCTCATTTATTTTCATCTATTTCAAAGAGTGGCCTTTCTCAGAAGTTAATGGATGGGTAACAACCAAATTGCACCGGGAAAATATTAGAGTGACACTTTATTGGAATTCAAATAATATTTATTTCCACATAAATTAAATTTGATGCGGCGAAAATAAGGAATATTAGTTTCTTTGTGTGCATTTGTTGAATAACAACCAATTTTGCGCTTGGAAGGTCCTCGTGTGACCATTTATCACATTGCAAAAATTATAATATTTGCAGTAAATCATTTACAAATGATTGCTTATTTTCGACGTCATCCTCACAATTTTGAATAGTGAAATTTCGAAAATTATTATTTCTGGTATGAATTCCAGTCATAAATCTATCTTAAAAAGGTACTACTCTATTTTAGACAGAGAACCGCCAGAGACATTTTATTCGCTGCGGACACTCGGTATCATCTCTAAATGTGATTCAATTTGAGCACGAATATTCACACAAGTACTACTCATTTCAATAATGATCCACCGATCATGATATGATTGTTAATAGCTGAATGATCCCAGTAATTGGGTCAATTAGCACCTTACATATATCATTGTACTCCTTCCATATACATGTGGTTATAATATATCTTGTAACAGTTGATCAATTCTGATCACTTCCAACATGTGGTTGGGGAATTCACGTGTACATTGCCTGTTGAAAATCAAGTATATGTTCCAGTTGTATATTTCTAGATCTACCGAGTAGTGAAATAGTAGATTAAAAAAACTTGAAATCCATCATAGGTGCCCTTCCAAATCTGCTTCAAAAACAATATGTTCATGATGACAGGTAACTTTTTCAGAGGTAGACATCAATTGCAATGAAATTAATTCCATATAAGATTTCGTTGGTCATTATCATGTTTTGTACGAAAAAAAGAGCCTTCTTGCTTTGAGAATTTTGTGTTATCTTCAAATGGAAGTGATTTGGGTTTTGTAAATTAAGAATAAACGATATGTAACGATACGACTTTATTTTCAATTCTTTTGAAAGTTTTTTTTTTTGTCATTTTTATAAGGTCTTTCTCATTCCGATATATTTTTTGACATCCAAAGACAACTTGATTTAAATTGTTTTTTTGTTTTTTTTTAAAGATCAAGGTCAATTACCCAACTCTGTAAACTAGGGGTTTTTAGGTTAATTAGAACCACCGTATAACACGCAAACTTTAAGACCATTTCAGTGTAAGGTGTGGATATCATTGCGCCACATGGTTACATTATCGTTCCATCACGAGCCCACTTGACTGCACGAGGTTTCCTAAAATATTTTCCAGATGTGGGTATCAGTCCGTGGATCTATTGAACTTTCTTGATTGTTGCATTGAGTAGTCTCACCAAAATTACTTTCCTCTCTGTGATCTCGACTGGTTCTGGCAGCATTGTAGTAGTTTAATTTCTACCATAAAATGTGACCAGCTTTCTGATTTAGTAAATCGGGAATAATAATTATGATAATGATAATAATAGTAATGATAATATATAAATATTATAATACCAATGATAAAAATAGGTAAATAAATAAATAAATCGATAGATAGAAAAAACAATGATTAAACCGAAAAAAAAATGATCATTTTCATTTATATAGGGGATATAATTGCGTTTGATGACAGTGTATAGTTGGTAATTAATTATAAACGCTATTATATGAAATGATATAAATGCATTTGTTTTCCGGGAAATTATGGAAGATCCGCACACTTAAACTTTTTGCCATATAGCAGTTCATTTTGCCATTTTATTTCTTAATACCAAGTGCTTGGGTACTATTCCTAAGGACTTCAGCCTTACTCCAATTTTATCAAGATACAACACCAGCCCTGCGTTCAGGATAACAAACTGAGCAAACTGTTTGCAAGTTATGCACCACTTTGCACGCGCACCTGCGTGAAAAGCGGGTTAAAATTAGCAAGCAGTTCTTTACGTTTTGTCATTCTTAAGGCAGGACAGTTCTTGGTTGCCTTTTACGACTAAGATAATGTACGAAGAACGAAGATATGAGTAAATGTTCAAACTGCTGTGATTCCTAGTGAAATAAACTTTTTTATAAAATAAAACCATCTACTTTATCGCCAACTTTTCAATCTTTTTAACATATGGACCTTTTTAGAAAAGCCACCTCTATTCAGAGTTGCATTAATTGCTTTTACCATATGGGGTGTGTGATCAACGTTCACCTGATAAGTAAAATAGGGATTGAAGAACATAAAATTCATATAAAATTTCGGTAATTCATCTATTATAATGACATTTGTATTCTGTCGTTTTACATATTTCTGAAATTCATACATAGACGCATATGCTCTTAAAAGCTTGATTTTTAAAATATTACATGAACCATATTTTGCGCTAACTAACCAAAGGATTGTCTTGGGATCAAATGTCACAGTCTCGTAGCTTTGCATGATTTGATATTTCTTTCCGTGTTGTTTGTTTATAACTGTCAAGATATTCTATGTTATTTTCTCATGGCATGTTCTTCTACAAGTCATCAATTAGTCTTCCTAACAATATCTACATGCTGGTAACATATGTGTATAATTACCCTTACACTATATCTATACCACCTTGTTTCTTATACTGTCAAAACTAGCTCGACTGATCATAATACTCAATAAACTGCATACTTTCGTAGCTAAAAGAATATGAATAAACGGTTCAGAATTCAATTTATTTCTTGAAAGTTACGTTATGTATTACTCTGACAAACTATGAATATGAAATTTAAGTGAGTGGTCAATGGTTAATTGTCTCTATACCATTTTAGAGACAATTGGCATTTGATTACTCATTCGAACAAATACACCAAAAGCTCGACTGGCCATAAAATAAAATTTATGTTGTTAAGTCCATAAACTGCTTAACGTTGCAGCTAAAAAAATAAGCAAAACTGGATTCAAAGAGCAATTAACCGTAGAAATGAAACATCGTAGTATGATATTCTCTATAGATGCACAAGATTCAGTTAGTGATAAAAATTTAAAATTATCTATACCTGTGTAGACACAATTGACCTTTGATCACTCACACAAATATGCACATCTACAATAGTCAATATCGTAGTCTGTAATCCCACTTCCATCATTTAATCGAGAAAGCGAAAACTTCTTACAAAGTCATATTATTATAACAATTAGTTTTCCAAACACAGCATAACATAGTTCGGTAGTGTTCTAATAGAATCCAAGGATCAATTGCTCGTTTAAGATTGAAAATGTATTTCTAAATATAATGTACATGTATTTATTTAGAATTTGATTAGTGCTTTTCATTTGAAGATTTGTTCAACACTAAGTCATATAGTTCATGTGTACACCAATTTAATCGGTTTATAGGTTTTAAAAAAATTCTGATTACAGGACTCTGTAATTGTCTGAGGAAGTAGCTTGTAGTTAAATAATTTGATGATTCTTAATTCAATTTACATTATCTCTCCACTGGTTGATATATAGAGGAACCCTAATAATAGCAACTCCAATTTGTCACGAATTGTGTTTCTATTGACCAGAAGTTCCTTTTAAGAGGAGCTATAGGGACCTATATTGTTTTTGCACTAAATAAGTTGCGATTAAGCAGTAAGTTAAAATTATCAATTTAGACTTTCTTTCGCTTTCTTTCATTAAAGACTACTTTAAGTACTTGGATTATCGGCTTTCTTTCATGTCTTTCGGTGGTTTGTCGAGGAATAACGATAAATTATTTTTTTTATAAACTCACTGCCTGAAACAGTTCATTTATCAAAAATGCATTCCCCGCTTTCGTACATTTCACCATATCTGACGTCATCTGAGCGGACCAAAATAAGTGACGTTATCATCAACGTTGCCTAGCAATCACGTGCAAAATGACGCGTTTTAAGAAAACTTATCTCAAAAGTTTCTTATTTTGTCCCGTTTTCACATAAAAGAAATAGAATAATAGTTTGTTTTTTTAGTAAGATAGTCTGATATTTCGTTTCGTGAATAGCAAAAGCTGTATTTTGCACTCGTGACTCCGCCACTCGTGAAAATATAGCTTTTGTTGTTCACTCGATGAAATATAAATCGATCTTACACTGGAACAAACGATTATCCTTTTTATACCCATTAAACTGGTAAACGTTTCAGAAAGACTTAATGAATGACGAGACCCAAATGGACGAACTGAAATGAGCATATGCGTGATACTTCACAATATTTCACTTGTGCGCAACGTTAAGAATTTATTTTTCGAATGCACTCGTACAGTCTGATCAAAATGCTATAAATATTTAAGATGAATATATATATATTATAAAGTCCAGTCATAAAAAATGCTTAACTGTTATCAAATCTACAAAGCAGATATATAAAAAGATAATCCAATCATTTGATTACATGAAATAAATCGATTGTTATGCTTTTTGATTACAGGTAAACGACGGAGGGCCAGCATAGACCTCTTCAGAAATTTATTTCGTTTTGTTTTTAAGCATTGATTTGGTATTCAATAAAACAAGTTTAAATGATAGGGATCTAGTTTAATATATTACCATTTATTATATCGAGAAAGCTTACACTTCCAAAATAGACATAGAAATATTAAGTCTTCAGAAAGAAAAAAAGTAATGAAACTAAATATATACCAATTTTACCCTAATTAATTACTAAATAATTGTCTCTTCTTTTTTTTTTCCAGAGAAGCTGTTTTCGGATTCTGCGTTTTACGACGATCACACGAACCGTTATCCGACAATTGACGAACAGATGTCAATGTGTAAGAGGATAGCAGATTCGCTGACGTCGGCTGCCAATAAACGCGCCAAAGGTGCGCGCATGTTCATGAAACGAAAGCACAAGGCTAGTAAATGGATACACGATGAGAGAGGGGGACTGATTCTCGTGCCTGCTAGCGAATATTCTTCTTCTGCGGGCGATGTGGCGGACTTAGAGGATTTAGATAGTGAACTTTATTGGGACGAGGGTGGTAGTAAACCTTTGTTTACATTTAGAATACCTAAAGTCGCGGGACAAATAACTCAGGGACAAAAAATGAGTATGACAAAAGAGGAGTTCGAGCGCCTGAGGCTCGTGGCACCGCGAGTGGATCACCAGGCTGTCTCACCTAATGTGTGCTTCAGTATCGCGGCGGATCTTCACAAAGGTGGTCGTAATAAGGGAGCTAAACTGTTTGCTAAACGACAGGCCCGAGTTGAGAAGTTTGTCATTGACGACACTAATGTTCATTATACTCCAAAGTCGCCCACACGACTCGAGCAGATTGCACACCAACAACCAGCACGTGCACAGCCAACACCATGGGAAGCCGCGGCCTCGGGCAATGTGGGTGCTGCGTTCGATCCTCGAGCGCCACAGATGCAATTTCAGCCCGTATCGACACCCTCGCCGAAACATAGTTTAATTGCTGATAATAAACCAAAAGTGCTTGGTGGCAAAAATTATAACACACTTGCACGAGGGTGGCAGGGATCAGGCCCGGGACATCAACAACATTCGTATTATAGAGGTTGGTAACTTTCTATTTATGTTTTTTCGCCCTTGTGTTTAATTCAAAATGATTACGCATTTTTATATATTTGTGACCCGTCACGCGAAAAGGGACCATACGGGAATTTTGTAAAATGAATTATTGAAAAAAAGATTTGATCAACCATAGGTCAACTAGAAGTCGCATTTCAAAAATTCTTGCACTGGAAGGCAGATTGATAATTCGAGATTCGGAAAATAAGCACGATGCAAAAAGTTTCTACCCTAGTCAGTCTGCGCAGTCCGCGCAGTCTGACTAGGGTAGACATTTTACGCACTTCCCAGATGGTCCCTTTTCGCGTGACGGGTCACATTTTTTTTCGATACGATAGTGATATGATTTTATCATTATTAAATGGTTCTATACCTATGTTAGTCTGATGAAAAACGAATCATGATATGCATGTATATAACCATTGTTACTTGACCATACCATACATAATGTCTACATTTCTCTGTCAATTGAATGAGATGTCTTAGCTGGAGTAAGTATAAGATAAGCTAATTTTGTTTGCTAATATTTATGTAAATATGTGTGTTTTGTCGACCATGGCATTGTGTAACATCAACATGTATATTACAAATAAGATGAAAAGCAAACAGAAGTAATAAAATATAGTTTTTTCTTTAATGTATTAAAATTGTTAATTTTGAATTTTGATAAAATGCATATCTAAAATAATTGAAATATGATGGAGATTTTTTTTCTTTTATATTTTGTAATAAACTATCGGTGATGAAATTCAAATATCTAAGGAGACATTATTTAAATGTATTAAAACAAGAAAACCAAATCTGTACGCATATTGCTTAGCCTGGGATCTTGTACCCATTAACATCTACCCTACGTTATGGCACTAAGTAATACATGATAATATAATCAAGTCACGGGATTCCTATAGAGATGTAACTATTAATTAGAGACTGTATGTACGTTAATTGCATCTCCAGAACGGATCCTTACCAGGGCTATCGGTGATGAAATTCAAATCATTAAAGAGACAATATTTAAATGTTTTAAACTATAAAATGTTAAAAACAAAAGCTGTAACAATATGGATTTACGGGGATCTTGTACCCATTAACATCTACCCTACGTTATGGCACTAAGTAATACATGATAATATAATCAAGTCACAGGGATTCCTATAGAGATGTAACTATTAATTAGAGACTGTATGTACGTTAATTGCATCTCCAGACCAACTCATAACCAGGGCTGGTTCTAATGAGTGAAACAGTTAACACGTAGTCGTCGTTAAGTCTCATGGAAAAATTGCAAATGCAAAGTGGGACAAGGCATACATAAGTAAAATGACAGAAATAATTTTAATTAGTATAGGATGAAGGTTATTTTCTTGCTCAGTATATAATACAGATTTGTATTAAATAACCCATGTCGACCGCCGCCATAGCGCAAGTGGTGGCGCTTCGGTCTGTTAATCTAGAGGTCCCGGGTTCTATCCCGACGGTGGCACTCATTCTTTCCGACTATTTGTCTCCAACCAATGGGTTTATAATCGTGAGATAGCAGCTGGAGGCTAGGAAAGGATGTGATGGTTGTACTGGTGAGAGAAATACCAAGTATCCATGTTTAGGTGCTCTAGCCGCCGCGATATAACTGAAAAAATGTTGAAAGCGGCGTAAAACCCAATTCAATCAACAATCAATGAAATCAACAGCTTTATTCAAAACTAATGTAAATAGAAAAAAATCGCATAATTGAATTTGTAGGCGTCGGATTGGTTCTTGAAAAAATATGAAGCTTTGTATGGAACTTATATGCATGTTTTATGAAGGGAGGTAATAAATATCGCTTATTGTGTTTATCCTGAACAAAATTAGCGGTATTGGATTGCTTCCCGTTAATTTCATTCAAACTCACTGATCACACTCGTTCAATCTTATTCCAAAATGATTCACTTTGTCAATTTCACGATATTGTTAACTGTAACAGTGTCAATGGTTTCCGTTTGAACCCGGCAGAAGGGACTCGTGAATATCAATCATATAGGAATATGTTTACGTCGTTAAGATGTTTGTATTCACCAAGGACGGTATTTCAGAATGGGTGCCAAGTCCCCGGTATCTTACCTCTACAGAAAACTATCACAAATATGCCATCATAAAATAGGGTTTAGTGCTTTCTATTCTCCAGATCAACTGGAATTGGTTGATAAAACTACGGAAGCTTGTATGTACCTCCAAAATATTTCTGTAAAGTAGTCTTCACCGACTCGTACATCGCAGCAGGTCGCCTTAATTACGACAATAATACTTTATATACCACAACTTTTTGACTCGTATACATCGCCATTCTTGTATACGGTTCACGTTTTAAGAACACAGATATATTTACATATGCAGTTTAAGACTTCAAACATGAAGACGTTTCGATTGTCTTGCATATCAAAGCAGGTCGCCAAATTTACGACATCTAGTATCAATTTACCACGTCATTATGACGTGGTATATTGAGGCTTGTTGACGTAAATGTTGCGTCCTTTTGTGTTTTGCACGTTGTCGAAGACTACATTATATCATCAATCGGGGGTGGGGGTGTACCTACGCGCTTCCGTATTTAACGGCTCAAATACTTGATGATTCATATACAGATCTTGAAAATAGTTTTCTTTTAATACTGACATAACGCTAATGTTTCCCAGGTTCGTCTCATTTTGTTAGGGCTGGCAAAATCAGCGCGATTCCTATATCTATCTCCTCCTCCTCCCTGTACAGAAACATGTGCCCCATACCGTTGACAGCAAAGTGAAATTGACAATCATTCCGATCAAAACCATTCACAGTCACTCGCTAGGCGCTCAATTATTAAATCCAAAGGCTCATTTCAGTCACTCCAAAACGCTTCGAAATTGTTCAAAAATGCTTCGAAATCATTCAAAATGATTACAACATTGTTCTTTACTTTACCACTATATGCTGAATGTTCAATTGGTTGTACAAATTTTATTTATAAGCTTATTTATTCAAACCATTTTGTTATTGTCTTTACAGTGTTTTAATGTGAATCTAATTTGAAAGCTGAATAATATAATGAGATCATTAAAATCAAAAAAACGTCATTGAACAAATTAAGTCAAAACACTTAAAAGCATGACCGAGAACCGTGTATATGTTTTGTGTGTGTGTGTGTGAGTCTGTTTTTTTTTTTGTTGTTGTTGTTGTTGGTGGTGGTTTTTTTTTTTTTTTTTTTTTTTTTTTTTTAAATGCTTAGGCTTAATTGACCTGTTTCTTCTAGAAACTGCATTTGTTTATTGCAGCATTTTGAAGAGATACATATGTATATATTCTGATGTAAAAATGAAAGAAGAACAGTCCCATTGGGAATGATATAAAAGTCAAATTTTTGGCAACATAATGTGATTACAGGTGTTCTATAAGTGTAGCTTTTTTAATGCACTCCTATCGGTAGATCGGTTATTATAATGTCAGTATGACAGTCTTTAGTAGTCTAAGGGCCAAGTTATTTCAGGCCCGGATCCTACCCGGGCGAGACTGCTCCTACTGTCAATAGTCTATTCTAGGCTATTTTGATAGTCGATATTTGGATCAGTCTTAAACTGGTTGCCCGCTGCCTGAGAGGTACTCTGATTAGCGGGCAACAATACCCGCCCGGACCAGAAATAACTTTGCCCGAAGATATTATACGATATTTTTAGATGGCTTCACTTGGAGCCAGTTTACCAAATGACCATATACTCTAAACTAACAAACAAAATAATACATCAAAATAAAGTTCAAAACGCTTGTTATTGCGGCCAGGGTAAATGTTAATGTCGACACAATACAAAGCGATGTGTGACTGGTAAAGTAATTTAAGCAACTTAAAAGATTGAGTTTTGTTAAACCGTTGATTTTAATAATTTTAAAATAATTTATGATAACAAAAAAAGTTTGTTTGGACGATCAAATACTTGTCCAATCTGATCTCCTACAGCTAGTTTAGGGAAAATATTCTACTTATAATAAGCGACATACCGATGAAGTGTCTTTTCCGTGTGTCTTTTTGTCTGCCTCATAGTTATTATGTGGTAACGTATCTATGTATGAAATTGTTAGATAATCTATGTTTGTTTGTAATTTGTATATATTGTAGATTGAAGTTTCTCCAAGCTCTATAAATGTTCGGGGTATAGGGAAAGAGAGAAAGAAGGGGTAGTTTCTTTTTACTTTTGCGGGACAAACGACTCACAGTTTTTTGTATATTTTCAAAACATCTGAATTTTACATTTTTATGTTTTGTAAGAATTTCTTGCATACTTGTTTCTGTTTTGTGATTGTAACGTATCTGTGTTTTGTATGTTAATGTAATTTGTCTTTGTTTTCTATTTCTACGTTTAGACCAGTACTATTAAAGACAGTAAGTAATTACATGGTAACCAATCACATCCTTAGATATAATCACGTGACTTCTATAGATTCACAACGTCCAATGTGTCCTTCGCATGACTTAAACCTTATGAAACGAATGAACAAGGAAACGAACAAAATACTTCTACTTCATGCTAGACAAATAACAATTTACAGGGTTTTGATCTAAAATTTATTAAAAGTTTCCTTCTTTATCCGTTCTAATCATAATCATTAATCTCAGTAATTCTTTAAGGACCATAATTATGGTTAAATGCAAGAAAATGGGGGTCATATAAGCATATTATTAGCAAGAAAATTTTCATATCATATTCATGGCTAATTTATTATTTTGAATTTTCGAAAACGCCAATTTCAAATTAAAGATTTTGAATCTATTACATGTACATGTTTTTTTAATTGATTTAAGGGCTTTATATTTCCAAAACATTACATAATCATTTTATTAATTTTCTTGCTTATTTACCATGAAGATGAAGAAGCCGTTGGTGTGCTATTTCTCTTCTGTCATAATCATATGTCCCTTAGTAACTTTCAATTCATCTTCGTCAAATGAGCCTGTACGTGACATTTCCAACAAGTTGACATGTGCGAGAGAACAATTGCTTGCGTGTCTCTATATACCTCGAGACCCAACTATCTACAAAACGCAAAGTTAAGACTCTGGATAGACTGTGCATATGCACAGACAGGTCAGAGTCTTTGCTTGTCGCACATTTGACATTGTTAAAAATCTCACGCACAGACTCAAATATTGTTCCTTTTAGTTCTCTGTCCTTACTCTAAACATTGACTTTAAAGGTTCATGTGAAGAGTTCTTGACTCATTTTGTTGCTCCTTCTACTTACAAAAATGACTTTTGCAATATAAATTGAAGCTGTAGATGAGCTTAAGCATTTTCACAACATGACAGATCATATCTCAAACCAGTTTAGCCAAACCATTATGTAAAAGGGGACATTTTGTTCAAAACCAACAACTTCATAACAGCCGGATAAAATTTGTCTAAACCTGAACAGAATGTAGACAAATGGACTTACTAGGTTTTATTGTAGGTGTATTTTCAAAACAGAGCTCGAGAACATATATAAGAATATATACTTCACGGCTCACCGCACAAAATCTACCCATACAATCATAATTCTAAAACACAGACCCCAAATGCTCTTTTGCAAACAACCAATTTCCACTTATTTTGTCAACATACATTTCAAACCGGTTTTGTGTTTTTTTTTTTTTTTTTTTTTTTTTTAGACGGATGCTAGGTATGATACAATATCACGCCCTAATTGTAATAAAATTTTCTAATTTATTTACTTATTTATTTATTTTTTATTTTTTTTTTTTTCAAATTAAATTTTTTTGAAGTTCATATGATACAACAAAGAATCATATATGTATCATTTTGAGTGATAAAAAGACAATCAGCTGGTCGAAATATTGTGAGAATTTGCCTCCAAAACCACAGGTTCACCAGATCAGTAAAGCGATATAGCCCGATGTAGTCCAAATTTTACAACACCGCCATTGCATATTCTTTCTCAAGCATAAATCCAATCCGTTTCCGGCACATTTAACTACATAGTTTTAACAAAAAAAACTGAGCTAATACAATATTCTTATTAGCTTTTTTCCGGTATGTATTCAAAGTGCACCCATGTGGTCATCTTTGGATGACGTTTACGTAAACTTTTTTATATGTCACATTTTGTTCAAGAACGCACAGTTGGTCGTCAAGAAAAGTGGAGCGGCATTTTCCAAACATGTTTATGCAATAGTCACGTTTAATTGAGCAGTAGACTTTATGTTTTGGTCACTATTCAATGTGGTCAACTTTGTTATTGTCTCGAAATAAGGAGTGCACATCTTTGAAGCTTGATAACTACTCTTCAAATATCGACTTAAAAACAGTTTTTGCGTGATCTTGACTGCAATTGTTTTGTTTATAAAACGAAGAAAGAATTTTTAGCGTTAGATGTTTCTTTTGTAAATTTTTGCCCGTTCTGTTTGACTGAGATGTTTATATTTACGTCAGTATACATGGCATATGGGATACGAGTTTGAGATCCTTCTAAGCACTTTAGACTGTATGTTGTTTAAATATGAGTCAATTTAACCAAACGTCATAAGTTGCTTGTTCTATACAAAATGACCCTTTTCGTCAATGTTTTGGCTATATTGGTTATAGCCGTGATTGTCTTTTGTTGTCAAACTGCCAGAGCTCATCTTAGGCTTCATTTTGATATATATTATACATGTACATCCTGCATTTTGTTGGCAAATGAAATGCCCTTTAATTTTGATCAAAACACTTTATATGAACCTTAACATGTGCAACTTTGAGAGAGACAGGAAGACACTCATACTAGTAAATGAGCTACATGGATTATGAGGAAAACTGACATAAAGAAATATATTCACGTTACAGTTGCAGTTTGGGGTCGATTTATACATGGGAGACATATGTTTGGGCCATCTTATTTATGACTCCGGGCGGGTATTGTTGCCCACTCTATCAAAGTATCTCTCAGACAGCGGGCTACCAGCTCTATACTGGTAAAACTATCGACTATTAGAATAGCCTAGAATAGGCTATTCTGATAGTTGAAAGTAGGACCAGTCTACACCCGGGTAGGATTCGGGTTAGAAATAATTTGGTCCTATAAACTTGAAACCCTTAAACAGAAATATTAAACGATATTATTTGAACGACTTATTTTAATGTCACTGTTTCTGATAAAATAGCACATGCTTGTCGATGTTTAGATACTGTCCTATAACCTGCCTATATTTCTACCTATAAGGGGTCAACCCAGACACATTTCCAGAAACAGATCCTCTAGAAGCCCAAGAGGGTGACGCCGAAGGTAACTTTACAGCACACACAGTTTATTGTTCATGTTTTATATGGTTCATACAGTTATAGGTTCATTCCGCTTTTGAACGTATATGTGACTATTATATACATTTACTTTCTGCTATATTACTTAACAAGCAGCTATGACAACTTTTGAAAGCTTTTCATGTTTTAAGCTTTACTGGTTTTTATGGTTGTATACATTGGAATGCTTCATATATGCGTTTGAATTAAAGGTTAAATTATTCTAATCAACTGTTAACAGATTAGCTTCACCTAATAAATATGGAGTAAACATAATATTATAGAGATGCGCTATTACGAATGCGATCTTTAAACATTGTAACTGGAAACTAATCTTTACTAATTTTCAAGTTGCCGCGCGGGTAATTTTGTTTTGTGATTTGTAATTTTCTATGTGTTCAACATTAGTATGAAGTAGGATCGCGAAAGAAAGAATAGTAAATCTCTCTTTTGTGTTCTTGTCTATTTGTGCAAATTAGTCTTCTCTCTGGTATACGACCACAATGGAGTTAAAGCATATTAAAGTAATGACTTTTTTCAGCTCCCCTGCGCACAACGTGTTCAAAGGGAATTTTAAGAGCCACTCAGGATCCGTCGTTCCTCCTGCGTCGTCCGTCGTCAACGTTTCCTTAAACATCTCCTCTTAGAGCAATGGGCCTATTTAAAACAAACCTGGCAGAAAAGTTCCTAAGATGACCCTTTTGAAAACGTGTTCGTAAATTTATAAATTGAAAAACGAAGGCGTGGCAGGGCGGGTCTTATCAGACAAAAAGTCGTGGAATATTTCTTTGAATATCTTTTCCTCCAAAACCAATGGACCAATTCAACTTAACTAGGCAGAAACGTTGCTCTGAGTTTATTAAACTCAGAATTACGGAAGCATTCTTTGAAAATCTTCTCTGGCTAAGCCAGTAGACCAATTTCAAAAAGACATAGTGTAAAAAATAATGACCCTTAGATGACTCTTCTCGTTTTTTTTTCGTATTTTTTTCGGGTCTATTAACATCTCTCCAAAGCCATCTTATATTAGTCAGGTGAGCGACATTGGGCCATTCTCACCCACTTGTTTCAGGGTATTCCTTCAGTCACAAGAGTCTATTTGATAGAGTTCGGATCACATCCGGTTGTGCCGAGATATGATTTTGTCTCTTGGGATTTTATCAAAGACAAAGTATCCAACTATTACTGATCAAGTCAAATAAAGCTCCTTTTGGGAATATTTTTCGTTCACGTTATCACCCATAGTTTGGGACCAATCCACATCTTGTGAAGATCTTGAAAGAGTCACCCAAGGAACATTCTCACCAAGTTTGAGCAGAAACTTGCCCATATTAAAATTGAGGCCCGTCGTGCTAAACCCGTTTTTATGGGTTAATAAAGAAAATAATGTGCAAGTCTTGAGAAGAGTTACCCAAAGAACATCCATGCTCGTATGTTTGATTTTTTTCTAGTTGTCTAGGAGGAGATTATATTTGAACATTTGGCGACTCCTAATGCACGACGCACTAGGAGCCTAGGGTTTTCACAGAAGCTCACCTTAAGCAAGTTGTACTCATGAATGTTGTGATTAAAAACGAAAGCCTTGATTGCGTTGATTTTTAGCTCAAGAGAACACTTAGAATGGTAAATGAACAACATTTAAAAAGATATTAATGATAATATACTCTTCAAAAAAAGTTCTTTGATATTGAAACATATTTTTTACAACGACAAAAATATCTATACAAATATAAAGTAAATCAAAGAAGGTGAAGTTCAAGAATCGTTTTAGTTTAAACAGATTGTTGCTTTTTCGGTCTACAATTTGCAATGGTGGCGTCGATTAAGACAGCTACGTCAAAAGCGTCTTGCTGAAGCAAGTCTGGCTTCTCGAATCTGGTTCCATACTTTCTGTTCGGAGATACTACGCCGTCTAATAATGAAGATTGTCTTTGAAGTTGCGATAAGTTGCGCTAAGAGTAAAATAACCCAAAATCGTTACGATATTCGCCTTGCAGGGCGAACATTGTTTTTACGTGTCAAACTTATCTTGCTCTATACATAAAGTATTGAGTTGCGTTAAAATGGTTCCAGATATTGAAGATGGTTGGTCCCAAAAAAACAGTCATTTACAACGGCTTATCGTGTGACGCCTGCGTTTTAGCAACCTATAGCTTTATGACGTTGTTTCTCCTTACATTTAGCCAATTTTCATTTCAAATCTCTGCAAAGACGTTGAATTCCAAACACAATTTCGATAAAGCATTTTATTCGAAAGATAGTAAAGAACTTTCGGGACTATCCAATTTATTTGAAAGTACACGTGCACTTTGAGAAGTGTAGATTTTAAATTTTTGACGTTGACGTCGATGAGCAGAAACGCTATCAAGTAACCTATAAAAAATCTCGTGCAGTGAGTTTCTTTTTTTGTTCGCAAAACAACCAGCAGTCATCGAATTTTTAGTCTTATTTAAGAAAAAATCGATTTTTGAGTGTCAAAGAACTTTCTTTGGAAAGTATATATCTATTTGGTATGTTACATACATGTATAAGTGTTTGTTTTTATCAAATTGGTGTCTTGTAATACAGCATCAGTAATAGAGTACATGACTTCACCAATATGGTTTTCTACTTATTCTTCTTTAGTTAACACTATTAACAATTGTTATATCTTTTATAAATTACGTTAGATATGTGTAATATAAGGCATGTCACCAAAGGTATTAGCAAAACTTGTCGAAATTGGTTGTTTTTCGTGTGAGCATGTGTTTGCATGAATCACACACATTTAACATCGATAATCTTTAACATTGTTTTAATACTTCACCAAAATAGTTTGACGACATTTACGCTTATTGTGTTTCTTTGCGCATCTAGAGCGGTGTCGGGTAATCTCGGAGAGCGGGTATTCTCGGATAGTCACGTGTTTCTCCAATGCATTTGCTAGGTACATGGTTCTGTCGTGCTTTATTATGAACTTCAAGATAAATGTTTTATCTACATATAAGCGTATGGAATAAATGTTACTTTCGGGTCTTCCGGATACCTTCCAACAATTCAATATTAACGGGTTCTTCTACTTGTAAAAGAGGTTTCCAAATGCTTAAAAACATTAATCCAATGACGATAGTCTCGTAAAACATCAATTTCCTAACAATGGTTTTAACAAAAGTAGAACTAGATTTGTGAGGTTAAGAAAAGAAAGATATGGACGACGTTTTCAATCGTACGACCTGTAAATAAACCATGAGAAAGAGATATGTCGCGTTTTTATATAAAATAATTTACATGTTAGTTTAAAAAAATCTGACATGAACTCTGCTTTTATAGGTTAGAATTGAACGATTTTAGTACATATATGAAGTTGAACATACAACTATTTAAGTCTACTTTATATATGAATTCTTGAATTCATTCGGATAATTCGGCTCTTTTAATTTTTAATTAGACGTAGGTTTGAAGCTGATGTCATTTCTCAAGCACTATTCTATTGAGAAAAAGAACAAAAACAATAGTTGAAGCATACTCATTGTATTTTTTTATAAAATGTATCTCAGCAGTATAAATACTTTTAAAACTCAGTAAAACAGCGTAAATGAAATGAAATAGGCTCAAAGTATTTCAGAATAGTTCTAATAGTCATTGTTATTTATGAGAAAACTTAACATCAACTTGAACTCTTCCCATATACACATCTAAATACTGAAACTTCGTCTGTTTAATTCTTTTATGTGAAAAGAAATTAAGAAATGGCGTTTTTTAGATGTTTGAATCCATAAATATATATTCTCGTTCATTTATTGCACTGCTTGTAAAGTGTCCGAGAATACCCTCCACCGCTCCAGATCAGATGACTCAACCTTGGTGTCATTTTTCTGGTTTGCACAAATCATCATTGCGCGAAAATATTTTTTTTATAATAAAATCCTATTGGGAATAATTAGTACTTGTAAATAAACGCACCAGTTTCAATATTAATATTGTCTGTCTGCATCTTATGTACACGTAATCTCTTAGGTGTCCGGAAATACCCGACACCGCTCTACCGTCTTCCTTGTTTTCAATCATCCAGAGTGTGTTAAATGGATAAAGCTTCGTGTATGGTGTCCTTGTGATATTTCATAAAAAGTATAATTAGCTAGTTGAATTGCGATGAGCGAAACATAGATTTTAATGATTTATTTCTTATATCTTAAATAACAAGGTTACACTCTATGACCATACTTTTTTATGCTCCCCGAAGGAAGAGCATATAGCCGCCGCTTCTTCTGTCCGTCCGTCCGTCCATCCATCTGTCCGTCCCCAGCGATTTCTCCATAACCCTTGTGCCAAATCAAATGAAACTTACCATGTGAACTTCCTATGATATAGCGTTTATGCATCTGTCTCGGATTTTAGATTCGAGGCCTCGCCACGGGAAAAGGGGACTTAGGGTAAAATACAGTTTTTCTCAAATTTCTCCTAGTCTAATGGTCAGAATTTCATGAAATTTCATATTTGGGTAGCAATTCAGATGCCCTTTAATAAAAAAAAATATCATGGAAAAAGGGGCCTTAATATTTGTTACCTTTACCTTAGCTTGTAAAATACAGTTATTCTTTCATTTCTCCTTGTCTTATGTTAAGAATTTGATGAAATTTCACTTTTGAGTAGCAAATCAGATGCCCTTTACCATAGCCTATTTGAAATTTGTGTCTAAAAATATGTCATGCAAAAAGAGGGTTAAATGTTTGTTACCTCTATGTTAGCTGTAAAAGATAACATTATTTGAGTCCTTGCAATCTGACCATGGAGCATATCTCCTAAAGTATAAAAGCTATCAACTTGCAACTTTATGGGTGCATAGATCTTATAGAGGAAAAGTGCAGTGCACAAGAACTACGACTCTTGCTTGCATAATATTGGAGTTATTGCCCTTTGTTGTTTTGATACCTAGATAGTGTCTGGAGCATATCTCCTAAAGTATAATAGCTATCAACTTGAAACTTTATGGGTGGATAGATCTCATGCAGGAAAAGTGCAGTGTGCAAGAACTACAACTCTTGCTTGCATAATTTTAGAGTTATTGCCCTTTGTTATTTTTGATACTTAGATTTTGTTTGGACCATATCTGCTAACGTATAATAGCTATTAACTGGAAACTTTATGGGTGGATAGATGTCATGGAGGAGAAGTGCATTGGTTAAGAACTTCGACTCTTGCTGGCATAATTTTGGTGTTATTGCCCTTTGTTATTTTAATACTTAGATTTCTGTAGGGGGTAAATCTCTTACAGTGCAAAAGAATCCTTAATCTATAAGGCTTCAGTTTAATATCAAGCTTTCGCGGCAGGGGATGGCCATGTCCAATATGGCTCTTGTTTTTGTGACAATGCCTTATTCTGGGAGCATAATCCGCCTCTGACGGCTCTTGTTTGTCTGCGTAATGAAGTCTCACATTTTAGTTACATTTCAACTTGATTAGGCACATTAGTACCCATAAAATCAGCAATAGTATCATTTTAAAGACCTACGGGTCGTCGTAAATTTCGATGATCAAACATTACGAGCTTAATATGAGTTGGCCCACAACCGCATTCTCTCATTTTCAAAATTGAAGAGTAATGATTTTGGTAAGGCAGAGGACTAAATGAAATAAATAAAAAAAAAACCACTGTTTTTGACTGATGATAAAATCGAATTCGCCTATAGTGACAATGTTGAGCTACTTGGATAACCAAATTAATGTCTCTCCTTCTTTGTGTATGCGTTATCCGGCGTCTACATTTTTTTTCAAGCGTGGTTCAAGAGATCCGAAAGTGATTGCCAATTTCGTTAAGAAAATTAAATATAAGAGGAATCAGTTTGACAATCGATCATTGGATTGAAACAAACACTTAAATGTTTCGATGAGGAGGAAATCAGAAATCACTTAAAAAGTCTTATTGTCATAAACCAAAGGCATTGATATTTGGCATCAACCGTTATTCAATAGCCCTCTACCAAGTTTGTAAATTTGAGGCAAATAGGTTTTAAATTTAAATCTATTCCGGTACATCCAATATTTATTAAAAGAAAGAAAGAAGTATCTAACAATCTTCTTTTCAAAAACCAAAAACTTTGATGTTTCGTTTGTTACCTCATCTAAGTGGAGCTTTACCACGTTTAATCACACGATGGCCTTTGGTTTATATTGGTCTTCGGCCATGCGCATCCCACTAAGATAGATCCGAGAAAAGATCTTCAAAAAGACCCTCTTCTTATATTATTAGATATAGGAGTAAATAGGTATATTGTATGTCACACAATTAGACAATTGCAACTGGAAATCAAAGTGCTGTCAGCACTGTAAATCGTACATCATTGAGAGGCTGGGATAGTGTAATAGTTCGCCAATCAAAAGGGCTCAAATTTGGACAATAAAAGTTGGTAAAATCTTTAAATTTGTGAGTTTTTTGTCTTAACACTCCATCTTTTCGAGGACATCGCCAGCTCATCCAACCTCGTGGGTCCGATTTTGAAAATTTGCTGATTCGATAGCCCTCTGCTAGTCTAAATTATTTCTTAGCAGATTTTTACGTTGTTATAATAAGCACGCGCCAAGCTAAAAGCTTGTCTGTTAATATTATTCCTCTCTCTATAGAGTTTAAAAGCCTGTTTAGCAACAAACATTTTTCATTAAACTATTTACAATTTTGATTACCAGCATGTTTGTATTTCAAGCATTGGGTTTTCCCAAAAAATGTAAATGCATTTTCCCTCAAGAAACACGTGAAATCGCCAACTATGCTATTTATATCTTTCAATCGATTAAATCTAGCAGCACTCTATGATTATTCATGAGTTGTTCTAAAAATAGATCGCTCTTGCTGCTATCCTAGGGGAAATTCAAATGGCAGCCCGAGAGACGCGTGAGATGATGTAATAATCTAAAATTGACTGTAATATGCATGCGCAGAAAAGACATTCATGTGAACGGAGTTACCCACTGGTGGTAGTAAATAAACTTCTCATTTACCGCTACAATAATTAATTTACCATGAAATATCGTTATCCCATTAAGAAATGTCATAAACTCGTACAAAATACTATATAAAATAAGAAAAAAGTATTTGTTATTTAAAGTAATAGAGAATATTTATTTTTTTTGTAATCGAATTGTTGTGCACTATTCTCGACGCCATTTTGGAACCCAAGTAACACCGGCCTGACCCAGGATCAGAAGCGTCGAGGTTGAAAGGTTACAATGACATCACTAATGTCGAAACCGAGGCCGTTCTGATGGAAACCCGGTTAACTCGGGTCGAAACCGAGTCCGATATGAACTTACCCCTATATCAGTTTATCGTATGTTTTTGTCGGTTTATTTGTTGTTGAATAATTTTTCTTCATACTCAAATTTGAATTTAATGAAAATAGGATTGGAGCGTGATCAGAGTGCTCATTGAAATCAAATATTTCAAAATTACAAAATTATTTCTATTTGTTAACACATGCGAAAAAATAAACTTCCCACGCTCCCTGTTTGAGTGCAGACGACTATTGACTAATGACAAACAAGTTAATTGACACAGTTCGAGCAGACGATGTACCACGTGGTCTGAATTTACGCGTGGGTTTTGACCGAGTGATAATCATAACAGAATTTGATTGGTTGTCAGCCCTACAACTGGTAAATGACCGTTCGAGAAAGTTCAGAGCAGTAATATTGTAAGTGCTACAAATTAATTATACAGTTAACCTATTGTACGTTTCAACTCCTTTACTCAACCGAAAATCTTGTTATAAACACTGAAAATACTAACTGGTAATTACTAAAAGCGAAAATTACATCAGATTTTGTATTAGACTCTTCTCTATTTGTCGAAAAGTAAATAAGGTATAAACAAAGTTTGTAGATTGTGACTGAAAAGGCCGTTTCTTCGGTGTTTGAAAACACATAATTTGGTTTGAACACATTGCTCAGAAGATAATGGTAAAAATGTACTGGGTCAAACAGACTGGATTTCTGGAAAACGGTAGATATAAATCTACTGCTTCGCAGTACGATTTAAAAACGTATATGGATGATATTTGGTGTAACACATTGGAATTAGACGCTTTGCTAATAACGTCAAGTCATTGTACAATTTGAAAATTAGCCCTATGATGGAAGATCCCGAATTTTATGAAGAAAAAAATACAATTAAAATAACATTCTAAACAATTAAGCCGAAAATTTTGATATTTGGCATGAAACATAATCATAACACCATTATAATCAGTGATAAAGGACCGTTATTGTCCTCTTGTATCCAGATCGCTTCCGGTGAGCGAGACATAGCAGTCACTTTGACAAGTTGATGTATGTGCGTAATTGCGTCGTTGTGACATCATTGTCCGATTTCCTGTCCTTCCGGACAATATTGCTGAAAAAATAATTGAAGATCAAAGATTCGATTATTCTACACCATGAATGAATATGCCATCTGAAACAAATTTGAAAAAAAAATTAAAAAATAACCCCATACTGAAGGCCACTTCAAAAGGTCAATCGTTAAATGTCATTTGGCTTTAGCCAGGTTCTTATATATGTTGAACGATTCCAAAGAATTGGCCTCAATAGGTTTCTCAATTGGAGAAGATGTGACATTTGAAATGAATTGTCTTTGGTCATAGGTCTAATGGCAACTATAGAAATGAACAAAAATAAAAACCTGTTTCGAAGCATCGTATCAAAAATGGCGGCCATTTTTTCAGCCATCTAGATTAATTAACGATTTGAATATTTTCAAATGCAAGTTCGGACCAATTTGAGATTAGACAAACAAAAATATAAGAAAAACCCCTACGAGAATTACAGGCGTCATCCTGTGTCAAAGCATCAGATTTTTTAAATCGGCGCTTTTTGTCAGCCTTTTTGAAAATATGCGATCTGAAAATTTTCACCTAGATTCGGATGAGAGAAGCTATACAAAAAAATAGAGAAAAAAATTTGAGAGTGAATAAGTGTTTGGATCTCAAAGCATTTGATTTATTAATGATTGGCTTTTTTTAGCCGTTTTGAAATGCACTTCTTTTCTTCGCGTTTTGAGAGATTGCAGTAGTTTTGAAACTGTTATTTTTAGAAAAACATATCAGAGTGATATGGCTGATCAAAAAGTTTGTCAATGCGCTATATTTTTAAAAATTTACATCACATTACCATCCTAGCGGTTTTTTTATACAAACTGTTGTGTCAATATCCAAAGGAAGGGAATATTGTCAGTGCAAAATATTATGTCTATTCTAGTTTTACAGAGAACTTGTTCAATGACCATTTTCTGATTTGAGTGTCAATAGATTGTTAGCGTCTGCTGGAAAATTGCTTCGTTTACATAACATGCAGTGTTTTGATATTTTTGCCTAAACCAAATTTCTGAAAACCTCGCTCGTAGTAAAAAGAATCGTTATTGACAATTTCTTGAAGCGCAAATTTTCCTTAGTCTACATTTTTAAGTGCACATCACTAACTTTTTTTATGAAATGAATTTTATGAAACATTTACATCGGCGCAAAGCGCATTCAGCAACCTACAAAAACTATCCCATGTATTGTCCAAAGGAATAAGCCTATGAATCATTAGATTGTTCTTTCGATAATCTGTGCGAGTACCTACGTGTTTAAGAAATTAATGAGATTAATGATACATCTTCAACAAAAAGTGTGAAAACAAAATTTTAATGAATTTCGTTACTTTTGCAAGGTTAGTATACACTCTGCTTAAAAATAAATAATGAACATACCATTACATAGTATGTAGCTTCTTTCTAAGTAACCCTTACCCATCATACATATGAAACCTTTTGAATCATCATGCATGCTGGATTGCTTTGCATATCCTATTACATATCAGAATATATGTCTTTGTGTGTAAAACATCTAAATAAGCTTAACCTACAAGAAAGATAGGCATACTCGTAAACATTATAATCCTGATTTAATCATTCTTTGCTTTCATTTTTCAATCATCGATTTCATTTGTTTCTATTCTTAATCTTTCCCCTGTATATTTTCGATCCCGGTATACTTTCACATGTATGTGTGCCTTTTGCAGTGAATCTTATGTCTAAATTTTAAAGAATGTTCCATATCGTAGAGGTATTCATTAAATATTCTACACAAAATTTGTTGATTTCACTTATACTTTGCAGTGTTTCATTTGTTGTGAATTTGTGAACTTCCTACATTTGCCAGTGTGCAACCAAGAATAGGAACACATTTTGCTTGTTTGTAACCTTCTAATTAATAACGTAGATGTAACATTGTAAATGATACTTATCCATCTTGTAACACCGGTTGAATTGATGCTCCATTTTGAAGATTTGTAGTATAAATTTATATATATAGACAAGAATACATGTACTATGCAGTAGATGTATATTTCAGGAGAAGTACAGCAACAAACCCCCGCCCACTACCAAGATCAACCACAGGACATTGAATACGAGGAGCCGGACGGGTCCCAGAAATTCGGAGATTATAATCGTCGTATTAAGGCGTGGCCAGGGTCCGGAACGGGGCAATCCTCTAGAACTGTCCAATCATATAGTGAACAATCTAATTATAATAGTTTACCAAGGGGGTTTGGAATGCAGCCAAAACATGACGTGTCAGTATCGTCGGGCTACTGTGACTTGTGATTGTGTTCACTTACAATGGAATAACCCACATTGATATCCACTTGTTCACAAATATCTAAGTGAATATAGATACAACTGTTCATTGTATGGCAAAGCATATTTCAGATCAAAATTTATTATTTTGAAAATTAGGAACTCTTATTTTTTAAAAAGCAGTATATCAATTTCTAATCTACTTGATACAACAATTTTTGGTTTATTGTGGGCGTCCTTGATTCACTTACATATATTAAGATATTACGCACAATACTCTACCGAATGTGCAACCATTTAAAAAAAAGGCTCAATATAGGCTTGTACCATTCATTTTTATGACGTCAATAGCCGGCAGCTCGCGGGCAACATGCTTGACTATAACTAATATAGGCAATGCGATTATGGGGAACAAGTAATAGCAAATTTCTTTCGATCTTTTAATGAACAAGTGGATATCATGGGTATTCCTTAACGTATCAAATATATAAAGCCATGTTTTCGTGTGTGATTATTATTGGATGTTTTCATTTGGTTATGTGTTTGTATATTTCGGTGAATCAGAAAAAACGTTCAACAAACAGTACAGAAGACATCACGGTCGAGCTGTCAAGATAAGTCAGTAACTATGTGCCAACTTATCAGGACGAGGATCAAGCTGTGTACCAGATTGCCGTGCGGCTAATTTCACAGCTGCGACAGGGTAGCGATGAATCGTGAATCAAATTACTCTGTAAGAAAACTGAAAGCAATGAGTTTTGAATGTGATTGTATGTAAGATAGGTTGAGTAAGTTAGGTATCGTATTTCTCCTAATAAACGCTCTCGGGAGCTATACATGACATGGTCAGGGAGCTTTTATTTGGTATGAATTTTCTGATTTAAAAATCAATAAAATTGATGTATTTTAGGCCCATTTCCCTAAATATTTAGTTGAATTTTTCTCTGAAAAATCATTTATATGATTGTTAAGAGGAAATTCATCTCAAATTAGAGAAGAAGTCTCAAAAAAGTTCCTAAATTTTAGGCATTTGAAGTGGGTTTTCGTAGTAAAAAAAAAGTAGGGGTGCTACTATTAGTGAGGGCGCTATTATTAGAGGAAATGTGGTATCTTTTTCGAATCATTGGACCCAATTCGGGCCCTTGTAAAAATCTACCACAATGCAGCCAAACAAAATAGGTCCTTCAACAAAACTGTAATCAAAACCTTTTTGTTTGTTAGTTAGTGTAGTTCTCTCCGTATATCTTTGACATTCCGTCACTTGTTACGATGTATAATGTTCAATGTCTGATATTCCACTTGTAGCGGTTCCCGGCTAGATCCATCTCAAGATACTAGAAACATTATTACAGAGCCCTAAAGATAACAGGCGATAATGACACCAAAAGCTTATCATCTTTAAAGTAACTAAATGATACCGGTACACATCTCAATTGTCTTACATTTTTCTTGTAAATGAATACGCACAACATAGAGTTTATTGGAGATTTGTCAAATTATCTAGTTTTGAACCCAAAATCTTCCCTATATCTAAAGTTCTATAGATATATCATAGATAGGTGGCACATATCGGATATACGCCTTACTCAGCAGTTTCGCCCTGGTTACATGTAAAGGTGTGTGGTTATATAGATTAGATCTGTATCTATATATTATTGGTGAACGAACGTCGTTCACCAGTGTTATATACCATGTCAGGAAAATCCTGTTGGATGTTAATACATTTGAAATAAAGTAGCGCCTCTTAAAATTCAATTTAGTATCTTTCAATATTTTTCTCCGCAAAATCACTGTTTTTTTTCTTTAATGGCGTGTTGCTAGTATCCTTTATCAAGTGAAAATAATGAAAATTCGCCTTGAAAAACACAAAATGATCTTGCAATGTTTATCAAGGGAATTTTTGATCGGCGTAAGCTTGTCGAGAGTTTAAAGCAAAAACAAAGTTTGTGTCTAGACACCGTAGAGACAGATACTATATTTTTGACCCAAGCCTTCGCTGGTGCAACTTGTAGTAATTAGCCGGAAATACGTGTTTATTTAGGTCATGTCCTCTTGAACTTACATTCGGCAATACTCGGGTGATCTCCGACGGCTCCGATTTAAATGTAGGTTACAGGAATCGGCCGAGTCGAGACGAATGACACATCAAGACACCTTGTGTCATTAGAAACGGTAATGCGGTTTTACATAACTTTTCAACTAGCGACAGTCAGTCTCGAGACGGGTTTTAAGAATGATTCGACATGTGTTTTACATGTACAACCTTTCTTGTACTTTTATTTGAATAGGGATGAACGCCGCTATTAAGATTTTTCTGTAAAATTGCGTTGGCTGAAGTAGGGCTTGTAAGGATACACTTGAATATTCGGTGAACTTATTCCCAGCGAAAACGTTTCGTATTCGTCTGTCTCAGAAGCGAATATTGCCGAATACCAAATGCGACAGGCACGGAAGATATTTCATTGGGGCCATTCTACTTTGCATTTTTTCAATCTGTAAAACCATATCAATTCAAAATTCTATTTGAAAATTAAATAAATGATAGCTAAATATTCAACCCTAGATACCACTCCAATTGACGAGTAGATATTGCCGTGGTCAAGGGGGACCAGATCCGTCATGCACTTGTTTACAATTCGACAGGCGGGTTTAGTTGTTAAATTATTCTGGAAAAGTCATTGCGTTTTTTACAGAAATGATAAAAATCTTAATCGGTGAATAAAAATTGGCCCCATCCTTCCCAAAATACGTTTAGAATTGGTTAACTACAGTTTAAGTAAAAACTAGCTCCGAGCAGAAAGTCTAATACCAGCCGCAATACTGTAATAAGATATCGATAGTGAGTGATTTTACAAGCATCCAAACTCTTGAAGGTAAACAATAGGTTCTCGTGCAAAAAATAAACCGACAATTGTAAGGATTCTCAATTCTTTTTGGAAAGAAAGTCGGAGGGAAAAAAACCATTGTATTATAAACATAGTCATAGACACAGTCATGCAATTATTACCTCCCTTTAAAAAATAAACTTCTTAAATAAGATTCTTATTCGCTTTTGATGTAGAAATTACGTTAAAAAAATAATATTTATAAAGACTTTTAGTATGCAATTTACTATGGAGCAATTGTTTAATATCAAAAGTTATACTTTAATTTCTAAACCTTAAACAGGAGGCACTAGACCTCCTTTAACCTATGCCTATATATTTCTCATCCTGCAGTGTTATAAAATTGAATAACGACATAAGTGTCAACCACCGAAGTGGTTATGGTTTCAAATATGATAAAAACTAATCTCTCAGGTTATGGTTCAAAATACTATTAACAAATCATAACTTTAAACAATGGGTACAGTTCAGAACTGACTGATATTCATAGGTGTTCCTTTGGTTGGTACTCAAAGACCTTTTCATCCTATGAGAAGAAACAAAGATAGTTAAAAAAGTTAAAACAAATACAACAAATTTACTTGAAATAAGCTTAAACATGATAACAACTACTTTTGTAAAAACAAACATAAAGGTTGGATATAGGTTAAAGACAGTTTTAGATAGGATTAAATCGTTTTCTCCATTTATGTTTAATTAATAAATGTACCTATTTCAAGTGTGTAAAAGAAATTTTCAGAGTAACATCTCATATTCTAACAAATATTTTTCTAACAGGATTTTTCTCTCTTTCCCTTTCTTTGAATTTGCAGTGAAATTTCCGAATAACGGAAATTTTGTAGAGACAATTCTTCCCACTTTTTTTACATTCGTAATTTCACTTTTCTAATTGAATTCAATATATCACTCTAGAATGCCATCAGGATCGTTCACCATCAGTACTTTCAGTGCTTTGATATACCTATGGTCATTACACTAAGTCAATTTACAACTGAACCTCTCAGCACGCCTTCGTTAAGATCTTTTGAAAAGTAAGGTAAAGATCATTCGACTCATCATTGAACTCTTGGCTGTGATCAAATTCATATATATCCTTGCTATTACAATTACAAATCGTCAAAGTTAAGTTACGAGATTTTAGAATTAAATCTAAGAATAACTTGTATTTTAACAAGCAACTAGATAAGACATCATTCAGGAAGAATTCTACCGAACTTTTGAACCAATATTGTTGGATAATATTCACATAAATTCTGGGCATCTCCATTTTTATTTTATGGGATACCTGGACGTAACATTTTGGGTTTTGTGAAGCAACCATTAGATTTAATCATGACAATGATCTATTTCCGATTCACGGATATGTAAATGAAGACGTTTTTCTGTTACGTTCTCTATTTAACATCAGATTTCATATACATGTACGTTTAGATGTTAACAATCTTTTATAACTCGTTTCTTATTGTTTGCGATATATTTGAATAGGCCAGATACGCAAACAATAAGCTGGTAAAAATTCAAGCCATCAAAAAGTCGGTGTTTGAAGCTGTCTCCTCCAGGCTTCCTAACATTTGCGTTTTGATGAATTGATATGTCGTGTTTTAAGCCGCTTAAACTTTGTTGAGCTTTTATTAGATACAGTAACGATATTTTGGTAGTTTCCTAACAATTTTCGTTGAAGTCCACAATTTTTACATCTTTTTAAGTATACGAGTGATGCGATAACACTTCCAAACTGCCATATTGTATTATTATATCTTTTCTTATTTATCTTTATATTATTATATCATTTAATTATTTATTTGGATATCTATTTTTTATTTATTTTTCGGTTTACTATCGTCGAAGTTTTCGAAAATAACAAAAAAGGTTCGAAAGTGGCACATATATAACTTTTTTTTTATTTCGTAATGACGAATGATTTTCATTTATTTAATAGAAATAAAATATATGTTCAATATAAAGTGTATACCTAGTTCAGATACCTGTTACAGTATACCTGGAAGATGCACTCGCATTATGATGTACCAATATCCAGTCGTTGTTACCATGGTAACCTACACATGTAGCATTGTTGTTCTGTTATTTTTTGTCAGTGTGCTCTGTAGTTATCCCACTGTGATATTTACCCTTTCCCTCATAAAAACAAAATTAACAGCAGATGGCAGAATCGTTCCTTAGAGCAATACAATGTCACGTATATGTATTTAATCTGAACAAAACTACAGAAGATTGCGAAAAATACGAAAAATATTAAAGCAACTAATAGCCTTGTCAAATATTTACCGAGGTATCTAAATACCTCGGCATAGATTTACCAAGGCTTTTATTTGCTTGAATATGTTTTCGCTATCTGCTGAAGGGAAAGGGTAACTCGTATGCGAGTTCTTACTGTTATTATATATGAGTTACACAAATACTTTTTCCTCTGATCTTTTATATTCTCTGGGTTTATATTCGTGTTTTGCTAATTTATTGTTTGTATTTATTGAAGTACTGTCTCTATGGTCCCAGTTCAATCATTCCATTTGAATATTTTCATTATGAGTTAAAATTTATCTTACATGAAATATGTAGATGTGTACATCAACGAAACGATTTTTCTGCGATAGTTTTATTTGTCTTTTTCTGGTATAATATACATCCCTTCAATACATCATGTCAAGGTTTTAGCACAAGGTTTATGAATATATATCCTGCGCTAAACCCTCGATGTGAAAGGAAACGTTAATTATATATATTTAAACAAATCAAATTTTCCATACTTTATTACTTTGACCATAGTCAGGGAGTGCACGTCGCTCAATTTGACTAAGGATCGCTACTTTTGACTCTTTCAGACTGTCACAATGCGAAAAGTCTGCTATGTAGAAATAATTTTGACGGATTGACAAGTGGGTTTACCTTTCATCTTTCCCTTCTTGCATCAAGGGTCACTTTTTTTTAATTCTTATGAATCAAAAGATTGTGATGATTTTCAAAAAGCTTCAAAAACATGCAGGTCAGTAGCACCATTACATTATTTGATAGAGTTTGTTTGTGAGTGTCTATGATACGTGATTGAACATTATATGATATGTATAATTTATTTGCTCTATGTGTATATGTTACTAATAAGTTATGTATTAGGATTGTTAAAACTTCTTGTTTAAGTGCAATATTTCATTATTTAAGCGTGTTTTCCTCTACTGCATTAATAGTCCGATGCACGATGCAATTCACAGAAATATGGGAAAAACAAAGAATTACGGACCGACAGACTCGAACAAGAAAAGCATTATTGTGATTTATGCAGGATATATATCTAGAAGAGAAGGGATTTACAAATGAGACAATGTGTGACGTTTCCAATGATTTCGCGTGTGTAATAGACAGACATTGAGAAACCTCGACATCCACACAACGCAATGAGACTATTCTCTGAATGTCGAAAGAGGGGCTGAAACCTTATCTATCTTCAGAGCGCACAGGGAAGACTCTGGCAAGCCTGTGCGGATGCACAGGCTGGCCCGAGTCTTTGAAATGCGCACACATGAAAATCTTGGAAATGTCACTTACTGGCTAAAATCAAAAATCAATATTACTTAACGCAATCTTATGATGTGGGTACTACGATTCAAATGAGTACCAACATCACAGGTTTTGAGAAATTACTATTAAAATATGTATCTTTAAGATTCAAATTTCATAAATACCTCTTTCTGACGCAATAATTTCCTTAGTGTTTTTGATAAACAATATGTAAGAAAGTAGTTTCAAATGCTGGTCGTCTCAACTTTGTCCATAATTCTATGTTTATATCATATCTTGTATCGAATTGCTTCGTGCATCTCTACCATGAAATAAAATACGAAAAGAAACAAATATGTTTTGAGTTACTTTTCTGTCCAGCGTTTTCCGAATTTTGAGTTTAGGAGTAAATCACAATCGAAAGCCTACAGATCGACTGAAATAAAAAAAAAAAAAAAAGAGCTATAAAAAAGGTTAACTTTCAGACCGAATTCTAGTCAAAATTTGGCCTCCAAATTGCACACGAGGTCTCCATAGTCAGGTGAGCTAAAGAACTGTCCTCTACAGTTCCCACAAATGCTATCTATAACTTGACCTTGTCAATATTACACACTTCTCAAGTGTTGTATATCTCAATTGGTAACACGTTGGACTGCCAATCAGCCCTGCATTCGGGATGAAAACGTTCCAGAAACGTTTTCGAAATGATGCAACGCTTTGCACGTATGTTTGCAAGACATTTTCAAGGGCGTAGCTCCTATTACGCAATTGCGTAATAGAAATAAATCCTTTTTCAAAAAACCGTTTTTAAGCTTTTAAGCCTTCTTCGCACAATAAAAAAAATTTCAGTGGTTTTTATAGATGGTAATAAAACTAAAAAACAAGACCTTTTCCCCCATTCTACTGTATCATGCATTTTCTAGCTATTATAAAAATAACATGATTTAATCAAATATTCAGTCAGAATTAACTATGGCTGCATCGAATAAGCTAGAAGCGATTTCAACCTAATTATTATCTCTAATCCAAGATTGATAAACAGATTAGCTGTACAGCCAATATCATGCGCGTGCAAAAGCGACGACAATCACGCCATCCATTTTTCTCCCCAAATCCTGGATCGGACGTAGGGTATGAACATCGTCAATTAGTGCAACATCTGTAACAACAAAGCAAAATTTTGTATAGGATATAACAGTTAACATACTTTGCGACCAAGAATGTCGTGTCCAATAAATATTCGACGGTGTTCATTTCTTCTCTTTATGGAACGTTCTTTCGATTTTACTTACATTTTGATGTTGCAATACTTTTTTCTTTGTGTATATATTCTTAAACTTTCATCGTGAGTAGTTAGCATATTTGGATTTGGACCAGATCTAAATTGTGACGTCCGTCTTAAAAAAAAGATTGAATAAGTTCTCCTTACCCGCCTCCACTCCGCTCATAAAAATAAATAAACTGAGGAGTATAATGGAGTCAATTTGTCCCCTGCTAAATATCTCTAGCAAACTCATCCTAAACTGATGGGACTTTATAGTGGATAAAGCGCTTCCAGGGGTATACGTCACTTTGTAAAATTTCTTGTTTTCGGATACACTTCGATTCCTTTTTTAAATTACATGTCTGATTTTCATAAATATAGACAAGAGGACCATTGGCCCTTAAGCGCTCATCTAATGCATTTTTCAAGACATTTCGGCCATAACTATAGCATCAAGAGTGCTCACAAGGTTTTTTCTAAAATTGGACCCCTTGACCCAATTTTTGGTCCCACTTGACCCAATTTCAAACTTGACCGATATTTGATGGAGACAAACATTCTGACCAAGTTTCAAGACATTTTTGCCAAAAAATATAGCCTCTAGAGTGCACGCAAGGTTTTTCTAAATTTTGACCCCTTGATACCATTTTTGACCCAACTTCATCCGATTTCTAAATTAACCTAGATTTAATGGAAACAACCATTCTGACCAAGTTTCAAGACATTTGAGCATAAAATGCGGCCTCTAGAGTGCACACAAGGTTTTTCTAGAATTTGAACTCTTGACCCCATTTTGACCCCACTTGACCGTATTTCGAACTTGACAGAGATTTGAAAGAAACATTCTGGGCAAGTTTCAAGACATTGATCTAAAAATGTGGCCCCTAGAATGCACACAAGGTTTGTCTAAAATTTGACCCATTGACCTTATTTTTGACCCAATTTCGAAGTTGACCGGGATTTGATGGAGACAAGCATTCTGACCAAGTTTCAAGACATTTTGGGCCAAAAAAGTGACATCTAGAGTGCACACAAGGTAAAAGTTGACGAGGGACGACGAACAACGGATCACAATAGCTCAAGTTGAGCACTTCGTGCTCGGGTGAGCTAAAAACATCAAATCTTCCATTTGTGCAATGTCGTATAACTAGAAAGCCATGAATGGCTTGAGTCGCTCCACAGGCTTGAAATCCTTGTAATAGTAAAGTTTTGACTAGATTTTAAGATATTTTGGGTTCTTCTGATTTTAAAATCGATTTTCAAAGTTTCCACTTCATACATATAGAGAAATGATTTCCGCCTAAAAAAAAGACATATTTTTCAACAAATGATAATAATTTTGGCTGCAGGATAATTGGTAAACCGCGGATCATACAAATGAAGTTTGGTTGATATCCATCAATTAAATTTTGAGAAAATGATTTTCAACGTTTCCACTAAATAACTAATAGAGAAATAACCTCCGACCATAAAATACATATTTTTCATCCTATCACAATAACTTTTGGTAGAATGATAAAGGGTCACTCAAGGACCATTCCAGTGAAATTTGGTTGATAACCATTAATTACATTCTGAGAAAATGATTTTCAAAGTTTCCACAATATAACATATAGAGAAATGACCTCCAACCATAAATACATATTTTTCATCCCATTACAATAATTTTTTTAGACTGATAAGGGTCACTAAAGGATCATTGCGGCAAAATTTGGTTGATAACCATTAATTACATTCTGAGAAAATGATTTTGAAAGTTTCCACAATTTAACATATAGAGAAATGACCTCCACCCATAAAATACATATTTTTCTTCAAATCAAAACAATTTTTGGTAGACCGATAAAGGGTCATTCAAGGATCATTCAAGTGAAATTTGGTTGTTACCCATCACTAACATTCTGAGAAAATGATTTTCCGAGTTTCCACTATATAACATATAAAGAAATGACCTCCGCTTATAAAATACATGTTTTTTATCCGATCACATTTTTTTGTAGACTGATAAAAGGTCACACAAGGATCATTCATGTAAAATTTAATTGTTATCCATCAATTAGAATCTGAGAAAACTCTCTTTTTACCATGTTTGGAAATAAGCCACGTCCATTAAATCCATGTTTTTCATTGGATCAAAATTTCTTTAACAACTTTTAACAAGGTGCCAAATTGTCACAAGATACGCCCGTCACACTGCTTAGTATTAACTGGGGGGTTTGAATAGAACTGAGGTTATTTTGAATGAATATTTTTTGCACCCATGCAGTTTCATGATCCTATAGCTATTATACTTTTAGAGATATACTCCGGACAAGATTCAAGTCTGAAAAACAACAAAGGGCAATAACTCAAAAAGAAGGCCAGGTAGAGTTATGGTTCTTGTGCACTGCACTCCCCCTTGGTGAGATCTATACACCCATGAAGTTTCATGATCCTAGCTATTATACTTTAAGAGAAATACTCCAGACAAGATTCTAGTATGAAAAACAACAAAGGGCAATAACTCAAAAAATAGGCCAGGTAGAGTTGTGGTTTTTGTGCACTGCACTCCCCCTTGGTGAGATCTATACACCCATGAAGTTTCATGATCCTAGCTATTATACTTTAAGAGATATACTCCAGACAAGATTCAAGTCTGAAAAACAACAAAGGGCAATAACTCAAAAAATAGGCCAGGTAGAGTTATGGTTCTTGTGCACTGCACTCCCCTTGGTGAGATCTATACACCCATGAAGTTTCATGATCCTAGCTATTATACTTTTAGAGATATACTCCGGACAAGATTCTAGTATGAAAAACAACAAAGGGCAATAACTCAAAAAATAGGCCAGGTAGAGTTATGGTTCTTGTGCACTGCACTCCCCCTTGGTGAGATCTATACACCAATGAAGTTTCATGATCCTAGCTATTATACTTTTAGAGATATACTCCGGACAAGATTCAAGTCTGAAAAACAACAAAGGGCAATAACTCAAAAAATAGGCCAGGTAGAGTTGTGGTTCTTGTGCACTGCACTCCCTCTTGGTGAGATCTATACACCCATGAAGTTTCATGATCCTAGCTATTATACTTTAAGAGATATACTCCGGACAAGATTCTAGTATGAAAAACAACAAAGGGCAATAACTCAAAAAAAGGCCAGGTAGAGTTATGGTTCTTGTGCACTGCACTCCCCCTTGGTGAGATCTATACACCCATGAAGTTTCATGATCCTAGCTATTATACTTTAAGAGATATACTCCGGACAAGATTCAAGTCTGAAAAACAACAAAGGGCAATAACTCAAAAAATAGGCCAGGTAGAGTTGTGGTTCTTGTGCACTGCACTCCCTCTTGGTAAGATCTATACACCCATGAAGTTTCATGATCCTAGCTATTATACTTTGAGAGATATATTCCGGACAAGATTCTAGTATGAAAAACAACAAAGGGCAATAACTCAAAAAATAGGCCAGGTAGAGTTGTGGTTCTTGTGCACTGCACTCCGCAATGATGAGAAGAATACAATTGCCAAGTTTGAAGTCCATCGGACTTCAAGTGACAGAGTTATGCTCCTGACAAAGAAGTGGACGCCGCCGGACGCCCGGACACCCGGACGCCCGGACAACCGGACGCCGGACGCCACGGGTGATCCCATAATACGTCCCGTCTTCGACGGGCGTATAAAAAGGGTCACCCAGGGATCATTCCTGTGAAGTTTGGTTGAAATTCATCCAGTAGTTTCTGAGAAGATTTTTAAAGAAAAAGTTTACGACGGGACGCACATAGACAGACGGACAGACACAATGCCATGACAATAGCCCCAGTGGCCTTTGGCTAGTGGAGCTAAAAAAGGTTTTTTACATCTAGATTATTTATTAGGGACACGTAAGTGAGTTTTGTTTTGCTCACCTGAAGCACAGAGTGTGATTGTCCAATGTTCATAATTTCTTTCAAAATCTTTTAAAACAAAGGCTCTTCTGAAGTAGAATTTTAAACGGCAGCAGAAAAAGTAAAACATGTATGTAACATCACCTGATGGACCATTATCAATTTCGATATCATGACCCTGTGGTCAAACTTTTGCACTGTCCGGGCGCATACAATTTTATATTGAGGCAAAGAATGAAACTTATCGTCACTAAAACCAGAAAACAATCAGCTTTTATACATGCATTTGATAGGGCTAAAAAAAAAGCCCTGCCCAGCCATTTCCATATTTGGGGATCAATAAAAAAACAAGGTGCCAAATTGTCACAAGATACGCCCGTCACACTGCTTAGTATAAACTGGGGGTTTGAATAGAACTGAGGTTATTTTGAATGAATATTTTTTGCACCCATGTAGTTTCATTATCCTAGCTATTATACTTTTACAGATATACTCCGGACAAGATTCAAGTCTGAAAAATGACAAAGGGCAATAACTCAAAAAATAGGCCAGGTAGAGTTATGGTTCTTGTGCACTGCACTCCCCCTTGATGACATCTATACACCCATGAAGTTTCATGATCCTAGCTATTATACTTTTACAGATATACTCCGGACAAGATTCAAGTCTGAAAAAAAACAAAGTGCAATAACTCAAAAAATAGGCCTGGTAGACTTATGGTTATTGTACACTGCACTAACCCTTGGTTAGATCTATACACCCATGCAGTTTCATGATCCTAGCTATTATACTTGTAGAGATATACTCCTGACAAGATTCAAGTCTGAAAAACAACAAAGGGCAATAACTCAAAAAATAGGCCAGGTAGAGTTATGGTTCTTGTGCACTGCACCTCCCCTTGGTGAGATCTATACACCCATGAAGTTTCATGATTCTAGCTATAATACTTTTACAGATATACTCCGGACAAGATTCAATTCTGAAAAACAACAAAGGGCAATAACTCAAAAAATAGGCCAGGTAGAGTTATGGTTCTTGTGCACTGCACTCCCCCTTGGTGAGATCTATACACCCATGAAGTTTCATGATCCTAGCTTTTATACTTTAAGAGATAAACTCCGGACAATATTCTAGTATGAAAAACAACAAAGGGCAATAACTCAAAAAATAGGCCAGGTAGAGTTATGGTTCTTATGCACTGCACTCCCCCTTGGTGAGATCTATACACCCATGAAGTTTCATGATCCTAGCTATTATACTTTAAGAGATATACTCCGGACAAGATTCTAGTATGAAAAACAACAAAGGGCAATAACTCAAAAAATAGGCCATGTAGAGTTATGGTTCTTGTGCACTGCACTCCCCCTTGGTGAGGTCTATACACCCATGAAGTTTCATGATCCTAGCTATAATACTTTAAGAGATATACTCCGGACAAGATTCAAGTCTGAAAAACAACAAAGGGCAATAACTCAAAAAATAGGCCAGGTAGAGTTATGGTTCTTGTGCACTGCACTCCGCAATGATGAGAAGAATATAATTGCCAAGTTTGAAGTCAATCGGACTTCAAGTGACAGAGTTATGCTCCGGACAAAGAAGTGGACGCCGCCGGACGCCCGGACGCCGGACGCCACGGGTGATCCCATAATACGTCCCGTCTTCGACGGGCGTATAAAAACAAACAAATTTGGGAAGGGTCAACCAAGGAAGATTTCTGCCAATTTTGGTTGAAATCCACCCCTTGGTTACTGAGAAGATGTTTAAAGATTTCGGGGTCAAAATAAGCCCTGCCCGCCACGCCCATATTTTGGGGTCAATCAAAAGTCCACTAACAGGTTTTGAGAAGGGCCACCCATGGAACATTTCTGCCAAGTTTGGTTGAAATCATCCAATTGGTTACAGAGGGGTGTTTAAAAAATTGTTGACATTTTCCAACGGACGATGCACCACAGACGACACACAACGGACAAAAGGTGATCTCAAAAGCTCTCCTTGAGCATGTTGTGACCTGTCACACGAAAAGAGACCATCTGGGTAGTGGGTAAAAAGTCGACCCTAGTCAGACTGCAAGGATTGCCCAGACTGACTAGGGTCAAAACTTTTTGCACCGTTCTTATTTTTCTGAATCTAGAATGATCAATTAACTTTCCAGTGAAAGAAATTTTGAAATAAGACTTCAGGTTGACCAATGCTGGACCCAATCTCTTTCAAATATTCATTTTACAGTTAAGACATGGTCCCTTTTTGCACGACAGGTCCCATATATATATCCTGGGCCCTGATCTCAGTATATAGAAGCTGTTTCAATAAATTACAACTACAATTTCATTTAATTTCTTTATTCCTTAGTGTACGGGAACATTATAAGCAGAGAATACAGTTCTAACATAAAACACCAATTAGTCATACTGATGGCCCAGCAAAAAACAATTGTAACTGCCTATAAACATATAGGCAGTTACAACTATTTCATACCAAGCTGTTGATATATTGACACAGTCCACACAGCTCTTGTACACTCTAACACAACATTGATATTCCCAAATCACCATATCTCCTCAATTATTCCATTTAAACATAATGAATTGAAAATGCAACTATAAATAAAATATCAAAGTTGTATAACTGAAAACTTAGTGTCAATTCAGACTGCGAGAGGGAATGGAAAATACACCATGTTCATATAAGCAACTCAATTTGCATATTACCAAATACTAATGTTTAGCATGTGGGTTGAAGGAGACAAATGTCTTTGACCTATATGGTTATTTGGAATACACACTATGGTTAATAGCTGGTCTAATCTGGTAAACATATGTAATTAATTCTATAATTACATTATTTTATATGAAGTATTGATGCTATTACATAAATTTGTTCCTACACCTTTCATTTTTCAACAAGTATTGTTGTAAAGGTATTGGACCCGAAATTGGTCCACAATGTTTAAGAAGTAAAGAACTTTAACAGTGTTAACCAAGGTTTCCTAATGATTTTCATTAGGAAACCTCGGACAACATTGTGAAAGATCATGTGTTCCAAAATGTTGCGGATCTATTACGGGTCCACTAACTTCATTGAAACAGAGTAGAACTGTCTGAAACTTTTTATATGTGATCCTATAGAAATCCACTGAAATAGTGAGAAAAAATGTTCCGATTTGATAAAGATAAAAATATCACAACAACAATGGCCAGTACATCTAGCTCTCTGTCTTGGTGTCACATCATTGAAACATTAACATTGGAAGGGTGACAGGGAAACTGATGCAAGTATTCAAAGCTACAGATGGAGGGAGTATTTCAAAGGGTCAGCGCAATACTATTGAAAGTACCTATAAATATATAGGCACTTACAAATTTATTGCACTGACCCCTCATTTAGTACCCAAAACATAGGGCTTGATTGAGAGTAGATTTAAGACTGGTTTTACCCCCTCTCAACTGTACCTCAGAGTAAGTATACAATGTATGGACATCAAGGAGTCCGTGCAAAACTATTGTAAATGCCTTTGATTTCATAGGCACTTACAATAACTTTGATCTGACCCATGATCCACATGAAAAATAGTCTCTAAGTCACCGACCCGCCATGAAAGATAGAAATGCAGATTGTGTTATAGAAAGGGAAGTAAACATGAATCTGTGTGATGTTTGACTAGTTTGACTTCTTTGTGAAAAAATCTATGGTTATTACTTCAAGCCTTAGCTAAAGGCAAAAGGTACAATATGTAATCAACTGAAATATCAGGAAACAAAAGATTGTAGCTACAAATTTAGAGCTCTTGATATTCCACTGATATTTGCCTTAAGCTTTAAAAAAAAAAATTGAAAAAATTATCAGAAGTATCTTGATTTCAGATTTATACACAATTCTCTCTTTCAACATACAGTGATAGACTAAACAAAAATGTACCTCGCAAATAAACTTCTGTTGAGTTAGTAGTAAATGTTAATTTCATGAATTTATAAATTGCAATATATATACATTTCAACAGTTTCTGTTTAACTTTCAATAATCCGTCCACATACAGCAAACATACATTGCACACACTTTTAAAGTCAAATAAAATATGATATGAATGTTGGAAAATAGTGAAATGTTGAGCACTAGTTTAGTAATGCTGTAGTTGAAAGACTCATACAAGACTCTTATTAGATTTTTTATTTAGCAAAAATACAGAGATCAACTAATTAAGATAGATATAGATACTTTTCTTGTAGTTATGTATTGAGAAATTTAAATTGGCATTATTTCAAAATTTAAATTGGCATTATTTCAAAGTGTTGACCCAAAACTTTTGCAGGTTCGAATTTAATATAGTACTAACAAGTTTTGAGCTGACGCATTGTTTATTTTGCTTTAACATAAAATCTATTTTCTATTAAATGTTGAAGTAGAATTTCACATTTGTCTGTATGGAGTCTTATATGGAAATGATCAAGACAAAATTAAGGGGTTATTGCAAAACTTTTGTAAGCTCCTTTATCCAGATAGGCACCTATAATTGATTTTCACAATCCCCTCAAATATAAGCCCTATCATCCCACAGTGAACACATAATACGACCATGACTGATGATAATGAATATAGTGATAGATGACCTGTACATTATTTAGCACGTTTTTGTACTGGGTGTCACTCGACCTTGCATCAATGTGTCTCTCAAAACAACATGGAATGCTAGTCTCGTAAACATTTAACTAATCTAAAAACAACACAAAACATTTGCTCAATTTGATTTGCACAAAAACATTACAGTTACACAATACACTAACATTTATCATATAAAGAATGAGCAAATACATTCACCCCAATCAAGCATAGATCTGGTATAATCATATTCATTTTATTCTGTAAAATTGTTAACCAAGCATAACTACTACCTAACATCTGCAAAAAAAGTATTTACTGAAGTCAAGTTACCCAAGTTTAAATAGAATTACTAAAATTATTTCAAGGTCTAAATGCAAAACTTTTGTAAGTGCCTATATAAATATAGGCACTTACAAAACATTTGCACTGATACCTTGATAAAATGATTGGAAGAAGTGTTGTTTGCCGATTGTGACACCAAGAAATGAGAGCTGTCCATCTGACTGTCTGTCTATTGAAAACACTCTGTTGCTCAAGTGAACTTTGATTGTTTTACTGCATATCAAATTCCAGACCCATTCCCATCTTGTGGCCTCCACCATTAATGTTCTTAGCTTCAATCAGTGACGACAAGGTCAACTTCACTCCTATAATAGGGAATAAACAGTTTGTAATCAATAACTCTGACACTACACAAAATTTTCACATATGAAAATGTAAGAAATATGTATACATGTAAATGTATATATGTTAGAATAAAAGCCTTTTAAATTATTACTTCAATTTCATTTTTTTTTATTTATATTTAACCATATGTAATATACTATAAAATGATGTCCTTTCCCCACACAGATGTTGCAAAAAGGAGGAGACAAGGTTTATTCCTAACTTGTTTGATATTTTATTCATAATGCCCTACAAATGATTTTATTTAAGACAAGCATTCTGTATGCTTTCTTTTTTTGTTCACTAATGTGTTTTACCCTATCTTGTCAAGATACCACATAAATCTCTATTGGCTGGCTTATCCAACATTAAATTCCAAAAACACTGCAACTCCATTATAACAAAATCTATTAGACTGCTGAATCCATTATAACCCGGGGTCTGCTTGGCTCACGAAATTTTGGGAGGTCGACCATTTTTGGTTGCTGTGGCGATATTACCCGATCCGCCGTTAACGCTGTTTTGATCGCATTTTAGATTAAAAGATGGAAACTACATTAAAAATCCATACTGCACGAAGCCAGGTAAATCAATACAAATGTTTTTCACACCTCTCACGGAGCAGTGGCGGCAAAAGTGCCTGGTGTCAGAGAGATTTACTAATTTGATCGCTGACAGAAGTAGCTTATTAATAGATTAATTGGTAAGTTTATTTTGTCAAACTTTTCATTGAGTGAGAAGTCTTAAACATGTGTCAAACACATTAAATTGTCGAGATTTGGCTATGAGTACAGAGGGACACGATTGAACAGCAAAGTCTAACTTGTATGTTTAAATCCACTAAAATAAAATTCACAAGAAGATAGGTGTTCACAAAATAAGCCAGACTTTTTTTCCTCTTCATTTTTCTCAAATCTGGAACAATTACTGCGGTTTACAAACATTTGAATGAGACCCGCCCCCTAACCAATTTATTTTGTTTTATTTCCTCCCTTTAACAAAATATCTCATTGAATTTTCTGTTTTGAAAATTGGATGATAACAATTTGTTTTATATTTAAAATTATTCATATTTGGCTAAGTTCAACAGGATTTGGAGATTCAAAGTTATTTGAATTATTTTCGGCGATTCTTATCTCTAAACTAAAACTTGATTTTATCATATGCTAATTACTTCTTCAGCTGTTTCATTTCTTGGACCCCACCCACAGCGTTATAATGGATTTGCAGTGTACAAAGTCTTTATCATTAAATCTTGTAAGATTTGCCTTCATTTTATTTGATTTCAACCTTTATCATATTTTTGTTTTAACATTTCTGATGAAGAGGTTTCAATATCTTGTTATGTATAAGCTATAAATAAACCTAATGGTATTTACCGTGTCTATTTTTAGACTGGGAATTTTCTTATCTCTTGATTCTGTTACGTAAATGTATGTAGAATTATGTAGATCTTTCTAGAAAGGCCTTTTGGAAGGTGATTCAGACTCTAGAGTATTCTTATGTTCTATACTATTCCAGATTGTTCTATAGTATTATATAAAGGGGTTCCTACAGCATTCTTGTTTCACTTGATTTAGACTTATGGTTTCATTTAGTAGTACTGTGTTAAACTAAAAGGGGATTTCTTGTTATCTTAAAAGTGTGTTTAAAAGCGTGTTTAATTTTAAATTCGGATATTATTGGACTTATTATTTGTGGACCAGGAACTTAATTAAATTGGATCTAAAATTAAAACTTTAGGATTAAACATTCAAGGTATTGTAAATTGTTTTTGTATTTATTTCATATTGTCAATAATTCTGGTATTATTGTCAATAAATATTGTTAATTGTAAAGTTTGTTGCTGGCTTCTTTGTTCGTGTTACATTGGCACGTAACAATTTGGGGGCTCGTCTCGAGATACGAATATCAGACAAACAAACAAAACAAAACAAATCAAACAAATTCTTTATTTATATCTACTGTTCAAAATTATTTAAGAAATTAATTTCATATTTCAATTTTGATAAATCTAGAGTGCACTTTCACTATTATTTATCGAAATCTTACATTCTTATTCAAATACAGCAACAAGCTACCATGTCTTTTGACTTAGAAAAATTTACGCACGAACCTTCCGTGGAGTTATTGAATTTGGGTAAAAAGCCTGATTTGCTCAATCTTGCCAAGCATTATGAATTAAAAGAAGTCAAGTCCTCATTGCGAAAGCATGAAATTAAGAATATTTTGGTTCAATATTTTGTTGATGAGGACATTTTTGATGAAAAGGCTCTGTCTCTCATTGTTGATGTTCCATCAGTTTCAAGCTCAAGAGATCTTGAACTGTTAAAACTTCAACAAAGGGAGAAGGAATTGGAAATAGAAAGAGAGAGAGAAGAGCGGAAATTTCAAGAAAAGCAATTAGAAATTGAAATTGAAAGAGAAAGAGCACAAAGAGAAATTGAAGAAAAAGAAAGAGAAAGGCAATTTCAAAGGGAAAAGGAAGAAAGGGAAAGAGAGAGAGAAAGGGAAAAGGAAGAGCGAGAAAGAGAAGAGAGAGAAATAGAAAGAGAGAGGGAAAGAGAAGAAAGAGCATTTCAATTACGATTAAAAGAATTAGAAATACAAGATAGAGCAAATCAGCCCAGAGAGATGTATAATGACCATTTTGATGTAACAAAACATTTTAGGCTTGTTCCTCAATTTCAAGAAAATGAAGTTGATACATATTTCGAACATTTTGAAAAAGTTGCAAATAACTTGAAATGGCCAAAGGAGCAATGGACCTTACTTCTTCAAAGTGTCTTAGTAGGAAAAGCTCGCAATATTTATTCGCAACTTAGAACAGAACAAAGCAATGATTATGATACTGTAAAAGAACTCATTCTCAAAGGTTATGAGCTGGTTCCAGAAGCATACAGACAACAATTTAGAAGTTGTAGAAAAGAATCTGGCCAGACTCACGTTGAATTTGCAAGAAACGAAGAAAAATTATTTGACAGGTGGTGCTATTCTAAGAAAATAGACCAAAATTATGATAATCTTAGACAACTTATATTAATTGAACAATTCAAAAATTGCATTCAATCTGACATTAAGTCACATTTAGATGAAAAAACTGTTGAAACTATACATGAAGCAGCTAGTTTAGCTGATGATTACTACCTTACACACAAAAATTCTTTCGTTAATAAAGCAAAACCTGCTTCCTCACATCCCCAAAATAAATCTATGTCTGGTGATTCATCTAGCATGTCTAGTCAATCGAATTCACCTAAACCAAAGTCTACTGGTGAAACCAATGTTCAAAATCCCTTATCTCGAGTACATTGTACTTTTTGTAAAAAACCAGGTCACCTTATTTCGGAATGTTTTAGATTAAAAAGGAAGAAGGAACTGAGTGCAGCCAAACCTACAGGGCTCACCAGCCTTCAGCCTAAATCACAGCCTTCTTTTGAGTTAAATTCAATTGTTAAGGCAGAACCAAATTCTGATTCCTGTATGGAGATTTTTGAACCGTTCATTTTGGATGGTTTTGTATCACTTTCAGGTGATATGTGCCCACCTACCCCTATTAAAATTTTAAGAGACACAGGAGCTTCTCAATCTCTTATTTTAGCAGATGTTCTGCCTTTTTCTGAGAAGACTTCGTCTGGTACTAGTGTCCTTATTCAGGGTGTAGAGTGTGGTGTTATTAATGTTCCTCTTCATAAGGTTAATTTGTCCTCAGATTTGGTTACTGGTTCTGTGGTTGTTGGTGTTAAACATTCTTTACCATTTAAAGGTGTACATTTATTGCTAGGCAATGACTTAGCTGGAGATAAGGTTGTTGTTAATCCTCTTGTAACTGACACACCTAATGTAGGTCAAACAGATGATCCTATTTTGCAGGAAATACCTGATTTGTACCCTTCATGTGCAGTAACTCGGGGTATGGCTAAAAAAGCTTCCTTGAAAAATTCAAATGATATTGACTTAACTGATACTTTTGTTGGTCAATATTTCAATGACGAGATTAAAAAGTCTTTTAATCTTAGTCTGCCTGATACTCAGACAGACTCGTCAAAATTTTGTCAGTCATCTCCAAGGTCAAATGACCAAGGTCATGAAACGCATTCAAAGTCAAAGTTAATCCAGGAACAGCAAAATGATCCTGAGATTTCAAAGTTAATTGATAGGGCATTACCCGAAAAAGAAATGTCTCAGAATCCTGTTTGTTACTATAAAAAGAATGGTATTCTGATGAGAAAATGGCGACCATTTGATGTCCCAGCTGATGACGATTGGGCTGTTCATCACCAAATTGTTGTTCCAAAGTCATATCGCCATGAAATACTTAGTATAGCCCATGAAAGTCCAATGTCTGGTCATTTAGGTGTAAACAAGACTTATCACAAGATTATGACTCATTTCTTTTGGCCTGGACTTAAATCGGATGTTTCCAAATATTGTAAAAGTTGCCACACTTGTCAAATGGTAGGGAAACCTAACCAAGTTATTCCAAAAGCAAGGTTACAACCCATTCCAGCTTTTGATGAACCTTTCAGTCGAATAATAATAGACTGCGTTGGTCCTTTACCAAAAACCAAGTCAGGTTCTGAATATTTGTTGACAATTATGTGTGCTTCTACCCGCTTCCCAGAAGCAATTCCTTTAAGGAACATTAAGGCAAAGTCAATTATTAAGGCTCTTGTCAAGTTCTTTACTTTTGTTGGCCTTCCAAAATCAGTTCAGTCTGATCAAGGATCAAACTTCATGTCAGGCATATTCCAACAGGTTATGCATGAATTAGGTATCAAGCAATATCGGTCATCTGCTTATCACCCTGAAAGTCAAGGTGCTTTAGAAAGATTTCATCAGACCCTAAAGAATATGATAAGGTCATATTGTTTTGATACTGATAAAAATTGGGATGAAGGTATTCATTTGCTATTATTTGCAGTCAGAGAATCTGTTCAAGAATCTCTTGGCTTTAGCCCCTTTGAGTTAGTTTTTGGTCATTCTGTTCGTGGGCCATTAACACTCTTAAAAGAGAAATTTCTTGCTGATGATGAAACACCCTTGAACTTGTTACAGTATGTTTCTGACTTCAGAAATAAACTGTCTAGGGCATGTGAGGTTGCTAGGTCAAATCTTAAATCATCTCAGAGCAAAATGAAGGCAAGATATGACAAGCATAGTGTTGATAGGAAATTCGAACCAGGTGATAAAGTCCTTGCTCTTTTGCCAATACCTGGCCGACCCTTACAGGCAAGATATTATGGCCCGTATACTATTGATAAGAAAACAAGTGATTTGAATTATATCATCAATACTCCCGGAAGGCGTAAAAATAAACAAATGTGTCATGTAAACATGTTAAAAAAGTATTTTGACAGAGATAGCTCTATTTCAAAACCAGTTACAGTTGTAAACACTGTCCCACAACAATCAAATATGATTGAATCAGAAGTTAGTTCAGACTTTAGTGAAAAATCTGTTCCTGGTCCACCTAAACTTGAGAACTCTGAAATACTTAAGAATCTTGACGACAAACTTTCACATTTGGAGCCATCTCAACGAGAAGAGCTGAAACAGTTGATTAATGAATATAAACACTTATTTCCTGACATCCCCACAAGAACTGATAAAATATATCATGATGTCATTGTGGAAGATTCTCAACCAATAAAACAACATCCTTATAGAATGAATCCAGTGAAACAAAAAGCCCTTCAAGATGAAGTGAATTACTTATTGGAGAATGACTTTATTGAACCCAGCCAAAGTAATTACAGTTCACCATGTATATTAGTTCCAAAGCCAAATGGAACATACAGAATGTGTACTGACTATCGAAAAGTGAACTCTGTGACAAAAACTGACTCTTTTCCAATTCCAAGAATTGATGACTGTATTGACAAAGTCGGTAATTCTAAATATGTCACCAAATTTGACCTTCTCAAAGGATTCTGGCAAGTTCCGCTCACTGATAGGGCTAAAGAAGTATCAGCATTTGCTACTCCAACTGGTCTGTACCAGTACAAAGTTATGCCGTTTGGGATGAAAAATTCTCCTGCGACGTTTCAGCGGCTTGTAAATATGGTTATAGCTGGCTTGGATGGCTGTGACGCATACATCGATGATGTCATCATCTATACAGATACATGGAGTGACCACCTTCAAAGAATCAAACAATTCTTCGACCGTCTCAGTGAAGCAAAATTGACTGTTAATCTGGGAAAAACAGAATTTTGTCATGCTACTGTTACTTTTTTAGGACATCTTGTGGGACAGGGTCAAGTTAAACCTTTAGAATCTAAGGTCAATGCTATCTCTGAGTTTCCAGTGCCTGCTACTAAAAAGCAACTGATGCGATTTCTTGGTATGGCTGGCTACTATAGAAAGTTTTGTAAGAATTTTTCTATAATAGCTGAACCTTTAACAAATTTATTAAAGAAAAATGTTAAGTTCAAATGGAATGATAACTGTCAAGTTGCCTTTGATCGCTTGAAAGCCATACTAAAGAGCACACCAGTTCTTTTAGCACCTGATTTTGAAAAATGTTTTAAATTAGCTGTTGATGCAAGTGATGTGGGTATTGGTGCTGTTCTCTTGCAAGAAGACGATGATGGTATTGATCATCCCGTTTGTTATTTTTCTAAAAAATTAAACAAACATCAGAAAAACTACTCAACCATTGAAAAAGAATGTCTTGCTCTGATTTTGGCAATCCAACATTTTGAAGTTTATTTAACATCTGCAACTTCTCCTATAGTTGTTTTCAGTGATCACAATCCCTTAAGTTTTCTTCACAAACTTAAGAGTAAGAACCAAAGATTATTGAGGTGGAGTTTGTCACTTCAAGAATTTGATCTTGATGTAAGACACATTAAAGGAAAAGACAATATTATACCAGATGCTCTGTCAAGAGTCTAAAATTTTGAATTGTCTTATCTTTAATATAAAATTGAATTTAACAGTACCATTTCACTATATTTTTTGTTTATATGTATATATGTTTGTATATATATATCTCTTTTTCAATTCTTTTGATGAAAATTGTTTGTATTTTCATGCTAGATGTGCTGAAATGTTTCAACAAATCATGATATTATTAATTATGTAAAGTATATTATCATTGTATATGCTAAAGATAATACAAAAAGAAAGATTTATTTCATAAACCTTTCTTTTTTCTTTCAAGGGGGAAAGTGTTATGTATAAGCTATAAATAAACCTAATGGTATTTACCGTGTCTATTTTTAGACTGGGAATTTTCTTATCTCTTGATTCTGTTACGTAAATGTATGTAGAATTATGTAGATCTTTCTAGAAAGGCCTTTTGGAAGGTGATTCAGACTCTAGAGTATTCTTATGTTCTATACTATTCCAGATTGTTCTATAGTATTATATAAAGGGGTTCCTACAGCATTCTTGTTTCACTTGATTTAGACTTATGGTTTCATTTAGTAGTACTGTGTTAAACTAAAAGGGGATTTCTTGTTATCTTAAAAGTGTGTTTAAAAGCGTGTTTAATTTTAAATTCGGATATTATTGGACTTATTATTTGTGGACCAGGAACTTAATTAAATTGGATCTAAAATTAAAACTTTAGGATTAAACATTCAAGGTATTGTAAATTGTTTTTGTATTTATTTCATATTGTCAATAATTCTGGTATTATTGTCAATAAATATTGTTAATTGTAAAGTTTGTTGCTGGCTTCTTTGTTCGTGTTACATTGGCACGTAACAATTTATTTTAAACACCAGTATATTTTGCTAGCTAAAGACTTACCAGGTCTAATGTTTTGTGCGTAGCTCAGTCCAACCTGTCCACCATTATTTACTGTTGCCTGAAAAATGAAACAATGTCGATATTAAAAGGCCTCAGTAATAATTGCCTAGTTTGAAATGTAATAATTGTATGTTCAAATGTCAGTTAAGAAACTCAGAAAATTAACAACATGTGCATAGCTTTGGGAATTTCAATTAGATTTCCTAAATCAAAAGTAGCCATTTCATGATATAATCCAAATATACTATGGATTGAGATTCTGAATCTGAAGACTAATAATTAACCAATTCAGTGGAATCCTACATAAGGCAACACATTATTCTTGCAAATAAGAGGATGTTACTATTACTTGTCCAAAAACGGACTTATATCCCCCCTCCAAAGTACTTTTCCACCATGAAATGAAATTTTCTATCCAAGGGCAGTAACCGTCAATAAAGAATAACCAAAATAGGACATGCACACCATTGCTTGCTACTGAGATACTGATCACATCTGTAAAGTTTGAATGAAATCTGCAGTAGCTGCAGTAAAATTGAGCTACACCGACCAACTGTCAAGCTGAATCCTATAATACCCCTGAAACATAATGGCTGAGTGGGTGGGCTATAATTAATCATTAAATTGCTACTGCCAAGATTGGAACAAAAAAGGGTCATCCCCTATGTTCAATATTTGCATTTCAATTTCAAAATCCCTTACTTTAACTCTAGTCATTGATATTTGGCTCTTGAAGTGGGGAATGTTTTAATTACTTCACCATACACTACTTTTTCACGATTAAGAGTTATCTCATAGAAGAGATACCAATCAGTACCAATAGCAGCGTTCAAAATATAACATATTGATGGCTCAGTGTGAAACAGTTGTAACTGCCTATAAGTATATGGGCAGTTACAACTGTTTCACACTAAGCCATCAATATATCTTATCTAAACCAGTGAAATACACACCCCAACAGCAGTATCTCTATCTAGACTATACTTGGCTGCCAGTCCAAATCGTGTGATGTTACTACCAGCCGTCCACGAGAACTTGGCTCCTGTTTGCAATTCTTTGTTAACTTTTTGATATATGGAACCTCCAAATTCAGTGGCATCATTTCTGGAAAACACAAGTAACAATTTAAAACAAATCTTATGAAATTCACAAGAGAAGGTTCTAAATTGTGGTAACATTGCACTTATCCATGGCTTCCTGTTGTTTCTCACACCAGTATAACCATATTTTATCCGAGCCACCAGCTACACATCCCGCCTAGGGGTACTACTATTCATCGGCCCATTGGTGGGAGACAAATGATGTGTTTCATAATGACTTTTGTCAAATATCAGAAAAAAGTTGGCCAATCTGGAATTTGAAATCGCGGTCCCAGGATTGACAGCCTAACGCATTACCAACTGAGCTAACCAGGCTCAACAAGAAGGGTGTTCAAACACAGAAGATTCACCAATGTGTTATATAGTATTACCTAGATCAGGACATTCAAATTCAATGATGCAGGAATTAAATAGGACAAAAAGCTAAGTTATGCATTTCAAGCAAATTCAATACCACATTTGTCTTTTATAGCTAGTTTCCATAAAAGATGAGAGACAAATAAAATGTATTTATAAATCCATATGAATTCATGGGTATTTTTTCAGCTTTAGAAAAGACAAATACAGATTTGTTTGAATGAGGTTTTTACGAAAATGTTGTAAATCTTTTATTCATAACAGAGTGACTGATGCACCTAACAATAGACTCCTAGCATTTTTCACACCAGTACTACAATAACATCCTTTGCTATCCTCTTGAAGCTGTCCAACATTTGTCTATGATTATCAAACTATTGGTTAGAGACAAATATTCAGACAGGATGAGTGTTGCCATCAGGGATTGAACTTTGGACCACTATGACAGTCTGATGCGCTACCAACTGCGCTAGGACAGCTGCAACAAATACAGATGAACATCATATTTGACCATGAACATATTATATATGTGATTGTCACACGAAAAGGGACCACCTGCGAACTGTGTCAAATCAATATTTGAAAAAGAGATTGGTTCTAGAAGGGCCAACCGGGGGTCGCATTTCTAAATTTCTTTCATAGGAAGGTAGTTTGAATATTCTAGATTCAGAAAAAAAAAGTATAGTGCTAAAAAGTTCGATCCTAGTCAGTATGCGCAATCCATAGTATGACAAGGGTTGACATTTGATGCACTTCCAAGATGGTCCTTTTCTGTGTGATGGGTCACATATAATTCACAAAGCAACAAACCTTAATTCATTTTTTTTTTAATACTGGCAACAAAACTTACACAGTTGTATTTAATGTGAAATCTCCAGCCTGGTATCCCAAGGCAAAGTTACTTTTTGTTAGTTTACTCTTCGACGTATCAAATGCCATTTGGTAGCCAGCCAACCACCCATTGTATCTGTAATGTTAGAATAAGTAGGTTAATAAACCGCAAAATGAATTGTCTATAGGGTTTTACGGGACATTTGAGTCATTTAAACCATTTTAAAAATAATTTTTTATGAGATAAAAAACCTGCGTCTTCTTCAGTCTAGAACCTTTCTTTACTTCAATTTGATTCCAGCACTAAGTACATTATCTTTCAAAATATCCTTTATCTAATTAATTATAGTGTTTCTTATACAAACTTCTGTTTAAAACATTGAAAATAATCATATCTTATTCTTTTTAACTTTTCATATTTTTTCTTATATTTTTCTTTCTTAATTTGTTTCAAGCTTTTTAATATTGTAAGTATTTTATTAAGAGGGTATAACATCGCATTTGACAATTTTTAAATTATATCGCAGCAGCTAAAGTACCTTACAATCTGGTTCCTGCACCAGTACTACCATGAACTCCTTTCCTAGCGTGTGGCTGCCATCCCACTAACGTTTATGAACATCTACACATTGGTGAAAGACAAATTATTGGAAAGGATATGTACCATTAGCACCCTTGGCTAGGGATCAACTCATAAAAGCTCATGATTGAAGATTGAGAGTCTGATTCCCTTCCAACTCAGGGTTCCACACTAAGGGGAGTCCGGGAGTCAGAGACTCTCTGTTTACCAGTTAGGACTCCTTCCATTTGCAAATAAGTAGATGAACTCCAAGGGTCATATGAGAATATTTTGAAAAACAAATGCAAAGAGCAGTGTTCTTTCTTACACTTGCCAAAACTGTTGATCTTTTTACTACAAAAGTTGTTTAAAGAAAATACTTGCTTGCATCCTGTAGTGTTTAGAAGAACATTTTGGAAAAGAAGAAATTGCTTATAACAAGCAATTTCTTCCTTTCCACAATGTTCTCCCATTATAAAAAATCGGACTCCTTACTTCGAGCTTGGACTCCTTGATTTCATGTGTTAAAAGTCCAATTGACTCCTTAATCTCAGGAGTTAGTGTCAACCTCTACAACTGGACTATGGCAGAGACTTGTACAGAACAGAATAGAAGGTCAGTAAGTCAATTTACTAAAATTTACATTTATTTATCTATCCTTAAATTGAACTTACCCTAAGACAGCTGCACCATTCACAGTTGGTCCGGAGAAATCAAAATCTACATCACAGTTCATATTCACATAGTCATTCTTATATGCTGTCTTAATTTTACCATCTTTCTTCCTGAAAATTTTATTTCGAACAAAATTACTATTACAGTTGACAATACTTTGTTATCAAAATTGGTAGTAATCCTAAATTCAAAGTCTTTATCAATTCAGTCAATACCAAAGATATTTTAAAAATCTAACCTTAATGTGTAATTTTTCTTCTCCAACACAATTTAGTCATTGCTGAGCTCTGGCAAAAATTTGGGTTATTTTTCCACAAGAAAGCCAACTTTGAAATACATGCATGTTTAGTCTAACTAAACATTTATGGCTACTTCAATCTTATATATCAAATTTTATTCAGAGCAGCAGATTAAAAAATTTAAATTTCATCATCAGATCTTTGTACAAACCCATATGTTGTTCGTACCCAAACATTTTTGTCAAGACGATTCTAACAATTACCTACAATACAGAGTTTGGAGGCTCAATAACAGATTTTGATGGCCTTAACTCGGTGAAATCTGCAAATATCTGCAACATATGTACTTACCCAGTCTGTGGGGCGAATGATGTATCAAAAGCTAGTTTTAGGCCTTGTGCCAGCTGATCTTCAATGGTTAGTTCAGTGTTTAGTACATTTTCGGTTGTCCATGATTCCTTCCACGTCAGACCTGCAAAAATACCATGTCTAAGACCTACAGGGTTTGACACTAGATACTTTTTACCACCAGTCTGAGGGACCTGTTAACCCTTAATACTACAGGTCCTCCCTGATAACCATGTTTGATTTTGAGAATTTTAAGAGATAAATTGCAAGGAAAACACTGTTGGAAAAGAAGAAATTGCTTTTGACAAGCAATTTCTTCTTTTTCTATATTTTTTTCCATACAAGTATTGGAAAGACAATAATTATTCAAAACAGGACAGATTTAAATACTAAGTACTACATTAAGTAAAGGCCTAAATGACCTGCAGCATGGTAACATTTACTGGTCCTCCCTAAAATCCACAGGTCTTGGGCCAGAAGACGGATGCTAGTGTTGATCCCTGAATTATGTATCATATGACATATGACCTACTATGTTTTTGGCTTTTTATCTATTTCAATGGCTATTTAACAAAACTGGAATAATCTTAAATTATTTTGTCCAAGAAGTAAAGGTTTTTTATCCCTAATCTTGCTGAAATGAATTTTTGTTGTTTCAAACAACTTACTGATCTACTATAAATTTCAACAACCAGTCTGGCACAAGTGTTCTCATAATTACTCTATTAGAAAGCAGGCAGTGTAGACTAAGACCAGATATACAATTCTTGTGAAAACTGATCTTAGTTCATACATGTAGTCAAGAGCACGTGAAGAAGAATATTAAATTTTTCAAGTCCCAGCCCTTAAGTTATAATTGTTAGTCATTTAGCCTGGGTAAAACCTTATTTGGAACCTTTTTTGAGTGGTCATTGAATACCGAATTTATTAAACAAGTCATCTATTAACAGATAAAAACAAGGCTACACCGAGTTATCTGATTATAGATGACGATTTTAATAAATTCTGTATTTTGTGAGCACAAATTTTATATTCTTTTTATAATATGACCCAATTTTGCAAAAAATCATCAAAATTCTTGAAATTTCACATTTCCATTTTCTGCGAAACTTATAACGCCGTTAAAAACTGACGTCATAATATATACAATATAAAGTCATTTCTTGGTAGCAAAATAGCGTTGCTATTCACTCTGAGCTAATTTGCATAGTTATTCCACTAGTGTAATAACACAATCATATGTATTATCAAAAATATTCAATGGGTTATTTCACTCCCACAACATAGGTCATATAAAGTATAGCTACCATAGTCTGAGTATTTGTATTCCATATTCAGCTCTCCACTCAGTCTGCCAGTTTCAGTATTAAAGCTTCCTTTATTTGTGAACTTGACTCCATTATCAGTCTTTGTTTTCGCCTCCAGCTTACTGAACCCATAGTCTGAAAAAACGCAACAACTTTATTGAAGAATTTTGCATCATAATCATCTACATTTTCTGGCTTGAAAGAATGAGCACAAGAATGAGGTAAATAATTCACTCTGCACATTATGCTTTTTTTCTACAAAAGGTCATGTTTTGCAAGGAACACTTATATACTAACAGATTACATGGTATTATTCTTAAAAATGCTTCTGTAAACAATGGAAGATCTTGTAGGAATCTTTTGGGGTTTAATTCTACTTCAAATGGTTATTTAGTTTAAATATTCAGCTGGTGACATTACACGATTACCTATTTTTTCTCACAGCAGTAAGTCAAAAACAGCCCTCGATCATGCGCCTGACATACAGTATTAGATGACTGAGAAGATAGTTTGAATGGATTTTAACACTGCTTTTAACAATCTTTCAGTCATATTGTGGTGGGTAGAGCACCTAACAATATTAGTTATACGGTTTCTTGCCGGGGTATATGACGATTTATTCCCGGCTGGAAAAATGATGTCACCCGAGCCGTAGGCGAGGGTTGACATCATTTTTACTGCCGGGAATAAATCGTCATATACCCAGGCAAGAAACCGTATTACGAATTTATTATACTTCAAAGTTTTAGGGCTAAATATCTGTCTTTTGCCTATTTTAGGCGTTCGTATAAACCGATTTCTTTTAAACCACCAATATCCCTTAATGCGCCCCTATGAAAAGTAAACATGTATAAAGTGACGTCATATATAGTTGTGACGTCACACTACTACACTCTGCGCTATTGTGATATAGAAACGTTTGTTGGCTGAAACTGCGGGAAACTTGGCACTTTAAATGGACAGATTTGCACAAATTTAAGGTATTTATTGACACCTATATCATTTTTTATTTGCACATTATTAACTGACATCCTTTTCAACTGTATCCTAGTGTGTATATTCGGGTCGTGTTATCAGCGAAGCGAGAGAAACATGGCTGCCATTACCGTTTCGATTTTTTGTCTATGTTCACGTCGAGGCGCCTTAAGGAAACATTAGAGGTAATACCGGAGCGGCCGTAGCTATCAATGTTTGTCAGGTCAGCATTAACCAATGAAAATGCTAGAATTTTCTTTGCAGTATGATAATGGATTCCTAGTGTTTCCTGAATCTGTTCTATCAACATCCATTCTTAGCATGACTGAGAAGAATAGCAATAATACTTGTAAGATGTAGGATGATTGTAGGCTTTGATGTAAGAATGTTTGACCTTTTTCAGGCCCTCTTCATTCAGACATCTTTTGAGACTCAGGATTTGGCACATACTCTTTTTTGACACTAGCCTGTAGGATCAATAAGCCCTAAATCATACTGGTCCTGTCTGATAACGAGCCCTCCATGAAAACTTGACCTACTTTTAAGCAATTTAAGCAGTGAATGTATAGAAAATAGAGTGGGAAAAAACAAGAAATTTGGTTGTGCCTTCTCTTTCAATGTTGTCCATTGGGCAATTAAGAATTTTGGTATTAGAATGGCAAATTTTCAAAAGTTGACAGTTTGAAATTAGTGTGATCATTAACTACAGGCCTGCAGGACCTGCAACATGGAGCTCCTATCAGTCCTCCCTGAAATCCACAGGTCTCGGGCCTAGGGACTGGCATCAGTGTCGTCGATCCATAGAGACTATCCTTATTAAGTTACTGACTTATAATACAGTGAGTATAAGGTATTAGAACTTCGAATTATTCCATGATTTCTTGAAAATGCGAAAAGAGTAAAAGACAATAACATACTATATCCCTTGCTAAACAAATCTTTGGCTGCTTTGCCTAGATCGCCATATGTTGGTGGGGCCATTACTGTACCTGAAAAGTACCATATATCATTTGACTACAAACATATCTGTTCTGTAATAAATATATTACAATTCCATTATCAATTTCTAATTAACAGAAGTAGAAGTTGATTTTCTACTTGTCCAGGATCAAAACAAACTTCTATTCAAAAGAGTGAATAGACACATTTTGAGAAGACATTGTTTTTTAAAAAGAAAACAGTGCTCTCAATAAGGGCCAAAATCAGGAATTTTTGTAATTCCATGGTGGGATTTCAAGAATTTTTTTTACGAAGTAAGGAATTTTTAACCCCTCCCCCTGCTATACCCCCCCCCCCCCCCGCACACACACCTTCCTTTTTCTGTACAATTTGTAAATGCTAGTTTCCTTTCCTTTTTGCTCCCAAAGTCCATGATTCTGGTTGGTTCTCTAAGAATAAACGACTTCCAAGCCTTAAAACTTGTAGCCTTGACTTTAAGCTGTAGGGACGAGCTTTAGTTTCACAATCCCCATTTATTACTTTCATTGAATAAATTATGGAAACAAATATGAGAAAATATGGAGTTTCTATTTGGAATCGGTTCTTAGCTGTATCTTGCGCAGTGGGCCTAGGAAATGCGGCTTACTCAAATTTTAGATACGATGTTTTGGTATCCGGCGATATTACGGAAATTAATGCAGCTTTTATTTTTCTCGGCCTGTCGTTCCAAAGGTGGCGAACGTTCTAGGTAGTGTGCCATTAAACTGAAAGTTCTAAGCCTATTTAAACTTACGCAGAATTATCCAAATAGCAGAAGTCAAGAAAAATTCGCCATTTCAAATCTCTCGTCAGACATGTTGCAGACAACTTAAATAACGTCATTGTGATTTCCCCACGTTCTCTGAAGATGCCGATTCTACACGTATTTAAACGAGGACAGTCGAATGACCTTTCGTAAATGTTTTCCAGTAGGGTCTTTTTCACTTCGGATAAATTACCTGTAGATATATTCTAAGAGTTTTAGGAAGCGATATTTCGAAATTGTATCGGTCTGAGCTGCATGAACTACGTTTGATATAACGAATTTTTCCCTGATTTGAATTTTGTTTGTTTCGATAATCCTATCGAAGGACCCTCGTGATCTGTAGCCGACTAAGAAAGATAATGACAGAAGCGGTAATGACGCGTCCCTAACCCGACAAGAATGTGTAATCAGAGACTGGTTGTTATAGCAACAGTTTAATACCCCGCGCGTTACACATGGCTTGTTTTGGTCAGCTTATAATGTGTGTGCTCGCGTTGATTATCGATTTTTTGCAAGTGTAGACTTACGTTAAATCCTTTTTTAGGTAAATTCCTAAAACGTCCGGGGTCAAATTACAAGACGTTTTCCTCGAATCTCGGACGGTTTTTTACATCCAGGTTTGATTTTCCGGACGTAATTTCCGAAGTTCTGGACGTATATTACGTCGACATCCACTTATTGAGAGCACTGAGAAAATGCTGGAATCCAGCATTTTCTTATTTAAAAATATTTTATAGCCTTTGATATAATTAAACACTGGCTAAATTCATCTGTTTGTTAAATTTAATAATATTCCAATAATTGTTCTGGGTTTCACTTGTCCACAGATTGATTGATTGACTGAATGGAGTTTTACACCGTTTTTTTTCAGTTAGATCGTGGCAGCTGGAGCACCTTACAATGGATTCCTAGTATTTTCTCACCTCACAACCATCACATCCTATCCTAGCCTCCAGCTGCTATCTCACATAGGTCTACAATTATCAATACATTGGTGAGAGACAAATAGAAAGAATGAGTGCCATCGTCAGAGCAGGGTCCAAAGAATTCAGAAAAAGGCACTCGTCCTGCAGGGCAAGTGACTTAAAAAAGTAACTCGTCCTGGTTTGACTGTTACTCGCCCTACAAAAGGGAGCGTTGAAGGGCCATGTTTTGTATTTGGAAACATCATCTTGAAGTGCAGACAAAATGAAAGTACAAATTTTTACGACATCAAAATCATTAAATTCCGGGTAATATATACCGGTAAAATGATCGGAGAGGCAAATTATATCTCATTTGTAAACATTCAATACTATGGATTTTTCTGGTAAAACTCAATTATTGTGTCTACATGTGACAAAAAAAGTAGTAGATATGAACAAAACAGGGAAAGATTTATTTCTATTTTCGATACTTTCCTTGATCGTGAGATCAATTTGTATTAATAAAGTTCGGGTACCGGGTTATATTATGCGAAAACTGGAAGTTTTATTTTTGGAAATCAAAGTACATGACTGTTTACAGGTCAAGTTGTTTCGAACTTCTATCACCGCAAACTTTTTCGAAGCTTCTTTTTTGTATTTTATCTATTTTTTATCTTACACTAGACATGATGCCAATCATTTTTCACTCGTCCGGCAGGACGACTCCAGGATTTCATACTCGTAAATACGAGCGGACGAGTGGATTCTTTGGACCCTGCAGATATCGAACCTAGGACTTCTAGAATGACAGTCTGATGCGCTACCAACTGCGCTATGAAGGCGGCTAACAATGATCGAATACAGGAGCTTACTTGAATAGGAGAATCTCAAGGCTACATCATGCAAAAGGGCCGAACTATTGCAGCAGTGGAATGATACACAAGGTCAAAATTTATGGTGTTGTCAAGTTGAGATTCTGATTGTTGAATAAGGTGTTGGGATGTTAAACAAGACCAGGGTAGAGATCGAAAGATGAGCTCATTTTGCACCGAGTTGTTCTAGGATTCAATAAACTGTTTGTGAAAGTTTTCGGGGCAAGTCAAGTGGACATGGACATCTTCTTTACACTTTGAGTGGGTTTCGGGTTAAGTGAGAAGACGGTTCTGAACAAATTTAAAACCGGAATAGTAACAAACGTTAAAACCACACTGTGTTCAATGTCTACTCGCATTTCGAAAACACTTTCCCGTAAACTTACTCTCTGCAGTTCTTCGCACTCAAGGTCAAGATTGCTTGCGGGTTCAACTGTTTAGACTGAATGGTTTTTCAGACTGTGTCAACGAATTTATCACGATGTTGTAATTTCTATTTGTCTGTTTAGAAAACCATTCTAGTTTTCCAAAGTGACTTAAAAACAAAATAGTTGCAACAATAATGGAAACAGGTATGCAACAATAATTTGGTGCTTGCAAGTCAAAACGGCCGAAAGTTAAAACATCTGTGACGGAAACGACTTAAATCTGTTCAGAAAATTTGTAGTGGCTTCCCATCTATCTATCTATATATACCGCCTAACTCCCCTTTTCGGTATTACTGGCGGTTTACAGTCAAAACGGCCCAAAGTCAAAACGGCCCATAATTTGGTCAAAACGGCCCAAATCAGTTTTGAAATCGGTCAAAACGGCCCAAACATTTAATTTGATTTATGTTCCTATCTATGTCGATGTAAAATAAAATTTTATTATAGATTGAAAAAAAATGGTTTACATGAAGTTAAAATCTTATGCAGGCCTATTTCTTTTACAAAAGTGTGGCATCAATTAGGCAGAACTGATTAAACAGCTTTATTTATGAAAATCCGCTTTGGATAAGGTGGGAGAATATAGTCCCATGTGAGCACACTTTTAGAGCACCGAATTCAATCCCGAGAATTACTTTAAACACGATTTTAATGTATAGTATTTACATCAACACGACTAATCCTAAAAATGACCCTTCCACATGCCGATGCCGATGATCTTTCTTATAGAAGGTTGATACAATGATATTACAAATGAGACATGATATGCCGTAGTTCAGTTTAAGGTAAAAGGGGAAAAACAAAACTTTATTCTTTCACTAAAATATACACGGAACTTAAGGTCCACCCAAAATAGTAAAAATAAAGTACATCCCAATTTTTCAGAAATTAAACATTTTCCCTAATATGCCCTGTTTCCGATCCGTATTCATAATCCACATAAAAATACACTGTTAACGGTACAGGCTCATGATATAGAATTGGCAAACTTCACAAGAAAAAAGTTTTTAAGATTTTGAAGTTAACCAACATTTGATTTCTCTTTATCATCAAAACAATTTTACATAAATCTTTTCAAGGGGAATTTATATTTCATTAGACGTCTTTTCTGCGATTGTAATGAATAATAAGATTAGTAATGATTATTATAAATTGTAACACAATCAAAAACCTTTACACGTAAGTAGAACTTTGCCAATAAGTACAACAGGGCTCTGCCCAATAATTGGTTAACGCAAAGTTGTTATTAAAATGTAGGTTCTAGATGGACGATGAAGGAATAAGGAATCCGTTCATGGTTTAACTCTATAATCTTCAACAGTTATGTATAACATTGTTAACTACAGCATCAAGTATCATAGAAATAGTATCACAGTGACTAGGTGTCTAGCTATCAAGTGTCAAGTGTCACACTCTGAAATATATAATAGCAACAATTTGCAGTACAATCTAATCAATTAAAATGCACAGTATAGACTCTGTCAAGGCTACTCATAAATCAACATGAGTAATGCTAAAAAGGACTATCATGTCACTTGCTGACATGATACTTCTTTTCCCACAATACTCTATAAAGAAAATACTTCACTTACTTTTAAACAATGGTTAACACAGATCAATATTACCTTTACTTTCCAATAAACTCGCTTTACAATGAAATGATGCATTTCTACTTTACATAAACTTAACAAACAATTACTACTCAAGCTTTACATGATAACGCTTAATTGTAAAGGGTAAATACAACATAGGTAAACTTACTAATTTGGGGGACTAAGTGTTTTCAACACATCTCAACTCGACTCTCCATACATCACTGCATACTGTGACTGTTAGTGCTGCAAATATTAAAAGTTAAACAGTGCAAGAAAGGATAAAGTAAGAAATTGTTAATTAAAGATGGCGAGCACGCTAAGGACAAAATGGAGGGAAAACCGAATTGGGCTCTTCTCATCAATCCATCGAAACGCGAATCAAATAGATAATTACAAAATCATCTCAATCCAGATCACGACAAGAAACATCACAAGAAAAGAACAAATCCAGAAAACTTACATCATAAGAAAGATCCATCCTTTGCAAACAATTTACATAAGACACAATGCATGTCCTACTCATACAAAGACTTCTAGAACAATGAAAGCTACAATAGATAAACTGACCAGTGGAGAAAAAACCAATGAACTGTGACCGTGGGTGAATAATTGCTTTTGACTAAATGGGAAAGTCACAGCAAAATTGACCCCTACTACATAAGTTACAACAGTCGAAAAAAAATTCGATTTTCAAGAACCCCTTTCTTTCAGTATTCGAGAATTTATAACAAAAATCCGAAGAAGAAGTGCTAAGTAGGACGATAACTAGCATTGGCGTAATCGTTTACATTAATATTAGACGTTATAATAAGAAAACAAGTTTGCTATACAATTTCAAAGAGTTATTTGAGAGAAAATTTCTATTTGTGACGTTTTGACCGAATGTAAAATCTGCTTTGGGCCGTTTTGACCAAATTAGGGGCCGTTTTGACCGAAATGCGGGCCGTTTTGATTCTGGGTCGTTTTGACTTTGGGCCGTTTTGACTTGCAGCCTTACTTGCAGGTGCGCGTCTGTGCTGGAATAGAAACTGTTAGTCATTTGTTAGAGTGCCAGAATTTAAAAGTATTGTGAGTGTTAGATTAAAAGATCTGATCATACAATTTTGGTCATTCAGGGACGGCTCACTATCTGAAAAGAATCGAGACTCTTCTTGAACGCTGCAATGTCAGGTTTTTGTACGATTGTTTCTGGTAGGCTGTTCCAAAGTATCACTGTGTAAGGAAAAAAAGAATATTTAAAGTAAGAAGCATTCATGTGGATCTGTCTAAAAGATTCTGTGTGCATATGTCTGGTGAACCTAACTGGTCTTTCAAGATAAGTTTGCCAGCCAAGCCCCTTCTGCATGCAGGTGACACTGTCATAATAAGACAAAATATTTTGAACCCATCTTGCTGCTCTAAGTTTTATTTGCATTAGTTGTTATATTGTCAATATGCTTATTCCAGGAAAGATCCCCAGATATAGTAACTCCAAGGTATTTGGCATTGTCCACAGTTTCTAGAACTGTCCATGCAGCCTGTAATCAAAGGAAATCTTTTTCTTCTTTTTAGTAATATTTAGGACAATGCATTTGCTGGGGTTAAACTCCATTTCCCATTTTTTCTCCCTCTGCATTAACTTGTCTAGATCTTCTTGCAGGGTGATACAGTCTTGCTTGTAATTTATAGCTAAGTAAACGACAGTGTCATCTGCAAACAAACGGACTTGTGAGGTGATAGTGTTAGGAAGGTCATTAATATATAAGAGGAACAGAAGAGGGCCAAGCACCAATCCCTTGTGTACTCCTGACGAGACTGGTACTTCGGATGAGCATCCACCTTCTAAGACTACTTTCTGTGTTCTGCCTATTGGAAAAGATTTAATCCACATAAGGGTAGCATTGTTTACTCCATGTTCCTGCAATTTATACAAAAGTTTTAGGTGGCTAACTTTATCAAAAGCCTTGCTGAAGTCTAACAAAACTAGATCAGTTTGTTTTCCTTCAGTGAGGTTTCTGGTAAGATAATCGGTCAGTTGCAGTAGCTGGGTTTCACATGAGCGCCGTTCTCTGAAGCCATGCTGTAAGTCATGAAGAATATTATTTGTGTCAGATGTTTAGTTAGATTTGATGCTACAATATGCTTTGAAGAACTTTACACAATATACACGTTAGGGATATAGGTCTGTAATTTGCAGGATCTTCTTTGTTTCCTTTCTTAAAGAGTGGAGTCACGTTTGCCTTTGTCCATACCTGGGGGGGGGGGGGGGTTGCCTTTATCTAGGGATTTCTGAAAGAGAATTTGCAAGATAGGTGAAATTTGATAACATAAGTTTTTAAGTTGGAATGCGTAGCAATTCCAACTTAGATTTAACACAACCGCAAAATGAACTCAAGATAATTCCATTTCGGGTTTTCTGATAACACATATCACGTGGACAGGATGTGAATACACTTCGGCCTATTTTGTACATCTCAACTTGATATAGATATGCAGTTTATTTCATCAAGAAGTAATAATGTTTAACAATTACACAACTATCACTTCATGTAAATTATTAACACGCTAATTTATGTTTTAAACGATATTTATTGAAACTTGCGTACGAATTTACTAGTATCACATATTTGCATTACTATATTTGGAAATCATGTGATAAGTCAAGTCCAATAAAGTCAGCTATTGACAATAGTACTGGCCAATCACGTGATCTGCTTATTTGGTAATGTCACGACCTGTTTTTCGTAGAATTTTGGAAATAGCACACGCCGATCACGTGATCTTCTTATATGGTAATGTCGCGAGCGGTTTTTCGTAGAATTATGTTGTAGCTTCTTTTAGAGGTCTAGTTTCTCTTTCTGAACGAACTTTTTGCACACTTCTACAAAATAGTTCAAATGTTTTTGTATTTAATTGTTCCGTAAAGCATCCTTAGAAACGCGCAACATCTGCAGATTATTTATCTGTATCGAAATCCGACCCAGCAAATATTCTTTTTCTAATACTTCTCTAAAACAAAACAAAAAAACAAACAAAAAAAAAACGGAACCCCATTTCCAAATCGGGCGATAATTTCTCTGATGGTGGACGCAGCAAGGATCGATGAAGGTGTCGATCCACAAGTTTTAGTGAGTGATCAAAGGTCAATTTTGTCTCCACCTGTATAGACAAAATTTACCTTTGATCACTCACCCTAAATTGCGGGTCTATAGGCAAATATTTATCTTCTCTTTCTGCTTTTGTCCATTTTCTTTAAAAATTGCTTAGACATAAATTCACTTGTGCAAAAATACGCATGTGCGCAATCCTTCAAATATCATTGAAGATTATGACAGGTTAACTACAGCCTTGGTTTTTATCAAATATCTGAACGAGTTTACCAACCCCACTTTTTTGTATCCAGGGGCCTCTTTTAAGAATGGTCCTACGACCAAAATTTGATCGTATCACAATCGTACGATTAAAATTGGCTTTCAAGAAACATTTTTGGCTTTCAAGAAACATGTCGTATTGTTTAATTTACTCATTAATTTGCGACATCTAAAGGCTAGTCGTGAATTTTGCGATTTTGACAATGCAAGCATACGTACGCATGTACGCCTACTTTTCTTGTAAAGCACAACTCCTTCAAAATTTCTGGTTGTATTCGGATGAAACTTTAACAGAATCTTCCTAGAGTCACCTGACCTTGCGCATAAACTCACGGTTTGGTGAATTTCAGCCGCGTCTTGGAAAAAGCGGCCTTCATGTAAAAAAATCTTGTGAACGCAACTCCTACCTCATTTATGGACCGATTTGGATGAAGGTTTCACAGAATGTTCACAGTCACCTGAACTAGTGCATATTGTCACGATTTGGTGAATATTAGCCGTGTCATAGAAAATGGGCCTTCATTTAAAAAATCTTGTGAACACAATTCCTCCTCCATTTATGGACCGATTTTTATGAAACTTTCACAAAACGTTCCTAGTCACCTGACCTAGCGGATATTTTAACGCAGTTTGGTGAATTTTAGCCGTGCCATGGAAAAAGGGGGGCTTCTTGAAAAAAATTGTGAACGTAACTTCTCCTCTATTTATGGAATGATTTGGATGAAACTTTCACAAAAGGTCCCTAGTCACCTGACCTTGGCTATATAGTCTCGGTTTGGTGAATTACAATTTCGTCATGGAAAAATGGACCTTCTTGTAAAATGCTTGTGTACGCAACTCCTCCTTTATTAAATAAATTTTATGGACTTATTTAAAATATTTCTTAACGAAATGTACATTGTTACCTGAATTTTTGCATGTTGTTGCAGTTAAGTGAATTTCAGTCGCGTCATGAAAAAAAGGGGCCTTCATGTCAAAATTCTTTTGAATACAACTCCTCCTTCATAGAAAAAATGTCCGTATTGTTTATTTTCATATAATACAAATTGTACATTTGTACAAGATGAAAGTTATCAGCTCTTTTATCCCCCGCTGTTTTCGGCGAGGGGAAATAGTAATGGTCTCCGTCCGTCATTGCTACGTTCCATCGTTCCGAAGCTCCGTCACTAAACTTGTCCGAAGCATATCTCCTAAAGTATAATAGCTATCGTACGATTTTTCTTCTTGAAAGAGACCCCAGGTCCCATTGGAATACCTACAATACTCATGAACAATTATGCTCTTTTTCTCCTCGATTCGCGCATGGTAATCATATCATCTGCGTGTACATTGATTTAAAGTAAGCAGGAATATTTTTTCTTGGTTTTTCCTAATACAGAATTATTTTGTCTCATTTCTTCTTTTTTTATTATTTTTCTTTTATCAGATGCAGGCCTGTATAGCGATTCAGGGAATTAAGCGTCTCTCGTTGTTGAAATACATTGATTAATATACTCCCGTCAAAAGACGAGACATATTATGTGATCACTTCGGCGGTGGGCGGGAGGCGTCAGCTTCGTTAGTGGCTTGATGTCACCGTCTCTTGAACGCATTCCAACTTATCAGTACTTTCAGTACTTTGATTAAGTACTAGAGGCTTGATGTTGTCTGGTCCTGCTGTTTTGTCTGGTTTCATGTTGGCTATTAGTTTTTGTACTCCACAAGTACAGATGGTAATGTCTGGCTGGCATGACTGGATATTTGCTGAAAGAGGAGGAAAAAATATTTTGTCTTATGGATGAAAGGCAGGACTGAGCCAGAAAAATTGGTGTCATTGGAGTGAAGACTGATTGAAACTGTCGATTTAGAATATCCGCCTTTTCTGTATTGTCCGATTTGATGGTACCTGAAATTTTATCGAGAAGGGGAGCTACTCCTACTGCGTCTAGTTTGGCATTTTTTATCAGACTGAAAAGTTTCTTATTATTAAATATTGTGACTTTCTCCTTGTTTTCAGTGTTTCCATCAATGCCTAAGATATATTCAATATAATTATTGTAAGACACTTTTATTTGTTTCTTGATGTTTCTTTTCAGAGCTGGGAATGCGATTTTCATCTTGTTGTTTCCATCTTTCTTTAATCTAAAATAAACTTGATCCCTTTTTCTAATTAGACGTTCTATGGGCTGTGTTATCCATGGAAGTGATCTCTTATTCCCTAGTCTTTTGGTTGGAACAAATTTCTTGATACCTGTAGTAATTGAATCTTAAAAAACTTGACCAAATTTCTTCGACCGGTTTAGATTGATTATCTACTAATATTTCTTTCTTAATTTGGTCCATATAGATTTTGAAACTACCCCAGTCAGCTTTTTTGTACAGATGTAGACATTAACTCTATTCATGTCATTTTTATTTTCTGATGACCTGTCACCTTTTTCTTATTACTGTGGTACCAGTTTGACTTGGCATTACGCACGTGTTTCTTCTTGTTAAACTCGGACATATTTCCGATTTATTACTACATTTCTGTGTCTATACTTTTGCACATATGCAACTCTGATGTTTCTCCACCTTTCGTACTTTCCTTTAATCGCTATATTAAAATAATTGAGAAACTTAGTTATTCCAACACTCCGACTTGCACTACCGGATTATTGTCGTCGGTATATTTATATGTCATTTTACACACTGCACGTGTACCCAAGCCAAGTATGACTGTATAGGGTGGGTTCTCGGTTGAAAAGAGCCATACAAGTAGTGCCTACCTTCGGGCTGATCTTTCTGAGCTTCCTTTCCTCAAATCTTCCTATCTTCCCTTTACCGTTCACAAATAATAAGTCCAATAATATCCGAATTTAAAATTCAACACACTTTTAGATACACTTTTAAGATAACGCGAAATCCCCTTTTAGTTTAACACGGTACAAATACATGAAACCATTAGTCTAAACCAATTGAACCAAGAATGCTGCATCAATCCCTTTATATAGTAACATAGAACAAACTAGAATAGCATAGAACGTAAGAAGATTCTAGAGTTTGAATCACTTTCTAAAAGTCCTTACTAGAAACAGGGTTTTAAGGGACGCAGGTTTTGCGAGTCTGAGACTCCCAAATAAGCAGCCAGGACCCTCAAAACTATCTGATGTGAGTCCTTTGGACCCTCTTGGGATTAACATCAGAATAAAATTGAAGACTGTTTTAAACAGTCTCCAATTCTTTCCTAAAGTTTAGAGACAAGTAGTAATAAGTAACTAACAATTTCTCAACCTTTTAACAGAGTATAGCTTTAAAGGCACAGGAAAACTATATCATTGCTCTAAAATAAGTAGTTTTTATCTAGAGCAGGGACTCCCAAACTGAATGAAGGACCCCTAAGATCCCAATGGTCGAGTCCTTTGGACCCCGTTTTCTTGATATCAGACTAAAACCCTGCTAGAAAGATCTAAAATATTCTACATACATGTTTACCTAATAATAAGGGATTGGAAATTTCCAGACTAATTCTAAAAATAGACACGGGAAAAACCGTTTACCATTATAAATAACAGGACACATAGTCTGTTTGATTTGACCGTCAAAACGATATGCATGGGTGATAGCCATATTATGTGTAATTTGCCATTTTTTCTGAAATGACGAGGATTTCCTTTTTTTAAAATTGATGACGTCAATTCGCAAACGGCGTTATACTTTTTGTGGAATAAATTTAATCTATATATTTCTGGAATGTCCTTGATTGGTCGCAAAAATTGAGGTTAAATTATGAATAGAATATTAAAATTTGCACTCACAGAATCCCGAATTTATTAAACTCGTCATATCTCAACTGATAAAAACTCAGCGCTGCCAGGATTTTACCATTTTATAGATCACTGTTTTATTAACTCGGTATTCAATGACCACTCATTCAATATCCTCTACTAAGAAAATTCCGGAGGAAGCTTTTTGTGATGTTTTACTTTTTCTCCGAGAATCATTTATGAAACCATTTGGCATTCTTCGAACATCTTCTTTTCTGAAACATATTGTTCAGATTTCAACCAAATTTCGCGGGAATAGTCCGTGGGACATGTTCTTTCAAATTCGTTGGTAAAATTCTGATCGGGCTGATGGCATGGGCTCTTCGGTCTGCTGTGTCACTGAAAAATGGTGCCGTCATCATAGCGCAGTTGGTAGCTCGTCGGACTGTCAATCTAGAGGTCCCTGGTTCGATCCCCGACGGCTGCGTCTTCCATTCTTTCCGTCTATTTGTCTCTCACCAATGGGTCAAAAATCGTAGAACTATGTGAGATAACAGCTGGAGGCTAGGAAAGAATGTAATGGTAGTACTGGTGTGGTACACACCAGGAATCCATTGTTAGGTGCTCCAGCCGCCGCGATATAACAGAAAAATGTTGAAAGCTGCGTAAACCCCCGTTAAAAGCACTGCAAAATGGTCCCTTAGGATCAAGTGTAAAATAAAAATAATCTTTCTCTGAAACAACAATTCATAAGATAACCAAACTACACAGGAATTATATTTAGAACAAGCTCTTTCAGATTTGTTCGTAAAATTCTGAACGGGCTGGTGACATAGGCCGTTGGAGTCACTGGAAAATGGTCCCGTATGATGAAATGAAAAAAAAACTTCTTCTCTGACACAACTGTTCAGAATTCAACCATACTCCACGTGAATGATGTTTAGAAATTTACTTTAAGAGTTGTTCTTTAAATTCTTATCGGGATAATGCTTTGGGCTCTATAGGCTTCGCGTCACTAAAAAATGTGCCACATAATGAAATGTAAAAAAATCTTCTTTTCTGAAACTACTGTTTTCGCATTGCATTTAACTTTCACGTTATCAATTACCATCAGTATGTTACCCTTTCAGAATTGTCTTAGTTTTATGATATGCCTATGCACCCACTAATACCTGTAACTGGCTGTAAGGATAATCTCCTTTAGTAACGTGAACTATATTGAATGAAATAATTCTTGAACAAATGTTGAAGTTATACCTTACTATGTTTATCTTTATTATTTTGAAAATTGTATTTTTTTGTTTTTAATAATATAACATCTATTCAGTATTTGAATATGAGCGATTCTTTGAGCGATTCTTAAAAAAACCATTTCTTTTTTTAAGGTCGATGCATACGTAAATTTCTTCACAACTGAATGAAAATTGAATAATATTGTGTTTGTACTAATTTTGCTTAATAAATAATCCATAACATAATGTTTTTGGCATAAAATGATTTTAGGACCGAGTTAAACGTTGGTCCGAGTTGCCTATGGGCTGAGTTGGGCGGTCACCGATTTTTCTGAGCAGAAATTGCAAGTGGAGGGATACAAGCCCTACTGTGCCTCTAGATATTATTTGTCATTTTTTTTTAAAACATCTTTACTCCAGTGAGCGATTTAGGCCCTCTTGGTCCCCTTTTTGATATTTTCATGGATCTGTCAATTTTGACCGATACTTGGGCCGTTTGAATATTCGGGATGCTTGGACTTTTAACCAAAATACCAATTTTGCATCCTTTTTGCATTTTGGCACACCTTTTCGTGAACTGGTATCCCGATGTCTTTAGTATCGATAGATCTAGGGGCAGTAACCCAGTCAAACCTTTTCGATTACTGTTACCCGGCTTTCGGTTTTGAGAATGCCGACTGACAGGAGAGCTAATATCAACCGATGGATACATGAATGAATATAAAACAGATATAAGAGGTAATGAAAACATAAATTTATTTCTTAACCACAACAGCAATGCCTGAGACATAGAGCTGCTTTCGCTATTTAATTTGATTAGAAATGGGTTTTCGTGTTGTTATTTTTTTTTTGCCTATAATAAGGGATCGGCAATTCAGGGATGGACATTAGCATGTCCTCTGGGCTTTTCTTTAAAAAAAGCTAAATAAACTTTGCAAAATACAGCTAAGTGTTGATCTGTTGGAAAACGTCGATGTTCACGTGTTTCATTGAGCACTGACAAACAAATGATCTGAAGATGTTATCAAGGGGACCGGTTATCAAGATAACGTTTCGTTGTAAACTACCATAGGCCCAAACGAGATTGATGTTTCATATCTCCATGAAATGCTGTTATAGTCCCACCACCCAATGCATAGCCTGGCCACCTCAACATAACACATGACGTCCACACTGACACCTTTGACCATATTGAGATAAGGTCTTGATTCTTCTGTGAATAGAACACTTTGTAGCCTGGGACCTAGACTGGTTAACCTGTCCCAATCTACGCTACCCTCCGATACTGGGACAGGAAAAACCTAATTTTTACCATGCAGGTTTCTGCATGGTAACAAGTGCGCATGCGCAAAGATGGGCGGAGTTTATTGGAAGAAAATATCTTGTCGAACCGAGGATTATGAACGATTTACTTACCGTATGGTTCGATATCCCTTAACTCGTGAAGATGGGAAAGATGACTTTATTATATAATATTCTAACGTTAGCGCTATTTGTTCTCTTATAGATCTTTTTATTTTGATGATCAATCTAATTTCATCATTGATGAGAAAAAAAAATTAAATATGATAAAGTTGATGCTCAGAAAAACTTATATTTACACATTTCTTTATAATGTGACATTAGCATTCGTTTGCAGCGGAAACATTTAGAACACTGATTGAATATTTTTATGTTATTCGCATTCGGTTACTGAAAGAGTTTTATGTTCTTTTTCCGAATGAAATGTTTGTGGTTAAAAAGCACCGAAACTTTTGCATGTAAAGCATAAGATTTTCATAAATACAAAACTTTATCACGCTTCGCCATTTAAGATTTTGACAAATAAACCAAACAAAGTCTTTTTCTTGTTATTTCTTCCGACAAACACTTATCTACTTATCTAACGTTACTTTTATACGGCATGACATTGTTTATTTTCTCGACATGAGTGTATTGTTTATTTATTTCTCTATTAATATTCATCAATCTTTCGTGATTATTTTGGCAATTTGATTTGCGAAATCAGTGGCTTTCACAGAAAGAACAATCATAAAAATTCTATAATTTCAAAAAAAAAAAAAATTAAAAATTAAGAGCTAATTTTTGTAAAATAAATCTTTAAATAACAAAATATTTCAGACGCATCGTGACATCAAAGAGTTTTTCACTGACTGTCGAAAATTGAGAGTAGTCTAGACCCGGAAAATTAATGGAATTTTCGGGAAATTCCACAAATTTCTGTTCTGTTGCTCATGTTGCGATATAGAGAAATTCATAATCACTTAACAGACAGCGCAAGACGCGATAGACTAAGTGAAAGGAGTCAACACTTTATGTACAAAAAAATAAATAAATTAAAAAAATATTCATGTCCGTTTAAACGTGCAATTAAAGTATGTATTCTGTCATAAGGTTCGGGTTCCATTTTTTTCCTAATGCAAAAACGTTAAAATTGATATGTAAGATAACTTAGATAGTGAAGATTTCTCTCAGTGTGCAAATACCGCTCAGTTTTCATAAGAAAATAATTTGGATAATTAATCGTCGGTGTGCTACCAAAGCCGCGCAACTACAGTTTTGTTCTTACTATTCTTGCGTGATTTAAGTGGCCCATCGAAAATGTAATAAACTTAAAAAAAATAGGGAATCACTTTAATAAAATAGAGTTAAGAGAAAGAGAGAATTTGAATATTTATCTTAAACATGTTACGGAAAGTAGGGAGCCCAGATGTTTCAACGCTGAATATACATGACACGCGTTTCATAAACCGCGGTCTCTTTCATCTATATATTGAAATCGGGTATCTAACTGCAATAAACCCTTAATTCTGTCTGCGTTATTATATCGTTTTGTACACGGCACTTGTCGACACGCCACGCCCATGTGTAATACGACCAATCAGAATCATCAATGCATTTTGGCCAATGAAACGAAAGGAAACAACGGACCAATGATATCCATGCTTACATTAGATTTTACCTGTCTCAATATCGATAGATGAGACAGGCTCGCCAGTCAACCTGGGACCCCACTGTATAGACCTACTTAGCATTAACTGGTAAAAAGCGATTATAGTATCAATCTTGCCTAAATTCATAAATATTTCCAAATAAATTTATGCTTTAACTTACCACAAAACACAAAATGGTAGTCCTAACACAAATATTTGGCATAAAAATAACAACACTAAGCAGCCATATCAAATTCAGGGAATTTTGAAGTCACTCCATTGTATTGATGCATTGTTGGAAATGATGTCAAAACTTACAATATGGAGCCCAATCAGTACCAAGATTATTGAATTTGAATTGAATGATATGTTATTAAGGATTGGCGAATGTTCTTTTTCAGAATATAGTAGTTTTTCATCACATTTGAAATTATTTTGGCCACCGCTAGTTCTTTAATTTCAACAAGAACCTTTTTACCAATCAGTTTAGAATTGGAGGCAAGAATGTAGCACCTTTCTGATATTTCTTGACATCTAAGTCCTAATAAGTTACTCGTGAACTAGACATCTATATTGAACTGGAATTTTGGCATTCTGGTGAAAATATCCAAAGATTTGTTAATAGATTGATACAGTGGATAGATCGATACAATGAGGTCTGAGTATATATGATGATTACCTTATCTCAGATTCAAAGTACAAAAATTAACATGATTTTGTTTATGGTCTGTTGTTGAAACATTCTCCTGGAAAGCTTTTTCAGCACATAACACGACCTGTTTTAAACAATGATGTATAGTAGATGTGCACATCCATCCCCTTTGAGGGCCTTATGTGTCCTGTGCCATCTTCGAAGCCGATCGGATCCTGTCACGAACATACCATTGGATTATTTGACCACCAGTTCAAGTTGATATCACCTTTTGGCATCCTGGGCATGGCCTGCCATCTACTCACCAAGTTTTTAGCTCACCTGAGCACGAAGTGCTCAAGGTGAGCTATTGGGATCGTAGAATGTCCGTCGTCAGTCGTGCGTCGTCCGTCGTGCGTCGTACACAATTTCTTTAAACATCTTCTCCTCCTAAACCAGTTGGCCAATCTTGATGAAACTTGGCAGGGATGTTCCTTGGGTCAAGCTCTACCAAAGTTGTTCAAATTAATTAAATCCACCCTTAACTTTCCCTTTACCCTTAACAAAAAGGGTGAAAATATGAAAATCATTAAAAATCTTCTTCTCTGAAACCAGAAGGCAGACTGCTTTCATATTTTGTATGTAGCATCATATAGTGGACCTCTACCAAGTTTGTTCATATCAAGACCCTGGGGTCATATTTGGGCTTTGCCCGGGCCCAACCCTTTTTACATAGAATCAAAGAGCGAAATTCTTTAAAAATCTTCTTCTCTGAAACCAGATGTCAGACAGCTCTAATATTTGGTATGTAGCTTCACCTAGTGGGCCTCTACCAAGTTTGTTCATATCAAGATCCTAGGGTCATATTTGGGCTTTGCACAGGTGCATCCCTTTATCTCTTAAGAGCACGAAGGGTAAAAAAAAGAAAATCTTCAAAAATCTTCTTCTATGAAACCAGAAGGCAGACAGCTTTCATATTTGGTATGAAGCATCATCTAGTAGACCTCTACCAAGTTTGTTCATATCAAGACCCTAGAATCATATTTGGGCTTTGCCCGGGCCCAACCCTTTTTACAAAGAATCAAAGAGCGAAAATCTTTAAAAATCTTCTACTCTGAAACCAGATGGCAGACGGCTTTCATATTTGGTATGTAGCATCACCTAGTGGGCCTCTACCAAGTTTGTTCATATCAAGACCCTTGGGTCATATTTGGGCTGCACCCAGGCGCATCCCTTTCAGCTCATCTTAGCACGAAGGGTGAAAATAGGAAACCCTTCTAAAATCTTCTTATTTTGAAACCAGTAGGCAGACAGCTTTCATATTTAGTATGTAGCATTATCTTATGGACCTCTTCCAAGTTTGTTCATATCAAGACCCTGGGATCACATTTGGGCTTTGCCCGGGTGCATCCCTTTTTACATAGAATCAAAAAGCAAAAAGGCATATCTGTCTTGCTCTTCGCTGAAAACATTCCATGGTATTGATCTAAGGCAATTATCTTCTTTTTGACATCTGCCTATCTAATTAAGGTGATGTCCCAGGGGTCAAAGAGACTCAGGTGAGCGATCTAGGACCATCTTGGTCCTCTTGTTTTTTTATTACAACTGGCAAGTTGCATTATTTTTTGGTGAGGGCAGCCTATTCGGCCTACAGCATGAGGAAAAGACAATCCTGCTTCGACCATACTGAATACTCTATGACGTCGTTCGTTAAACAACATCTTATTTGTGCAAAATTTTTAAGAATTTAAGTGTCCTTATTTCAGTGAGATTACTTGCTGGCATAAACCATAAACAATTTGTGATAATTTTTGCATATGCGTCAACAGCATATTTGCATGTGATGTATTGTGTCAATAATGAAAAGACTTTATCAAAACAATAATAAATTTGTGCACACATTTATACCTATTATATATCTCGTACATAATATTTTGCATAAGACATAACTACTCAAAAGATCCAAAGGTATTTTGGTTGGTAACTTTCTTATGATGCTAAGTATACATATTGAGGGGTTAGCGCAAGACTGAACTAATGTATATACACTTAGTACAGTCTTACACCGAACCCTAAATATAGAAGTGTAAAAAATCTTGTACACAAATTTTAACTTTAACCAAAGGTGAAAAAACAATCTATCTATAAGTTTGTAGTTTGACAGAAAGCTGCAATTAATAAAATTGCCTTTTACCTTGGCTGTTTTTATCTATGAAAATGAAAAATGGTACATTAATATACTGAAGTGAAAAAGTTAAATAAGGGGGGCTATTTCAGTCACCTGGGCGTTGGGGTCAGTGTTATGCTTTGGTTGAGTTTTTACGTGCAAGTGTTTAAAATCTCTGTTTCTAATAGAGTGATTGCTTTGAAACTTTGCACATACTTCTGCCTCTAGACAAAGATTCATACTCTGATAGTGAATTTAGTTTTTGCGTGCAAATGTGGTAGATCACTTATATCTCTATTTCTTCTTAAACTAATGCTTGGAAACGTTGCATATTCTTCTGTGACCATAGTATAAGCCCACAGTCAAAAATTCATTACCCGGATATCGATTTTAGTGGAATTTTAACCCTTTTCTGACTTGGAAATTTCTTGTTAAGTTTTTACATTGAAATGTTGTATATTAGTTTTATCTCTATTTCTACCTAAGCTATTGCTTTGAAACTTTGCAAATGCTTCTGCTACAATGATATCAGCCTATAGACAAAGATTCAATACTCTGATATTGAATTTAATAGAAAATTAGCCCTTTTCTGACTTAGACATTCCTGGTTAAGTTTTTACGTGCAAATGTTGAATTTCAGTTATACATGTATCTCTATTTCTGCTTAATCTATTGTTTGGAAACTTTGCACATGCTTTCGCTTCTATGACCTTCATATCTTTCTCCGGACAAAGATTCATTACTCTTGACTTCATTTAATGGAATTTTCCAATGTCAATATTGATTTGCTGTTACTGTCCAGCACTAGGAATAGTAGAGCTTCACTGTCCTGTGACAGCTCTTGTTATAGTTACAATCATTGTTCATTTTCGAACACAAATCTAAAGTTTTAGTATTTAGTATTGGCAATTTATGTTTCTTTTCATTGAAATCGTCCCAAATCGGTCATTTTGAAAAATTTAAATTCTGACTGTAAAAACGCTGATTCTACCTTTTGAACTTTGTGTCAAATTCCTCATTTCTATAGCATGTGCTGCTTGGAGAGCTGTAGGGCGAAATAATGGCATTATGTTTTTTCAGTCCATTGCTTTTTCTTTTCTATTGTATCCATTTTTTCAATCAAAATTCACAAAAATGCAGTATAATGTTTCATTATGGGCCAAACCCATCTGTATCATCATACCGAAATTGAAATTTAGTTACAAAATCAATATGCACAATTTGATGATGTTTTTTCAAGTGTTTGACAGCATCTGCTTTAGCCAATGCTCGAAAATGCAACTGCTGAAGTAACAGCAAAGAACTCTACATACTTTTCCTCAGACAAAAATCAATGGCGTTGAAACATCTTGATGACATCATTATGATCAACAAGTCAACTAAGAGAAATTTATGCTGGTACGGCTAGAATTACCCCACTCATTTTGCTTCTAGTTTTTCAATAAAGGCTTTTATGCAACAAATATATTGTTCATCACATGAAAAAAGAAAATTAAATTGCAGCAACTTTTATTGGTGCACACTGACGTCAGACCATGACATTCCCGCTACCAATGAACCAGCCATAATCTTGTTCCATTCACACTGACACAAATTTCCATTCACTTTAATGCTTTGTGATAAACAGGCTTTCAAAATCAAGCATTCTTTTTCAAATGTTCCTTACCTGTTAAGTGCAGTAAGTACATCAAATGAATTTCTTATTCTCTTTGATGCAGTCTTTACACAGGCCTGCTCATTGCTTGATTTACAGAAAAAGGTTCAGTATTGATTGATCAATCAATGTATATAAGTTAGAAAATGTCATTTAAAGTTTGGTCTTCATGGATGACTAAACATTTTCATTTGAGTATATTTACCTTTCAGTGACATTGAGCCAAGATGGACTCACCAGTTGTCAGCTGGTCCTGTGAGGATGTGAGGTCATGGCTGATAGATGCAGGATTCTCTAACTATGCAGAGCTGTTCTGTACAGACCATAAAATAGACGGAAAGGCACTCCTGTCTCTACAAGAAGCCGACCTCAGACAGCCGCCATTACAGATTCCCGTCCTCGGTGATATCAAACGATTGTTTTTATCTATAAGACGTCTTCAAGAAGAAAACTTTGGTGATAGTTACACAGATCAAAGCCTAAATGAATTCAACAGTCGGACGGGATCGCCATATAATTTTGTAGGATCCCCGTGGAAATCTAGATGTTCTTTACATCAAAATTTGGATTCCGACTCTGACAATGAAATCATGGAGGAGGAAGTGGCTCGCATCGTCAGCAGAAAAGGGAAATTCTCCAAAAGTCTTGAGCCAGAAATATTTAAGACTCTTTTGAGTTTTCTATATGCTTTTATGGTATTTCTCTTGACGTCTTTTGTGATGGTGATAAGTCATGACCGAGTTCCGGATCCAAGAAAATATCCCCCGTTGCCTGATCTATTTTTAGATAATATACCACTGATGCCTTGGGCTTTTGAAGCCAGTGAAGTTGTATGCAGTTTTCTGTTTGCCATATGGTGCCTCATCTTACTATTTCATAAACACAGGTAAATATCAATGGGGTCTGCACAAAACTATTATAATTTCCAAAAGAGGGACCAGGGCAAAACTATTAAAGGTGCCATTGAGAGAGTGAGAGCAAAACTATTGAAAGTGCCATTGAGAGAGTGAGAGCAAAAATATTGAAAGTGCCAATGAGAGAGTGAGAGCAAAGCTATTATTAGTGCTAGTTAATAGTCAATCTTGCTTGAGCCACCAAATCTATAAATTGAATATTCTTATTAAGCGACCTCTTCTAATACTATGTTGTTAAAAGTCATCAGAATTGTCTCAATGAGATGATTCTATTGAGTTATAACAACATAGGATTGTGAAATCTCGCAATTAAATGCATATTCAATCAAAAAGTATGTTTCTTAGTTTTAATCAAAACATGTATTAAGCGGCTATTTTCTTACATGATCCCTTTTTTGTAGTCCCTGTAGTGGTGGCTTAATACAAGTTTGACTGTATATAAATATAATAAATCAAAAGAAAAGATCCAAATTTATGTTTAATCAATGTTGATGTGCTGTAGAAAAGTTCTCAGACATGCTTATACTGGCTGTTGTCACAATTCTGTGATTATTTTTCAGGTTTATTTTGATGCGCCGAATGTTCTCAATGTCTGGGACGATATTTTTGTTACGATGTGTGACAATGTTGATCACATCTTTGTCAGTACCAGGGCTCCATCTTCAATGTGATCAAAAGGTAACAATCACTTAGCAAAATCAAATTACCAGATGAAGACATTTAGCTTGATCTAATTCCAAGGCTGCTGTCATAGTGCAGATAGTAGCGTGTCAGAATGTCAATCTAAAGATCCCAGGGTTCGATCCCTGATGGTGGCACTTATCCTTTCTGACCCTTTGTGTCTCACCAAAGGGTTGGTAATCGTAGACCTATGTGAGATAGTAGCTGGAGGCTAGGAAAGGATGTAATGGTAGTACTGGTGACAGAAATACCAGGAATCAATTTGTTAGGTTTTCTAGCCACAGCGATATAACTGAAAGATTGTTGAAAGCGGTGTTAAACCCCATTCAAACAAATAAATTAATCCCAATTCCAACGAAGTTGCATGCAATATCTTAAATCAGAATAATTTTATCCTTTATCCAGGAAAACCTGCCTAAATGACAATAATATTGATAATAGACTTAAACTCCAATTCTGAAGGTTCATGTAAAGAGTTTTTGAACCAAATTTGATGCTGCTTCTATTTACAAAAAGAAAGTTTGCCCTGCTAAACAATATATCAAATTGAAGCAGTAGATGAGCACAAACAGTTGAACAACATTAGAGGCCCTATCTCATAACAGAATAGCCAAACCATTATGGAAAAGGGATATTTTGTTCAGAACCAACAACTTCATCACAGCTGGATGAAATTTTCCTAAATTTGATCAGAATGTAGACAAATGTTCCTACAAGGTACTACTACAACCTTAGATATAAATTTCCATTTATTTTGTGAACATACATGTCAAACCAGTTTGGTCTGTTTCTTTTAAATAGATGTAAGGTATGGTGCAACATCTCGCCATAATGTTGTGAAATATTTTCTGTGATTTGTTTCAAATTATAGTTTTTTTAATTCAATGATCTATAGTAATTTACTATATATTTATCATTTTGTGAAATAGAAATTGATATATTGTTAAAGAAACCTTACAGATATATAAATGTTGTGATAACACACAATACCTTTAATATATATACATGTTTACAAATTTAGAATTACATATGTAGTTATAAAATAAAGCAAAATAAATTGCTTGTATAAATACTTTTCAGGTCTGAGTTGTTAAAATATGAGCCAATTCTATCCAACAGTCATGCAGTTGCTTGTTCTGTAAAAATGACCCTTTTCCACAATTTCTTGGCAATATTGCTATAGCTATGACAATCTTATGTTGCTTAACTGATCATGCTCATAAATAATTTCAATTTGATATAAAATATACCTGGACTTACTGTTTTATCTTGGCAAATAAAGTGCTCTTAAACACTTCACATGAACCTTAAAAAAATTGGGGGAAAAAAAATTCAAAATAAGAAAAAAAACATGAGAATGAGCTCCTTTATACCTTTTTATGTAACCATTTTTCCACAAACCGAACTTTTAATGCACTGAAATAAATAAAGTGGGAAACATTGAGAAAACAAGAGAAATTGCTTATTTCAACCAATTTCTCGATTTTTCTCAATGTTTTCTTCAATATTTTGATACGGTAAATTTAAGTCATGTTTAACAAATAACATAGATATAAAGGATCATTTTCAAGGTGTTTTAAAAAATCATTTATGTTTGCATCACAGATACTGTTGTAGAGCAGTTGAGAAAAGTGGAAACAAAGCTGTATTAGATGGTCAATCCCTGTATATTAAATAAATCAATTAAAAAAAGAACATTTCTCTTTTGTAGTTTTTAAACAAGCATTTTAAATCCTCCATCAATTAAATCTGTATTAGAAGTTTGATTTTTCCTTCTGAATTTTTTACTAAAAATTTTATTGATAAAAACAGTTTTGTTCAAATAAGCTAATTGATCTAGATATAACTGAAAAAAAAGAAATGAAAAACTGACTTGAAGACTGTATTCCTGGCAGGTAACATGATGGTTTCTATTCCAGTTTGGAAGTTGGTATGCAAAAATGACAAGAACATATGAGATTTGGACTGGGTTTGGGATGTCTATTCAGGGTGTGAAGTCATGTGGAGATTACATGTTTAGTGGACATACATCCATGATAACACTTCTTAACTTCTTTATCACAGAATGTAAGTAATGTTGTGTTGCCATGCATCCATGATACCACTGCTAATCTGAATTTAGGTAAAGAAGGTTACATGTTTAGCTACATACATCCATGATTTCTTAACTTCTTTATCACAGAGTGTAAGTAATGAAGATTACATGTGTACTGGACAAAACTGGACATACATCTATGATTACACTGCTAAACTTCTTTATCAATGAAAAATACATGTTTAGTGGACATACATCTATTATTTCTCTTTGAAAAATATCAAGAACCAACACTTAGGAATAAAATTGATTTTTACATTTATCAAATATATATATCATGTGTTCTTTTAAGAAAGATCATAAAAGCTTTCTTTTTTTTTGAAGACAAAAAGCATTGTCAATGATGAAAATACATGTAAAGCCTTTGTTTTCCACTGAATGAAGGATAAAGTGATATTACACCAGAACTTATTGTCTTATTATTATCTTATATAACATGGTAAGAAAACATACTGGTTTGTTTTTCAGATGCCCCTAGAAGGATGTACTTTCTAAACACTGTTGCCTGGGTTTCAAACTTATTTGGGATCTTCTTCATTTTGGCTGCGCACGAACACTATTCCATTGATGTTTTCATCGCATTCTATATCACAAGTAGATTATTTCTCTACTACCATACGCTGGCAAATAACCGATCGCTCATGTTACGAGATAAGAGACGGAGGAAGATATGGTTTCCGTTGTTTTCATATTTTGAATCTCAATGTGACGGTATTGTTCCCAATGAGTATGAATGGCCTTTACCATACCCAATATCCCTAAAACAATATTTTGAAAGAAAGGCCAAAAGGCACTGAAACTTTTCTACATATTAGACAAAAAATATGTATAATTATCTATGCTTGTTAAGCTCACCTATTAGTGATTTGCTTTTTGCTGAATGTCAACTACCATATATTTTCCTGACAAATGATGTTTTGATATCTGAGACAGCTGGCCTAGTTGTAGGTCAAGGAATGTGGCCAGCGATTGCTTAGATAGAAGATCACAGCTGTCAATCAAAAAATCAATTGACCAATAAAATCATTCATTTAGATAGGATTGCACTGTTGACAGGATGTATTATGGGATCACCCGTGGCGACAGGCACGTAAGTGGCCTCTACTCTTTTGTCCCGAGCATAACTCTGTCACCTTTTGTCTATTTGACTTGAAACTTGGCAATTATGTTCCCCTCTTAAGTATGGAGTGCAGTGCACAAGAACTGTAATTCTACCTAGATAATTTTTAGCTTGGCTGTTTTTGAAGAAAAACCGAGATATGATAACCTTGGCATCATTTGCATAGGCGTTGGCTTTGGCATGATAAAATTTAACCTTGGTCATAACTTTTGAATGGTAAATCATGGATTCTTCATATTTCACATGATCATTACTTGGGACAAGACCTTTCTGTAGGTACCAAGTTCAAGGTCATTGGTCAAGGTCAAGTTCATTTTTCAAAGTTAACTTTCTGAGGAAACTTTAACCTTTGTCATAATTTTTGAATGGTAAGTCATAGAGCCTTCATTTTATATATGATCATTGCTTTGGCCAAGACCTTTATGTAGGTGCCAAGTTCAAGGTCATCAGTCAAGGTCAAGGTCATTTTCAAGGTCGGATTTCTTAAAAGAAATTAACCTTGGTCATAACTTTTGAATGGTAAGTCATAGAGCCTTAATTTTTTACATGATCATTTCGTAGGACAAGACCTTTCTGTAGGTACCAAGTTCAAGGTCATTGGTCAAGGTCAAGTTCATATTTCAAGGTCGAATTTCTGAAGAAAATTTAACCTTTGTCATAACTTTTGAATGTTATGTCATAGAGCCTTCATTTTTCACATGATCATTGCTTGGGACAAGACCTTTCTGTAGGTACCAAGTTCAAGGTCATCAGTCAAGGTCAAGTTCATATTTCAAGGTCAGCTTTCTTTAAAAAAATTAATTTAGGTCATAGCTTTTGAATGGGAAGTCATACAGCCCTTTATTTCACATGATCATTGCTTGGGACAAGACCTTTCTGTAGATACCAAGTAAAAGATCATCAAATAAGGTCATTTTTCAAGGTCAAATTTGTTTAAAAAATTTAACCTTGGTCATAATTTTTGAATGGTAAGTCAAAGAACCTTCATATTTCAAATGATCATTGCTTGGGACAAGGCCTTTCTGTAGGTACCAAGATCATATATTTGCAATTGCCTAAGAAATAATAAACAGACGAGCGTTGGCACCCGCTTGCGGTGCTCTTGTTTAAGTTATTTCCCTTTGTTGTTTTCATACTTAGATATCTAACAGTGTGACGGGCATATCATGTGACAATTTGCCACCCTGTTGCATTATGTAAACTAACATAATGATAGCTCAGCGCAAAACAGTTGTAGGCAGTTACAATTGTTTCTGGCTGAGCCATCAATATGTTTTCTTGACAAAGATGTGTCAATATTAGAGACAGTTGGTCTTGTTTGAGGACTAATGACATACTACACAGCTAGTAATTGCTCTTTTACTAGTTTCTGTTTTATAATCTTTATTGAAGAATGCAACTGCTTTCCATATTGTGTTCAATAGGAAAATGTTTTTTTACTGATGTATATTGTTAAGGTAGAAGACCTGTGTTAGTTTTGGAATGTTTTGGAAGATATCAACTTTAACTGTGTTAACCAAGGTTTCCTAATGATTTTCATTAGGAAACCTCAGTCAACATTGTGAAAGATCACCAAGTCTGAAAAGTTGCGAAACTATTACGGTTCCACTACCTTTAAAGAAATCATCTACAATAGTTTTTAAGTATTTTAGTCTAGGGCAAATAGTTTTCATCATTCTGTGTAGTGCTTTTTTACATGCATGTTTGAATCACTTTGAATAAAACATTCTTATGTCCTTTGAGATGGGCATTTAAAAATAAGACATCTTTTCATGCATGGATGGTTTTTAATCTTCCGGCTAAATGCAGAGAACTTTTGTCATGGTGTTGAGTACATCATGATTGTATGCATGTATCCGTAAAGTAAGTCTGTTCATAAACCTTTTCTTCAAAGATCTTCTTTCATGAACTTATGGGTAATTTTCAGCTGATATCAGCAGAAAAGATTGATTGGGACCCTATTCATTATTCAAAAATTATTCATTTGAATGTATGTGGTCCATAAATATTGGCATAGCAGGTAGGAATTATATTCACTCTGAAATTTAAAAAAAAAAAATCTTGTCCTTCGGTACCCCTTTTCTATTTTTCTATTTCTAAAGTAGCTGCCATTGTAGGGCAGTTGGTTGCACATCAGACCGTTGATCTTGAGGTCTGGGGCTCAAATCACGACCGCATCACTCATCCTTTCCAACTATTTGTCTCCCACTAATGGGTTGATAATTGTAGATATATATGGGATAGCAGCTGGAGGCTAGGAAATGATGTAATGGTATTACTGGTGTTAGAAGTACAAAGAATCCATTGTTAGATGCACCAGCCTCCTTAATATTATTTAAAGCTTGTTGAAAATGGTGTAAAACCCCATTCAAACATAAATTCAAGGAAAAAAAATATAGTAAAGGTTTCCATTCGTCATTCCGTATGCACTTGTCTGGAGTATATCAAATTATCATAGCTATCATTTGTGATTGAGGAGTAGTGCAGTGCAAATTAAACACAACTTCCCTGCCAAATGTACTTGACCCATTTTGATTTGGCAACACAGGGCTTATTTTCATATGGAATCTTCAAACATCTTCTCTATCCAATCCATTTAGCTGATTTCAAATAAAATTTGGCAGAACCAAGGAGAGCAGGTAAGCGATGTAGGACCATCATTGTTTTTCTTTACAAACATTTTTGTTTGTAAAATTGTGAAGGTTAGAGCCAAATACTCATGATATGTACCATTAAAGTCAAGGTTATTAGTTCTTGACAAGCATATTGTATTATTATACAAAAGGGGATCAAGACTAATTTCATGTTGATGAAGATTTTATAAGTTGGACCAAAAACCAAATAATTTGTTTCATACAATTTCCATTGATTATGTAGTCGGGTTGAGTATGAGTATATGGGCTGTTTGAACTACCTCAACAATTAAGATTCTTCTGCTAGTCTTTTAAATTCAAGATTATCAACTATCAAAATCACTTAACAACCACCTCATGTGGGTTATTTATGGTGGCTGCCAAATGTAATCAGCTGATAAAAATTCAACTCTGTCAAGATTTGAACCGGGAACCTGTCTCCCAAGGTGAATCCTCTACCGTGTGTCTATAAAGCTTGCTTATATGGCAAGGCAGAATAAATACTCCTTATACACAACCTGGCTACAATTATACAATAGTTTATATAGTTGTATCTTATTAGTGTTTACAAAGTAAATATGCTTCCCTAACAAAATTTATAAAAAATGTTTTAAATGAAGAGGGTATTGCTATGAAATTTTGTCAGATTGTTACAGAAGAATTGTCACCAGAAACTATTTTATAGGAATACTCAGTTGTCAGATAGAAAATTCATGATTAAGAGGCATTATTTATTCCAGAAAAGCTATCAATACATACAGGTATTACTTTCTGATTAACGGGAAGGTCTACAAATTCTTTGTGAAAATTTCTTTAAAAAAAAAAAATCATTGAAAATCAACAATTATAATTGATTACTTTAAGTTCAATTACAAATGGGTGAAAACTGAAGTTATTTGGGATAGGCCATATTGAATGTGGAGAGGAAAACTGAACTCTGCCTCATTGTACATGTTATACGACTTAAGGTAGTGAACCCGTAATAATGCAGCAATGTTTCGGAAGAAATGAACTTTAACAGTGTTAACCAAGGTTTCCTAATGATTTCAGTAGGAAACCCCGGTCAACATTGTGTACAATCATGAGTTCTGAATTTAATATTTGTAAAAAATCATGTTTAATATAACATTTGTTCAATAACTATTCATACGTGCTGTAGTGTATAGGCTTTGCTTCCCTACAGTCATATTGAATGTACTGATGATAACATAATTTTAGAAACGTGTTAAATGTTTTATTGAAAAACTTGGAATTAATTCAAAATTTTGTTGAATGCTGTATCTATAAGAATACGAATATGAGGCTTTGCCCAATATTTATCTGTTATTAGGTGTCTCATAAATTTAGTATGTCATGACCACTCGTTAAATATCGTCTCGCTACAGTGTTTTGGCACTTGGGCTCATTGCTCAAATTGCAGTTCAAAACATAAGGTATATAGAGCTAATCGTTTGTCTCATAGGAGGACGTCTTGTCATTTGTAACATGTATTAAATTGGGATCATGTTATTTTTTACCTTTTGAAAAAAGGTTGTAAATTATTTTTATATTATTTGTGTATGGACTTTTTATTGTTATAAGTTTACTGCCAAGATATGGCATTGCTATTGTTGACATATTTTATTTTTGTGGATAATTTTTGTGCCATTTAGTTGTAAGTTATTTTTATTGTATTTTCATATTGTTGGTAATCATAAATATTTGGTCAATGAAAATACATGTATATATCACAGACCATTGGTTAATCAATACTCTGTCTCTCTTTTGATTCATTGTCCGGTTTGTTTGTGCATAAAATGTCAAGTACTGGCCATTGCTTTTGACTTCCTATTTAGCCTTTTTTCCTACTGAATTTAAATTGAGATCAAACTCTCTGTCAATTTTTAGGTCTTTCAGCCTTATTGACTCAAGTTTTTCACAATTGAGATGTAGACAGAAGGCTGTGTAAGCCAAATCAGGAGCCTATTTTCTTAAACTTCTTATGACAAAATTAATAATATGTCAAAATCACAAATCATACCCTTCATATTCATTCATTGTTAGATTCTGCCTTGCTATATCTAATTGGAATCATCTTTAGAAGATGATTTCAATGAGATGATGCATGGCAGAATTCCATATTTATTTATTACTGAAGAAGCAACTTTAATTTTTGAGTTGTCACAAAAAAATGATCATTAGATTTTTTGTAAAACAGGCCTCAGAATGTCGAAGCTTTGTGTACAGCAGGAAAATCTTATGAATAGCAGAAGATTGGTTAAATATTCATTTGTTGTAGAAAGGTTTTCCATGTATCAATTTCAAGTTTATCTGTAAATCTTAGGTATTGCTAAAGCTTCGATGTCCTGATACATAAACAAAACTCATGTCCTCTATCAAAAAAGCAACCTATACTAAGGGTAATAACATACATCATAAAACAGGGCCAATAATGATCAAACTTAAGGGGAAGGTCAATTGAATGAGGTTCTATAAAAGTTTTACTACATTTTGAATTATTGAAAAAGAAAAACAAACTTATGACATGGTTAACAAAGTATTAATTTCAAAGAAAATTTCTAAAACTTTTCTTCTCCAGTTCCAGAATTCATATGATCTTCATGATTTTGCAAAGAGCATCAATTCATGGAAAAACATTAAATTGAGGATATTGAGTTATCATGGAATAGCGAATTTATTAAAATGTAATCTATAAACAAGAAAAAACGAGGCTGAACCAAATTTTTATTATTCCCCGCCGCTTTGGCAAAGGGGATATAGTAATGGTCTCTGTCTGTCATTCCATTATTCTGTCACTCAACTTGTCTGGAGCATATCTCCTTAAGTATAAAAGCTATCAACCCAAAACAGGTGGATAGATCTCATGGAGGAAAAGTGCAATGCACTAGAACAACAACTCTAGCTTGCATAATTTGGAGTTATTGCCCTTTGTTATTTTAACTCTTACTCTTTTGTCGGGGGCATATCTCTTAAAGTATAATTGCTATTAATTTGAAACTTCATAGGTGGATAGTTCTTATTGAAGAGAAGCGAAGTGCACAGTAACTATAACTCTTGCTTGCATAATTTTGCATTTATTGCTCATGGTTATTTTAAAGACTTAGATTTTGTGGGGGGCATATCTCTTAAAGTACAAAAGAATCCTTAATCTATTAGGCTTCAGTTTACTATCAAGCTTTCATGGCGGGGGATGGCCATGTCCATCATGGCTCTTGTTTGTTTTAGATACAAGTTAAATAAATTCAGTATTTAATGAGCACAAATTTGATATTCTATTTATGATATATTTCTATATATGACCTAAATTATTGCGATAAATAGATATTTGAAATTTGTGAATTCAAGTTATTCTGCGAAAACATTTTAATGCCCTTTGCCAATTGAATTCATGAAATGCATTATGACATCATTTTCACAACAAAGATACAATGTTGCTATATGTTCCTAGCTCATTTGCATAGTTATTCCACTAATGCAATAACACCCCTTAATCAAAAATATTTGATAGGTTATTTTACTCTGGCAATGTAGGTCATATTATAAACATTAGTATTACTATAATCATGACTCTTGTTTGCAATTGTAGACTGTAGACTTTAATGAAAAGATTGTGCAATGTACACAACTCTACCCTTTGTAGTAAAAATATCGAGTGAAAAGGAGAATTTGCTTGTAACAAGCATATTCCTTTTTTCCACAATATTTTCTTTATCACAGCAATACAAAATCCCAGGATGGTATAAGAATATTGATACTGCATATGGACTATTTACAAGTTAACAATGAGTCTTGATTTTTCAAAGTGAATGTATTATGTTTGAAACTAAATCTTAAATGAAATAAAAACTAGAAAGCCATGAATGGCTTGAGTCGCTCCACAGGCTTGAAATTCTTGTAAAGGCAAATAAATGTTTTGACTAGATTTTTAGATATTTGGAGTTCTACTGATGTTGAAAAAGATTTTCAAAGTTTCTTCTATATAACAGATAGAGAAATGACCTCTGCTATTGAAAGACATATTTTTCATCAAATCAAAATAATTTTTGGCTGCATGATAATGGGTCACCCAAAGATCATACCAAAAACGTTTGATTGATATCCATCAGTTACATTCTGAGAAAATGTTTTTCATAGTTTCCACTATTTAACATATTGAGAATTGACCTCCACCCATAAAATGTATATTTTTCATCCAATCAAAATAATTTTTGGAACATTGATAAAGGGTCACTCAAGGATCATTCCAGTGAAATTTAGTTGATATCCAAAAATCAGATTCTGAGAAAATGATTTTCAAATTTTCCGCTATATAACATATAGAGAAATGACCTCTGTCCATAAAATGCATATTTTTCATCCAATCAAAATAATTCTTGGTACACTGATAAAGGGTCACTCAAGGATGATTCCGGTAATTTGGTTGATATCCATCTGTTACATTCTGAAAAAATGATTTTCAAAGTTTCCACTATATAACATATAGAGAAATGACCTCCGCCCATAAAATGCATATTTTCCATCCGATCACAATGATTTTTTGTAGACTGGTAAAGGGTCACCTAAGGATCATTCATGTAAAATTTAATTGGTATCCATTGATTAGAATCTGAGAAAACTCACTTTTTACCATATTTGGAAATTAGCCACGCCCATTAAATCCATGTTTTTCATTGGATCAAAATTTCTTGAACAACTTTGAAAGAGGGTCACCCAAGGATCATTTCTGTGAAGTTTGGTTGAAATCCATCCAGTAGTTTCTGAGGAGAAGATTTTTAAAGAAAAGTTTACGACCGGACGCACGGACGGACGGACGCACGACGGACACAACACCATGACAATAGCCCCAGTGGCTTTCAGCCAGTGGAGCTAAAAACTTCCTCTGAACATTTTATGTTTTGAGAAGAATTTTTTGCCAAGCAAATAAGGACGACACTAGGATGGCCTATTCATTATCAATATTATTTGCAAAAATTTTGCTTAAATCTTCAATATCTCACACGATCAGTTATATTGTCAATCTACAGAATTGACAATATAAGTAATTATGAGGTCAGTAATGAAGATTGTTAATTAAAATATGACCTACGTTGCAGGAGTGAAATATCCCCGTTGAATATTTTTGATACTACACTGATGTTATTACACTAGTGGAATAATTGCGCAAATGGGGGAAGAACATATAACAATGTAATATATATTCGATGTAAAAATGATGTCATAATATATTTGATGACGTCAAATTGCAACCAGTGCTATATTTTTTGCGGAATGACTTGAATCGATTAATTTCTCAATTTCCTCAATTTATCGCAAAAAATCATGTCATATTATAAATAGACTATTAAATTTGTGCTCATTGAATACAGAATATATCAAACTCATCATCAAAAAACAGATAAAAATGCGGTAAAGCCTCGTTTTTATCTGCTCATAGATGACTTGTTTAATAAATTTCAGTATCAAATGGCCACTCATTCAATATCCTCTAATATAATTATGCAATATTATAAGCAATAATGATTTTGTTAAGGATACCTTTTATGTTTTGTTATTCATGACAATCTTTTATATTCATGAAGTTTTTGATATTGTAATGCAATCCTGTGATTATAAAGTTATGCTGTAAATGAACAAGTCCATGTCAGTAAAGTGTAAGGAAACACAAAGTTTATTTGTAATTTTCTTGAAGTTTGTGATATTGTAAATTATGTCTGTGATTATAAAGAATTGCCTAACATGAACAAATCTTTGTCAATAAAGTGTGAGGAAACACTAAGTTTACTTGTCATTATTGAAGTTTACCTCCAGGGAATAAATGTTGGTATAACCCATTACCAAACAACAACAATTTAGACTGGTCCAATTTTAAATAAGTTGCAAACTGCAATTTTTAGTTGATAAATATTTGCCTTAAGTAAAGAAATGTGTCATTAAAGTGAGACATTTTGATGAATAGAATAGTGTATCTGAGGACTGAGTTAATTACAAATCAATGGCTCAGCGCAAAACAGATGTTAGGGCCTATAATTTGGTCCTTATTGGACAAATTGTTATTTGACAATGGGCACATGAGGTGGGGTCCATTCTAGGGATCAGCTTAGTGCTTTGTTAAAGTTTTGGGTAAAACTATAATATCTGTTTGATTTATACTTAAACTTTTGCTTTGAAACTTTACACATGCTTCTGTGATGATAATATCAGACTCAAGACGAAAATTATTCCTCTTAAATTGAATTTAGTGGAACTTTTACCCTTTCCGGACTTAAAAATTCTTGCTTAAGATTTTACATGCAACTGTTGAATATCTATTATACTTTTGTTTCAACTCAAGCTATTGCTTAGAATCTTTGCATATGTTCCTATGACAATAGCATCAGCTTCTGGGCAAATATTAATTACAGTGACATTTATTGCAATAAAATTTTAATCCTTTTTGGACTTGTAAATTTTTGGTTAAATTACTAACAACTATTGTATACCTGTAATATGTTTGTTCTCACTAAAGCTTATGCTTGGAAAGTTTCATCATAATTCTATGACCATAATACATTGTACTAGCCTCTTGACAAAGCTAATTACTTCAACATTTAATTAGAAACTTTAACCCTTATCAGTTCCTAATATTCTTGGTTACGTATTTTTTTAAAAAAAACTTTGGTTATACATCAAAAATATCTCTTCCCATCTAAGATATTGCTTAAAGACTTTGTACTTCCTACTATTCTGTGACTATTTTATCAACCTATTGGCAAATTTTAATTACAGTGACATTTATTGCAATGAAATTTTAACCCTTTTCAGACTTAATCTTAGATAAGGTGTTATGTGCAAGAGTCTCTCTCATTGTAATTGTATTACTGACCTGAACCTTTGCACACGAGTTACATTTATTTTTGTTGATTTTTATTCTTTAAGGTAGTGGACCCATAATAGTTCTGCAACGTTTGGGAAGTAATCACTTTAACAGTGTAAACCGAGGTTTCCTAATGGTTTTCATTATGAAACAACGGTTATCATTGTGAAAGATCTGGTGAGAAATGACGCAGTACTATTACTGGTCCACTACCTTAATGGAATCTTTTGGAATGTGTACATTAATTCACTCAGAATAGTAAAGTTTTGCTGTCCTTTAACATCTTGTTAATTTGTAGGGAAAGAAATATTACTGTTATAAATGTACTATGTGTTGACCCTTTAATGATAATATTCTCTAGCCATTGATCTAAAATTGCATGTAACAGTTGTTATGGATTTTGTTTTTGTTACTTAACAAAGTCCTTAATATATAATTGTGACCCATCATGCAAAAAGGACCATCTGGGATCGCCATAAAATAGATATTTGTAAAAGAGATTAGGTTAAGCATAGGTCAACCAGAGGTCGACTTTTACAACTTCATATACAGCAAAGCAGAATGATCATTCTAGATTCAGAAACTCTTCTGACATGTGTCAACACTTTTACACAGTACCCAGATGGTCCCTTTTTGTCCAACAGGTCACAAATATCTCTGCAGTAAACCAAATACATTTAAACATTTTAGACAAGTCCAAACTGAAAGAGGTTGTAGAAAATATTTAATTAAGAGATGAAGAGAGTAATTATTGATTTCAAGGAGGTATGAAATTAAAAGGCTAATCACACAGTATGAATATGCAAAGCCTATTCATACATGAGTTTGATAATGTTTTTAGTTTCATAACTCTATGAAATCAACAAATACTCTTTTTATAATTGTCATAATTGAATTCAATTTCATGAAGCATAACTTGTAAAGATTATTCATAAAGAATCAGGGCCCAAGGTTATAAAACTTTTCTCAGGCTCAACTGAGAATTTTCTCAAATTTTAAATTTATATAAATGTATGAAAATAAAAGAAAATATTAATAAGTTGTTATTCATAACAACTTATTAGTATTATCTTTTATATTAATACATTAAATTGAGTATTAAAACAGAGTTATGGCTTTAATCTTAAATTGAAATTTGAGAAAATTTTGAATTGAGAATGAGAAGTTTTATAACCTCAGACCCTGATTTCTTATGTGACTACATTGTGCAGAAGCTTACAAAATAGCTGCATAGTCAAAATTGTTTTCATTTGATAATAAAGCCAATTTTAGGCCAATCAGAATTCACGAAATCTTGATGGACACAACTAAAATTAAATTATAATTGATTAAATTCAAGTATTAAATATTGATTGTGGGAAATGAAGAAATATCTCATACGACTTGGCTTAAAAACTGTGAGATACTGGGGAATTGGTTATAAAAATTTGGTTAACATAAAGATTGAATCCAGAATCCCTCTCTGTTTTTAATGCCTCTTAATCCATAGGTCAGAGGCTTATTGTATTAGCCCTGTCTGTCCTTTGTTCCCCCCAAAAAACTTTAAAGTTCATCATAACGTTTGATTGGAAAGTGATAGAGTCTTCATATTTCTCATGTGTATTGCTAGTGAAAATACCTTTCTGTTGGTACCAGCTTAAAGGTCATCAGTAATGGCCAAGTTCACTGTCAAGGTCAAATACATGTCTATGTATGGCTGTAACATTGAATGGTAAGTGATAAAGTCTTCATTCTGCACATTTGTCATTGCTTGGGTGACAGGCGCCAACTTCAAGGCGATTGATCAAGGACATATTTTAAAGGTCACGGATTTTCAACATAAAGATCTTTAAAATTGCCTATATCTTTTGAAGAGTAAGTGATAGAGTCTTCATACTTTCAATGAGTATTGATTGTGACAGTACCTTTCAGTTGGTAACAATTCCAAGGTCATTAGTGATGGTCAATGTCATTTTTGAGATCAATTATGTGTAGAATTTGAACTCACATTGGCCATACAATTAAATGGTAAATTATACTTCACATAAGTACTGCTTGTTACCAGACTTTTCTTTTGGTACTAACTTCAAGGTCATTTTTAAAGGTCAACAGTTTTCAACATAGAAATATTCACATTGGCTACAACTTTTAAATGGTAAGTGACTGAGTTTTCATATTTCACATGTGATTTGATTGCGACAGTGCCTTTCTATTTGTACCAATTTCAAGGTCATCAGTCAAGGTCATTTTTAAAGACCAAATATAATCTAAAATGTCAAATTTAACATTTAAAATTATTTGGATATGATTGGTGATAGAGTCTTCATATTTCACATGTGTATTGCTTGTGACAAGGTCTTTACATAGATAACAAAGAGAAGGTAAACAGCAAAGGTTAAGATCATATTTTGAAGGTTACCTGATTTCAATAAAAAAACTAATATTGTACATTACTTTTGACTAGGAAATGATAGTCTACAGAAAAGCTTGAAAACACAATGAATACCAACTCACATTTAGTGCATCCAGAGTTTTGAGCACTTTGATTTTGCTAAGATTTTTATTCAGTATGACAAGGGTTGACATCATCTTCTCCTGGACATCTGGGCTGGCTTCAATTTAAAGATTCTGGTTAACATAACACTATGGATAGCAACATTTCAATATAACAAAATGTTGGGCAAACTTTCAAACCCAATGAACTCATAGGCATGGATTCAGTTGCATGTACATTTCGAAACCAAACCAAAGGCTGTCTAGAGACAACTTGATTGATGACTGGTTTAGCCTTCTTTCAAAATACAATAAACAGCTTCGAAGTTTTATATGTGTTTTATTCTCATATGAAAATGATACATTAACATGAAAGATGTTGCTATTAATATATGAATGTTTAATAACAATTATGAGTATAGCCTAACATTCAGAAAATTGTACTTTTGTCTTTGTTTAAGAACATGAAAAAGAGCACATGAATGCTGGAGAGTGGATAAAATTTTGGAGATTGGAAAAAAAATCTTAGCAAATAGGGGCAATCATCCCCTTTGACTGTATAACTAGTTCTTCTGATAGTGAATATATATTGAATGTTTCAAGTGAATGTCTTCAGAAATACCAGAAATGTCAGAAAATGTAAGGACACGTCATGGTAATTGTTCCAAAGAAAACTGGATCATTAGTCAAACATGGAATGGCAATAGAATCGATAGATGAAAATAAATATGTCATGAGCATCTGAGAAAGTGATAAGCAGGATTAATTTTTTGATGCCCACTGCTGTTGTTACGAGTTTTGTTAAATGTAACCAAACATTATTTTCAAATACAGTTTTCTAAATTATGTTTTAAATCATGATACAGTTATAACTAGGAATTTGTTTTATTTCATATGCAATTAACTGAATTGGTTATCTCAATTTCAAACATCTCAATGGGTTCAGTGCCAAACTTTTGTAACTTTAGTGCCTATAAATATATAGGTACTTACAATAGTTTTACGCTGAGCCCTTGATCTGACTTATAAAATTGAGAAAAAATTCAAATTAAAGCCTTAATAAAATACTGTGGTTTTATTCAATGTATTCTTCAACTTAATGAATTATTTCTCCAAGAGAATGCTTTTGTACAAAAGTTGATTTTATTCTGTTCTAAAAGATATAAAAGATGGAAAAATGGATGAATGAGAAATGATTATATTCTCTGCCAACATGGAAACAAAGAATGAGTAGAAAAACATGATGGAAATTGTGATATTGTTCTAGCTTAAGTATAAAGTCATTTAAATTCTGAACTGTTTAAAGAGAAAGAACACGATTAAAAAAATATTTTTGAATCAAATCGAACAGATAAAAGTTAAGACTAGCTTTAACTACTCCAGATTGAAGATCTTACAAATTCAAAGTGAAACTATCTCCGTGTTGTTTTCATATCTTATCACAAACAGAAAGTCTGCAAAAATTCCATTATCTGTAAATCAAATAATATTACAATTATTTCAGTAAGACGGGTCCAATGAGTACACAAAACATAGGGCTTAGATGAGTTAAATTGCCATCACCCCCTATCATCTGAAGCCCTCTCCTTAAAAATATGACTTATTATAGCATGATGGTGCAAAACACATATATGAAATAAGAACATGGAACTTTATAATCAATAAATTTCATTTGTTTATTTGTTTTACTGTGTACACAGATAGCTCCACCCATTTATGAAGATTTTGTCATCTTTAGCAGGAATGTTGATGCTTTTGATGTCTTATAACCCACATGCTAAATGACACACTTTGTTTTCCGTGAAATTCTCCTAATGTCATAATCATTACTTATTTATAAATTTTACATCCAGAAAAATGTCATTTTACTATTTTACAACCAGAAAAGGATAAAAAAAAAAAAAATTCAAAATCGAGATAGTGTTTTAGTGGATATAATTTCTTTTTTGCATTGATGTGTCCATGAATAAAGTCTGATGGGGGAGGAGTTATATGAAAAGCAAAATCCTTGGACTCCGCCCAAGGATTTTACCTTTTACATATAGCTTCTCCTCCATTAGACTTTATTCATCAACACATTAAACACAAAAATGAAACTATGCCATAAATATTTGATACCCATGAGACATTCCCAATTTTTACTCATCTATGCCAATAGAAGATTTAGACAATCCCGTGCATCCATACAGTCTGATCAGAACCTGAGCTACTGGTATACTTCGTTTGATTTATCCAAGATTCCATGTAAACAATTATGAACACAACAGTTTAAGATGACCTGCAAAGATTGTAATTCATGTGGATGACACGGTTGGCCAGTGCTTCCTAAAAGTGTGTCATCAATGATTGTTTTTTGGTAACATTAGACTGCCTTAAATTAAATATTTCCACTACCAATATCTTACCGATATATTAAAATATTTATGGCATTCGCTGTAAACGTCTTATGGCTGTGAAATAAAACTTTGACAGAACACAATGAAACTCAGATTTTCTCTTCTTCTCACAATAAACTCATATAAATCACTCCTGTAAAGACAGAATGTTGTCGTTGGGTGACCGTAACCTCGTAACTCTAGCTTATTTAAGTTCTAGTAAAGAGGTTTTGTTTGCACAATAAACAATGTAAGATAGGCCTGATTGTTGATAGACTTGAGCTTGTTCCCTTAAATTGGTCCCTCTTCCTGTCTAATCCAGTGGCCAATCATCATCTCTCCACAGGTTGAACCTCGTCAATGTATTTTATCACAGATTGAGCGGCGTCTTTAACCTTGGCATCATCATGATTGGACAATTTCTTGACAACATCGGCTATACCAGAATTGACTAGCTCTTCACGAAGATTAGCTGAAAATTAAATAAAATTAAACTTGACTCTTATAATTGGGTAGATTAAGTGGACCCGTAATAGTTACGCAACAATTTCAGAACTCATGATTGTTCACAATTTTAACCCAGATTTTCTGATGCAATCAATAGGAAACCTCAGTTCACACTGTTAAAGTTTATGACTTATGAACCTTTGCTGAATCATCATAGGTCCATAACCTTAAACTAAGAAATTTTGTTAGTAGACCTACAATTTATAATTAAGGGTGTGTTCCTCTGCAGTGAAGATAAATACAAAAATTGTAATTGATGAGGATAGGGCTCCCAAGCAAAGTTAAGGCATATGAAACAAGAGGACTATGATGGTCCTAGATCACTCACCTACGTCTCTTTGACCCCTGGGACATCACATTAATTAAATAGGCAGTTGTCAAAAAGGAGATAATTTCTACATAAGATCATTACCATTGAATGTTTTCAGCCAAGAGCAAGACAGATATGCCTTTTCGCTCTTTGATTCTATGTAAAACGGGATGCACCCGAGTGGAGCCCAAATGTGACCCCAGGGTCTTGATATAAACAAACTTAGTAGAGGTCCATTAGATGGTGCTAAAAACTAAATATGAAAGCTGTCTGCCTTCTGGTTTCAGACAAGAAGATTTTTGAAGATTTTCATTTTTGTTTTACCCTTTGTGCTCAGAACAGCTAATAGGGATGCACCTGAGCAAAGCACAAATATAACCCCAGGGTCTTGATATGGACAAACTTGGTAAAGACCCATTTGGTGATGCTACATTCAAAATATAAAAGCTGTTTGCCCTCTGGTTGCAGAAAAGAGGATTTTAAAAGTTTTTCGCTCTTTGATTCTATGTAAAATGGGTTGCACCCAAGCGGAGCTCAAATATGATCCTAGGGTCTTGATATGAACAGACTTGGTAGAGGTCCACTAGATGATGCTACATACCAAATATGAAAGCTGTCTGCTTTCTGGTTTCAGAGAAGAAGATTTTTGAAGAAATTCACATTTCACCCTTTTTGTTAAGGGTAAAGGGAAAGTGACGGGTGGATTTCATTTATTTGAACAACATTGGTAGAGCTTGACCCAAGGAACATCCCTGCCAAGTTTCATCAAGATTGGCCTACTTGTTTAGGAGGAGAAGATGTTTAAAAAAATTATGGATGACAGATGACAGATGACTGACGACTGCGCCGGACATTATACGATCACAATAGCTCACCTTGAGCACTTCGTGCTCAGGTGAGCTAAAAAGGAACCAATTTAATTAAACATAAAACAACAAGTCAGTCAACTTAAACTGTGTTGTCATCACCAAATAAGAAACATATACATGTATGTGTGGTTATTACAAAGACATTGCTTGAAGACCCAATTTTACACAGGTGCCTTTATTCCAGAACATGGTCATCCATCAAAGATATAAGAATAAATCAACTTTCTGGTTGGACAAGATGGTTTTAAACCCAAACAGGATTTCAAGTTATTGTTATTAAGGTAGTTGACCTGTAATAGTTACGCAACATTCTGGACCACATGTTCTTTCACAATGTTGACCGAGGTTTCCTAATGATAATCATTAGGAAACCTCGGTTAACACTGTTAAAGTTCATTAAAGTTCATGACTTCTGAAACCTTGGGCAACTTTTACGGGTCAACTACCTTAAATCTAACAACATTCATGTGTACAAGGTACAAATACATGTTGATGGCTCATTGGGAACAGCTGGAACTGCCTATAAACATATTGACAGTTACAGCTCTTTCAAACTGAGCCATTGCTGTATTATAAATAGTAGTATGATAAGTAGCAGAGTAGTATCTAGGACTTTATACACACTCAGGAGACAACTGAGAATATATATGATATGGGCAATATGAGAACTGTGACAAAAGATGAATGCCCTCCGTCTACTCCCTTTTTATGATTTGAGTGTTGGTGAATGATCAAACATTGTAACTATAGCTTGAATAAGCTGTAGTTTTGATGCTTTGATCATTTATGGACGATGTTGAATAAGCTGTAGTTTTGATGCTTTGATCATTTATTGATGATGTTTTTCAACATGGGGTTATTTCTTTTACACACTTGCATAAATTGCTTAATGGGAGTTACGCCCTTGAGTAGTATGCCTTATTGGGATGAGCAGCTGGAGGAACAAATATTATAATGTGGTTGTACTGTTGTAAGAAACAAAAGGAAACCATTGGTAGTTGCACCAGCTGCCTCCATATAATTGCAATAATGTAGAAAATGTGTAACCGAGTTACAAAACAGTATCTTCTGTCAAAATTAAAACTGTTTCTACCATGCTCTGTTTTTTTGCTAACTATTTAACCATCTTTCAGTTTATTGCAGAAATGTTTTAATATAGTCAAACTAAAGTTGCAAACTTAGGTTGCCCTTAGCCAATTAATTTCATCTTTGTAAATAGACTGATTGATTATGAATAGTGAGTTAATTTCAAATATTGACCGATAAGCAGCTTTAATGTAATTACCTAAACTGTAAATGCAAGAAAATTTTCAAAGACACATCCTGCCATAGCAACAATTACAATAAGGTAACATTAACACTAGATCAAAGTGAAACACAAAACACAGCAAAAGGGTGAAAGTAGAAAAGTAAATGCCAAAATCACATTAAAATCTGTGTTGTCTGTGATTCCTATTTTACATGGGCCTATTTGATAGAAAAATACATCCGCTGGTCTCCAGCCTTAACAAGACATAATGGTTATTTTGCTGTCACATTAACCGGGGGATGTGATGTTTAATTGCTTGACCAATAACAAGGAAGAAATAACAAGCCCTGCGTTCAGGATGATAACATTAGCAAAGCGTTTTCGAAATGATACCCCACTTTGCTTGTACATGTATGTGCACGTGCAAAGCGGAGTATCATCTCAAAGCGCTCACAAAACGTTTTTACATCCTGAACACAGGGATTGTTAATTTTAAATAGCATGCTGAAGATACATCAGCAAGATGTCGTCGACAATTCCAAGGCAATGCATCACCGAGCTACTGTAAAACTACAAATGATTCTGCACAATTTAAGTATGCAAGGTTTGTGATTGGGATGAAAACCCAAATCTAAAACCACGCATATGGCCCACTTACCATAAAAACGCCAACCTTTTTTGCATTTGTAAATTTTGTTCAGACAGACTAAATAGTAGACAAAATATATGCATCTCTGTCAAAAGTTTAAATCAATGTTAAGCGTATACATCAAACTACATTAAGATAACTAACTTGAGAGTAATTTGTTTTGTGATGACTATGAGATCAAAAACGAGAATTAATTTATTGTGTCATGCTTTTTTATAATGATCTACAATCACAGTTGTTTAGATAGATACTCAATATTATTTCATCGCTAGATTTAACAATTACTCAATATCAATTTATTGATAGCTCTCAGAGAAAAGTATATCCTTTGTGCGCATCAGAATTGCTATATTCACAGGTACAGTTAATAAGGGGTAAATCTAATCTAAAATCTCAATTTCTCACTGAAACCCTATGTTGTGGGTACTCATTTGAATCGTCTTGATGAGACGATTCCAATTAGTACCCATAATATTTCGTTTATGTTAATAATACTGAAATACCTTGATCGTAAATCTAAAATACCCCCTCTATCTGTAGCTCTGTATATTCACAGATTCTTTCAAGCTGTAGATTTCACGTTTTGGTTGTGTCAAAAACAATGTATCAAAAGGAAAGATACCCGTAGATTAATCTGATAGTATTGCTGCAGTTTGCCCCATGTGCCCACTCTGCAATGTGCAACACTTACTAATTGACTTCTTCAGTATTTTACAGAATGTGCAATGTTCATGCTTATTCTTCAAACCGGATTCTATCAAAATGGTGAAGAAAAGGAATGTAAAATTCTTATCAAAAATGTATCTCATCACAAATTCTAACATCTACAATACTATATATTTAGAAACCATGCTAAAATCAAGGGTTATGGTCATGTTCAGAATCAAGAACAAAAATCAAGGGTTAAATATACCGTACAAACATATAGGGTCAAATTATTTCTGGCCAGATCCTATCCAGGCATAGACTGGTCCCACTAAAAGGCTTTTTTGATAATCGATATTGGGATCAGTCTAAAAATTGTAGACTGCTGTTTGAGAGGTTCTCTGAAAAAGCACGAAAACAATAACTGCCCATGGCCAGAAATGACTTGGCTCTTATTATCTTTATTGAATGAGTGTAAAAATATAGTTATGTGATCCCCCAAACCACACATTATGTAACATTTCAATAAATTTAAGTCAATTAACAAAACAACAGTAAAAAGTAAACATACTCTATCTTATTAAGACATATTTACATTGCTACAAAATCAGTACAAATTACATTTACAAACAATCAAATTCAAAAGAAAAGATTTAACTCTTGTAATGCTGAACCTGAAATATTCATGTGCATCATTCCCATATGAGCAGATCTTAGTCCATACCGTCTGAAAAATCCTTAAACACCTTTAAAAATGATAATTCATTATAAACACTGACTCACAATATGTGCATCCAGTCAATTGAGCACTCTGGTTTTATGCAATGTAACAATGCAAGGTTTTCATTCAGCATTACAACTAGAGGTCCAAGAGGGCCTGAATCGCTCCACTACCACTAAGCTTTTATAAAATCTAGCAGATAATCATAAATTTTACAAGAAGGCGCTTTTTCAATGACATGGAATAATATTTCCAAGCAGCTTTATTATGCCCTAGTCATATGGTTAGTAAAGTTTTATTTCACAAAAATCTGTCAACAAATACACACGTACAAGTTATGATAACAAGAAATATTGCATTACAAAAGCCGCCTTTTCAATGACGCAGCATCAAATCTCCCAAAATCAAAGAAAATTGATAGAGCATGTCTTGAGGATCATTCTTGTGCAGTTCAGTTGAACCCTGACCATAAGATTTAAAGAAGAAGATTTTTATATTTCATCATATGGTACCTTTTTTCAGTGACTCTACAGTCCAAAGAGACCATGTCAACAGCCCTAACAGATTTTAACAAAGAAAACCAAATGAGCATGTTCTAAGCATTATTTCTGTAAAGTTTGGTTACATTCTGAATCATACTTTCAGAGAGGAAGTCTTTTTATATTTCATCATATGGGACCATTTTTCAGTGATGTGGCAGCCCTTAGAGCCCATGTCAAAAGCCCGACCAGAATTTTGAATTTAACAAAGAAAACCAAAAGAGCATGTTCTAAGCATTAATTCTGCTAAGTTTGGTTAAATTCTGAACAGTACCTTCAGGGAGGAAGACCTTTTTCAGTGATGTGGCAGCCCTTAGAGCCCATGTTACCAGGCAAATAAGAATTCTACGAACAAATCTAAAAGAGCATGTTCTAAGCATCATTGCTTTGAAGTTTGGTTGAATTCTGAATGGTACTTTCACAGAAAAAGATTTTTATATTTCATCTTATGGGACCATTTTTCAGTGATGTGGCAGCCAATAGAGCCCATGTCATTAGCCCAACCAGAATTTTATGAACAAATCTAAAAGAGCATGTTCTAGACATTTTGTGAAGTGAAGTTTGGTGAAACCTTAACAGTATTTTCAGAGAAGAAGATGTTGAAAGAAAAAAGTAAAATGACGCACCAACTGACACACTAATGATGGACATCAGGCCACAACATAAGCTCCACTGGACCACTGGAGCTAAAAACAACAAAAACTAATACAGATAGCAGGGGGTGAAACCAGTATTAAATCTTTATTTCTCAATGAAACCCTATGTTGTGGGTACTCATTTGGATCGTCTTGACAAGACGATTCCAATGAGAACTCACAACATAGGTTTTGTATTATTACTTAGTATTAAAATTCTTTTATCTAAAGTACAAAATACCCCCTCTATCTGTAGCTCCACCAACACTGACTAACACTTCACTAACACTGAGCTAACAGACAACCTACGTCCAATATAAGAGCTAAGTCCAGTGCAGGCTAAAAACCTACAAGGAAGTGACTGAGCAGAGTCTGACGAGGCTGCAACGATAAACAGAGGAGTTTAGGGATTGGAGAGTGAGAATTAACCTTTGTCTTGCTGAACCTGGAATATCCCTGCCTTGGCATGAGCTATAGACAAACATCAGCCTGCATATATGTGCAGTCTAATATTTGTCTTTACCACTTGTTTTTTTTGTTTTTTGCAACCAGAAAAGTTAAAAATTTCTCAAAATAAATACATTCTCACACTAAGGGCATCCAGTGCTTTCAGCACTTTGAATTTGTTGCAATTTGCCTAGGCTTTCCATTCAGCAAGACCAGGGTTAATACATTAACAACAGTGATATAAAATAATTGCTTTGTAAAACCATTCCCTGTTCGTAGTAAATAACAAAGGAGACCCGTATGGGCCCAGGAAGCTCTACTGACTCCCTTGAAAACCTAAAGCATGATAGGTCTCTATTAGATATTCACATGCTATATAAAGCTAGACTGGCAAAGCAGACTAATACCCTCCTACAAGTGCTTGGCAATAATGAAAAGCCATTTTCAAAGGGCCATAACTCTGTCAAAAGTCAATGGATAGTAACTAAAATATCACTTGCACACCTCTGCTTGATACTGATCACATCTGTTATGTTTTAACAAAATCCACCAATTAGTTGCTGAGATATTAGGTGGACAAGAAAAAGCAACAGATGGACAGACTGACAGACAAGCTAACTCCTATATCCATCCAAAACACAGTTTTGGGGGTTATAAATATTTAAGAAAAGGCTATATATTTGATAGACCTGACTACTTTCGAAAAGAACAATTGTCATGATGGTACTATCATTCCTTGCAAGTATGAAGCAAATCAAATGAAGACTTGTGTCCCAATAACAAGGATATTTTCAAAATATTTTCATAAGGCCCATTTCCCCCTTGATACTTGGGAGACCTGACTTATTTTGTAAGAAATGATTCCAAACATTAGTACAATCATTCTGTGAAAACTTGAATCAAATCAGATAAATACTGGACTCTTTTGTCATTACAGGGATATATTCATTAAATTTTCATTAGGCTCCATTCCAGTGATACTTGACAGACTTTGCTCCTTTTTGAAAGGAACAATCCTTATGTTGGTACAATCATTCTGTGCAAGTTTGAAGCAAATCTGATGAAAACTGTGGACTCTGGATAACAAGAAAAAGTTTATGGACGCAGACAAGAATCACACCATTGTAATAGCTCTTCTGAAATTCAGTCAGTGGAGCTAAAAAAAAATTCAAGTGCATTACATGACCAGAAGATGAAAACTTTAGAAGATAAGAAGAAAATAACTGAAAACAAAGTACATAAAAAAAGTTTAAATATCACATATTTTTTTTTGAAGAAAGCTATTCAAGCTTTTCTTTATTTGATACAATCCATTATCCAATTCATCAAAAAATGTTTCCATTACATTGCTGAAAACTATTTGAAAACTGGAGACATGAATTAAACACAGGCCTTAAATGTCCAAACAACATGAAGACTGAAAGAGAAGAAAAGTGGTGGTCTCTTGATCAAGAGGTCTCGCGTTCAATCCTCAAGAGTACTTTGTTGATCTGGGGTTTTGCATTGGCCCCAACATTTAGTGTTAGGAAAAAAGGAAATTCTAATGAAAGCAAAAATGAGGGGTATTTATCTAAGTTGAAAGAACTAATCAATGTAAAAAAATATGTTTAAACCATTCCAACAGTCCTGTGTTGTGTTGTATAAACCAAAAGCTATGAAAACATTACTTCATTCATGCTCATAGAAGCTTTGTTTTCTGTCAGAAATTTATTTTTACTTGCAAGTCTCCTAACTCATCAGCTTTCATTAAATGAATTTCAGTGTTGAATGCAATCATCTTCCACAAAGGGAGATAATTCCTAACTTATTGATTAAGTAACATAACATAACATATCCTTTATTCACCAAGTAATTTTTCAATTTTATATGGAGAGTAGAATACCAAAGTCATGATTATACACTATGTGCTATCCTACAGTGCATAGTATTTTAGTGAGAGTTTGAGCATTTCATGGGATTTCAGGAAGGATTCTTTTTTTTAATAAAATTATGTACTCTACTTCACTTCAGTTAACAATGTTGTTAACCTTGATAAAATTCTAACCTATGTACTAACCTGCGGTGCATATAGTTTTAGTGAGTGTTAGAGCATTACACAGGATTTCAGGGAGGGTGTGTTCATCTTTCATCAAGGTCAACAATGTATCTGCAAGGTCAGCCTCTTTTAGAGCAGTGGCTGCTTCAGCTGGAATAGATGTATTCACAGATAACATATCAAACACCAAAAATAAATATACAGTACAGTGTAACTGTCAGTCTTGCTTCTGGAGACCAGCCAAAATCGAGCTTATCTGAAAATATCATTTCATTAAACAAGGCACATAATCCAAATCTCGCTTAGAAAAAGAACAATATACATGTACATATAATTATGACTTGACTCCTTGAAAGTTTCAACTGCTCAGAAATTCAAATTATTGGAAGTCTTGATCTTTCAAAAGTCAACTGAAGTTTCCAGATGAAATCTTTAGGAAACCTCAGTTAAAACTGTCAACAATCATGACTTCCTTAACATTGCAAACCTATTTTGGGTCCACTACTTTAAAGGGAACATGAGAGGATTTTTAACTGTTTTCTAGTAGATCATCAAGATTTCAAGTCATAATTTCATCCCTGGACAGATGAAATTATAAAAAGATTTAACCCACCATTAATTCATCTTTTTTCACTGCACATCAAGGAAGAGCAGCCCATTTTACAGATGGCATAGTCAAGTTGCAATGTGTGTTTTGAAAGGCTTTAAGAGCAATATCTTAATTTTCAAGATTAAGCATCTTTTTATCAATTATAGAAAAAACAAAATTCTTTTTTTTTCAAGTATTTTTTTTTTCGTAAATTTCCTGAACAACAAAACCAATATTTGGCTCCTTATCTTACACGATCATTTTTTCAGATAAAATTTATCACATACAGACTTTAAAACAAGAGCCATCAGAGACGGATTATGCTCCCCGAATAAGGCATTGTCACAAAAACAAGAGCCATGTTGGACATGGACATCCCCCGCCAAGAAAGCTTGATAGTAAACTGAAGCCTAATAGATTAAAAATTCTTTTGTACTGTCAGAGATTTGCCTCCTATAAAATCTGAGTAATAAAAATAACAAGCAAGCAAGAGTTGTAGTTCAGGTGTATTGCACTTCTCCTCCATGAGAAAACGTTCACGCTGCCGATCGCCAAATTCGCAAATGGCCAAAAAAAGTTAATTATGGCTCAAATTTTTTTCATTTGGCGAAAATACATGGCGCCAATAAAAAGACAATCCATTTCTATTGAGACAAACCTGAATTTTCCTCCAAATATATAATCCTCCAGACAAGTCATTGTCAATCCAGTCAATTATGTAATCAGGTCTGACACATGACAAACAAATTTCCTTATCCAATTAAAGTTTTAATTGATAGCTTACTCAATAGCATAAGGTAAGCAAGCAGCTCATTGGATGATCGCCGATATTAATTTTTCGTAAGTGGGCGTGACTAAATCATACCACATCCTCGGTAATTTGTTTTGGTAGGATTTTAACAGAGCAATAATTTCAGACTCGCATACACATATTCGCAGTATTTGTGTCGAAAAATCATCACACTTGTCACCTTGAACATTTTTCTGACTAAATTATTTATCTAAATTGGTCTATTATGCTCTAATTCATTTTGATAGTTTTACCCTCGGCAGCTGTTCCGTGATTCAGAATCTGAAAAATGCTAGTGAAATTATATTCACATAAAGGTAGTATTGAAGATTTTGCACATGATTTTTGAAAGATTAAGTAGAATTTGTTTAATTTTACCCAAAAATTACAATTTTTACTGTTCAATAATCACACAGATAAAATTTATTTTCTGCACATTTGTACCCAAAAGTTTCGACCCATCAGGTTTAAAAACGTATGTATCTATATCAACACTATGCTAATTTTAAAAAATATAAGTGTTTTGTCAAAAACACTTTTCTTCCCAAACCCATTTTCATATCAAAGCACTGAAGTTACTGATGGAAGAGGACACAATGCGGCTTTCTTGTTTTACAAAGCTATATGGTAGTTGTGACATTTTAAATTTCATTTTGGAATGAAATTATTCCATGACTTTTTTTTAGTCAGAACCATTTAAAACAAAAGGAAAATCTGAATGATTTTCTAGGCACATTGCAACAACACAATAACTGACAAAAACAATTATTTTTTTAATATGAACAAACAGGATCCTAATTTAACTTGGCACACAGACTCATTAATTTGGCCCAAACTATGACCCATTTGGCCCAAACTTCATTTGGCGAAGATGATGGCGACAACTTTTTTCAAGCCAGGGAGAACCCTGATGAGATCTATCCACCCATAAAGATTCAAGTTGATAGCTATTATACTTTAGGAGATATGCTCCAGACAAAATCTAAATATCAAAAAATAACAAAGGGCAATAACTCCAAAATTATGCAAGCAAGAGTTGTAGTTCTTTTACACTGGACTTGTCCTCCATATGATCTATCCACCCATAAAGTTTCAAGTTGATAGCTATTGTACTTTAGGTGATATGCTCCAGACAAAATCTAAGTATCAAAAATAACAAAGGGCAATAACTCCAAAATTATGCAAGCAAGAGTTGTAGTTCTTGTGCACTGCACATTAAACCCCCCTTTTTGCATGACATATTTTTAGACACAAATTTCAAATAGTTTATGGTAAAGGGCATTTGATTTGCTACTGAAATGTGACATTTCATAAAATTCTGAGCATAATTTAGTAGAAATGAAAGAATAAATGTATTTTACGTGCTAGCGTAAAGGTAACAAACATTTAGCCCCCTTTTTCCATGATATATTTTTTTTTTACGTTAATTTCAAATTGTTTATAGTAAAGGGCATCTGATTTTCTACTCAAATATGAATGTTCACTAAATTCTGACTATTAGACTAGGAGAAATTTGGGAAAAACTGTTTTTTACCCTAAGTCCCCTTTTCCCGTGACAAGGCCTAAAATCCAAAAACCGTCACATATGCATCAACACTATATCATAGGAAGTTCACATGGTAAGTTTCTTTTGATTTGGCCCAAGGGTTATGGAGAAATAGGTGGGGACGGACGGACGGATGGAATAACTATTTTACATGCTAACGTAAAGGTAACAAACATTTAGCCCCCTTTTTCCATGATATTTTTTTTTTTACGTTAATTTCAAATTGTTTATAGTAAAGGGCATCTGATTTGCTACTCAAATATGAAATTTCACTAAATTCTGACTGTTAGTCTAGGAGAAATTTGGGAAAAAATGTTTTTTACCCTAAGTTCCCTTTTCCCATGACGAGGCCTCAAATCCAAAAAACGTCCCAGAAGCATCATCACTTTATCATAGGGAGTTCACATGGTAAGTTTCATTTGATTTGGCCCAAGGGTTATGGAGAAATAGGTGGGGACAGATGGACGGATGGAGGGATGGACGGATGGAATTACGGACGGACAGACAGACAAAGTGGCGGCTATATGCTCTCCCTTCGGGGAGCATAAAAAGCTTTAAAAGAGTATAAATATTGATCAAACCAAGACTTCCCTACCTAGGACAGTTGAGGCCACTAAGGTCAAGGACACCAAGGATTCATTCTGCATGACGACATGTTCTGATGTTGCCATGGTAACTAGATGTGGTATCCCATCAGCCCGTATTATATTCCTCATAGCCTCCTCTGTCCTACAGTTTTTGATTATCCATGCTATCAAACGAGTGGATTCACCTGAATAGATAGAAAATATGTATGTATAACAAGATGGACAAATTTTTATACTGAAAGGGTAGACTGGAAATTATAAATCTAATTCATCCTAAAAAAGCTGAAAGAAGTTATCAATCTGAAACTAGAACTGTCGCAGAGCGGACTTACACCCCCCACAAGCACTTTGTCAAAATGCAAGAGCTATTAGTGCAGGATGTGTTTGTAACAAATATTGAGGTAATACGCAGCATTTGCATTAAGTTTCATGATTCTAGGTCACTTGGCTCTTGAGTTAAGATCTGAAAATGAAAAATTGAAAAAAGAAATTGACTGTGACCTTGACCTTTGACCTATGTGACCCAAAACCAATAGGGCACTTCCTTGAGTCATAACCAACATTTGCATTAAGTTTCATGATTCTAGGTCACTTGGCTCATGAGTTAGAGTCCAGAAACTACAATCAAACAAAAATTGACTGTGACCTTAACCTTTGACCTATGTGACCCACAAACAATAGGGCACTTCTTGGGTCATAAGCAATATTTGCATAAAGTTTCATGATTCTAGGTTGTTGGTTCTTGAGTTAGGGTCCAGAAACAAAAATTGAACAAAGGCTGACAGTGACCTTGACCTTTGACCTATGTGATGCAAAAACAATAGGGTACTTCCTTGGGTCATAAGAAACATTTGTATAAAGTTTCATGATTATAGGTCACTTGGTTCTTGAGTTAAAGTCTGCAAATGAAAAGGTCTACAGACGGACGGACGGATAGACAGTTGGACAGACAGACATGGTGAAACTAATTTCCCCCCCTCTACCTCGTAGGTGGGGGTATAATTATACATTTCGCTAAATTCCAATTATAGATATTTGAGAGAATTTTAACCAAAACAACCTGAAAGAGGCTAAAGGTTTGGATTCAATCAGGGTTACAGAGCTATAGGTAAGGTGTTTTTTGTATGCTAGATCTAATGCTTCAGTAATCATGAAACAAATCTTATGTTGTTGGTACTCAATGGAATAGTCCCCTGGAGATGATTCCAATGATTACCCACAATATAGGGTTTCAGTGAGAAATTAAGATTTTACAATTGCTTGATCCCCCTCTTTATCTGTACTGCTGGGTTAAATACAGAAGCTGAGTATGAAGAGATGTGTTTGTGAAACACCGATGCCAGTGCCTACCATTCTTCAGATACAATTGTTTAATATAATACCGTGATCAACATTAAACCTTAATTCAATACTGCAATCCCTGGAAATTATCAAGTTAATGTGAAGTCTAAAATTTCCATATACTAACCTTGAAAACAAGAGCCGTCAGAGATGGATTATGCTCCCCGAATAAGGCATTGTCACTAAAACAAGAGCCATGTTGGACATGGACATCCCCTGCCACGAAAGCTTAATAATAAACTGAAGCCTAATAGATTAAAGATTCTTTTGTATTGTCAGAGATTTACCTAAAATCTAAGTAATAAAAATAACAAAGGGCAATAACTCAAAATTATGCAAGCAAGAGTTGTAGTTCTTGTGCATAGCACTTCTCCTCCATGAGATCTATCCACCCATAAAGTTTCAAGTTGATAGCTATTATACTTTAGGTGATATGCTCCAGACATAATCTAAGTATCAAAAAATAACAAAGGGCAATAACTCCAAAATTATGCAAGCAAGAGTTGTAGTTCTTGTGCACTGCACTTGTCCTCCATAAGATCTATCAACCCATAAAGTTTCAAGTTGATAGCTATTATACTTTGGGAGATATGGTCTGTGGTCAGATTGCAAGGACTCAAATAAGGTGTTATCTTGTACAGGTAACATAAAGGTAACAAACATTAAACCCCCTTTTTGCATGACATATTTATGGACAAATTTCAAATAGTTTATGGCATAGGGCATCTGATGTGCGACTCAAATGTGAAATTTCATCAAATTCTGAGCAGAAGACTAGCAGAAATGAAAGAATAACTGTATTTTATACACTAACGTTAAGGTAACAAACATTTAGTCCCCTTTTTCCATGATATATTCTTTTTACGTTAATTTCAAATTGTTTATAGTAAAGGGCATCTGATTTGCTACTCAAATATGAAATTTAACTAAATCCTGACTGTTAGACTAGGAGAAATTTGGGAAAAAATGTTTTTTACCCTAAGTTCCCTTTTCCCGTGACGAGGCCTCAAATCCAAAAACCGTCACAGATGCATCAACACTATATCATAAGAAGTTCACATGGTAAGTTTCATTTGATTTGGCCCACAGGTTATGGAGAAATAGGTGGGGACGGACGGAGGGATGGACGAACAGACAAAGCGGCAGCTATATGCTCTCCCTTCAGGGAGCATAAAAATTACCTTGACAGATGAACTTGAAAGTGGTATCAATAGAAAGGTTTTATCACAAACAATACTCATATGGAATATGAATACGGTATCCCTCACGAATCAAAAGTTATGGCCAATATTAATGTTTTTGGAAAGATGAACAGACAAGTAAAAAACAATAAGCCCCCCATCTAATAATGCAGGGGCATAAAAAGTTCAATCCACATATAAATTATTTTGAGAATAAAATTCACGCACCCTTAACCCCTGGATGTTCCTCACATGTGCTCCATTCAATAAGTCTGGTAACAAACTCTCTATCATGACCTAACCTCATGGCAGCCTCTTCTGTAAGAAGAATATCTTAAACATGATTTTAATATACTATTCCAGTTTCATTCATCCTTGATATTGAAAGCCTCAGAAAGAAATATTGTTTAAAGTGGTGGAGTTGTAGTTTCAATCCATCAATCTAGGTATAAATCCTTTAAAGCCATTATATACATGTTGATGGCTCAGCATGAAACAGTTGTAACTGCCTACACACATATAGGCAGTTACAACGATTTCATGCCTAGCCTCTGATGTATACAGACAGTAGATTGTGCAGCCAACACACATTCTGACTATATGTCCTACCTTGACATTGAGCTTATCAAAGGAGGTTTTTACTCTCAATGTGAAACACAAGAACTGAATATATCATTTCCTGCAGTTTGCTTTGTTCTAATGCATATATACTCAAAAAGAATGCCTAGAATCTAATTTAGGATACATAGGCTAAACATTTGAAGAAAAAAAAGAGCACGGACCATGGGTGCCTAAATTGACTGTTGATTACAAGATGGTGGATGAACTTGCTGGATGGTGGATAAAAATCTGTCGAAAAAGGGGTATAATTTGCACAAAATGCATCTAGTGTTATCCCCTTGATAGTATAGGTTGCTCTTTTAAAAGTGAACACATTTGCCAAGTTTCAAGCGAATGCCATCAGTAGAACCAGATATATCACAAAATGGCAAATTTTTGGCATTACAACAACAAGTATGACAATGACAGGGCCTTAGCAATACCTCCTGTTTTCTCTAAAGACAGCCAAGCTAAAAATGAGGCTAACTGACATGGAAATATGATTCTTACTACATACATAAAATTGAAAATGCTCTCATTATTGGTAACTTCTATGTACAGTAAACTTAAGTTATTATACCAATCAGGGAAAATCAAAGAAAATACATCTTTAGAACTGAAATCATTAAAGTAAAGAGAGAAACAACATGTAACAGCAATATATTGTTGATAAGTCAAAGTTTTGTTTTACTATTTGTAATGAATTTATCAATTACCTTGCCCATCCACCAACATTCTAAGTACTCCCAACATTTTGAATGTGACAGCAAACATTTCTGAGTCCACTAAAACTAAAACAGCATCTATCACACCTTCCTTGATTAGAGCCTGTTTATTGGAAGCTGAAATACATGGAATAATTAGTGTAAATGATTCTGCCAACATTTCTGGGTCTTCAAGAACTAGTTTATACAGCTCACTTATACAGCCTTTGCATTTCTTAGAAAATGATCCTCTTGAAATTAAATAACTAAATTCAGATACATCTAAGGCAAAAAGGTTTTTGTTTCACTTATAGGTGATTCAAAAGAATTCAATTTTTATCAAATCAAAGTTTATTAGTTCAGATAGAATCTGATATCTTTATTTTAGGGATGGTAATGATTACCATTTTTAATAATCGAGTATTTGGTCACCTTTCCAACTGAGTACTCGGATGGAATTGATGAGTTTTGATTATTGATCTCAAACATATGGATAAAAGGGTATTTTGAAGCATTTCTTTCTTTCTGTCGAGATGATAGTTGAGATGATATTTAGTGAATTTATGAATTTGAGAAAACCGAAAATTATTCAATACACGCTGAGAGAGTGGCTTGTGTTGGCTTACATCGTTTTTAAATATTATCTTTTGTAGATCAAAATTCAAGTAGCTCAACATTGATTAAGCTTGAGTAACAAGGTTTAGGTACAGCAATATAGCATTCTGCTGTCCTGAAGATATTCTGTTAAATCAATTTCAAGTGTAAATCTAGCAAACCTCAAACTACAATGCAATCAGAGTATTTACCGTTGAAGGTGTGACAATTTATGACACTGTGACAGGGAGAACAATAACAAATGGCACTTGATTGCAAATACGAAAATTATTGAAGGATAAAATGAACGGCAAAGGATCAAGTGGTAAATAATTTTAGCTTTGTCCAGTGTCGAAAATAAAAGATTGAAATTTTGAGAAAATATTTGAAAAAAATGTGTTTTGAAACATTTCTCTTTTGATTTTATTTTGATTTCCGATTTATCGTAATATTGGTAATCGATACTCAGACGTTCAATCAAGTACTCGATTAATCGGGCAATCAGTACCATCCCTACTATATTTGGTCAAAGTAAAAAGAATTTTCTTAAAAATTTTGTTGAAATTCATGGAATAGTATGGTTTTTTTTAGAGTAAATGTTTAAAGAAAAGTTGAGTACTGAAGGCTCTCAAGGTATAGACTGTGAGTATTTAAACTTTTGAAATTATTTGCATAAACCACTCTGGCTTAAAAGAGACAATACAGTTATGTAGACCAAGATAAGCCTTCACATATGTACATGCTGTTCCTAGATTATGCCTGCTACTAAAACTGAAGATAAGGATTAATAAGGGTTAAAAAGCCAACAAAATAAATGTTTTTTACCTGGTATTGCAAGGTTACGAAGGGCACTGAGAGCAGCATGTTCTAGTGTATGTTTGGTTTCACCATAAACTGGTTTTAAAATACCTAACAGTCTCTTTACAACTCCCTTCTCCATCAGAAATCTACAGTGGTCATCTGTAGAATAACAAATTACCATGATTTCAGTGTTCAACAACTACTTCTCAGAATATGCCAAGGTCACATAAAAATTAGCTATGCAGGCAAGCCTGGGATTCTTATTTCTATCATCTGATAAGTAAAAAATAGCTAAGCCTGGCGCCTTGTAAAAGCAATTTCTCCTTTTCCACAATAATTCCTCCTAAATTATTGGATAGTTTTCTTTAACACAAGGAGCATGATGGTCCTATATTGCTCACCTTCGTCTCTTTGATTTCTCCCTTAGCAAAATTAAATACTTGAAAGATCATTAAATGATCATTAAATTTTTCAAAGAAAAACATAACTCTATTTCTATGATCGCTGCATAAATTTCTATCCTTTTCTAAACAAGTTTCATGTGACCTGGCTAACATTCTGACCAAGTTTCATAAAGATTGGGAAATATTTGTGGCCTCTAAAAAGAAAATTGTCATTTAGGCCCCTTTTCCCCTGATATGACATGGATCTTTCCAATTTTAAATAGGGTTCATCCTTGTGACCTAGCCATTATTCTGATCATGTTTCATGAAAATTGAATTGTTTTTGTGGCTTCTAGAGTGTAAACAAGAAATTTGTCATTAAGGCCCCTTTTCCCGTGATATGGCACGGATCCTTCCCATTTTCAAAAGGTTTCATTCTTGTGACCTGCCCAACATTCTGACAAATTTTCATAAAGATTGGGCCATATTTGTGGTCTCTAGAGAGTAAACAAAAAATTGTCATTAAGGCCCCTTTTCCCGAAATATCGCACAGATCCTTCCCATTTTCAAAAGGTTCCATCCTTGTGACCTGCCCAACATTCTGACAAATTTTCATAAAGATTGGGCCATATTTGTGGTCTCTAGAGTGAAAACAAAAAAAATGTCATTAAGGTCCCTTTTCCCGTAATATAGCACAGATCCTTCCCATTTTTGATAGGGATCATCCTTGTGGCTTGGCCAACCTTCTGACCAGATTTCAAAAAGATTGGGACATATTTGTGGCCTATAGAGTGTAAACAAGAAAATTGTCATTAAGGCCCCTTTTCCCATGATATAGTACGGATTTTCCCATTTTCAAAAGGGTTCATCCTTGAGACCTGGCCAACATTCTGACCAAGTTTCATGAAGATTGGGCTATATTTGTGGCCTCTAGAGTGTAAACAAAAAAAATGTCATTAAGGCCCCTTTTCCCGTAATATGGCACAGATCCTTCCCATTTTCGATAGGGATCATCCTTGTGGCTTGGCGAACCTTCTGACCAAATTTCATAAAGATTGGGCCAGATTTGTGGCCTCTAGAGTGTAAACAAGAATATTCTCATTAAGGCCCCTTTTCCCTTGATATGGCACGGACCCTTCCCATTTTCAATAGGATTAATCCTTGTGACTTGGCCAACATTCTGACCAAGTTTCATGAAGATTGGGCCATATTTGTGGCCTCTAGAGTGTAAACAAGAATATTGTCATTAAGGCCCCTTTTCCTGTGATATGGCACGGATCCTTCTCATTTTCAATAGGGTTAATCCTTGTGACCTGGCCAACATTCTGACCAAGTTTCATGAAAATTAGGCCATATTTGTGGCCTCTAGAGTGTAAACAAGAATATTGTCATTATGGCCCCTTTTCCCGTGATATGGCAGGGATCCTTCCCATTTTCAATAGGGTTCATCCTTGTGACCTGGCCTACATTCTGACCAAGTTTCATGAAGATTGGGCCATAAATCACTGTTTACTACCCCAAAATCAATTTCCATGCACTGCTTTATTGTCCAGGCTACTCAATATCTTTCCATCACACACATAAAATTGTTGGAAATGTCACGCACAGGCTCATTTAGTAACATTTTGATTAAAAGTGAAATTTAATATTTTCAACATATGATGTCTTCTTTAAGTATTTCTATTTTACATCTATAGATGAAGTTAGAGAACACGTCTTCCATGTGTTACGCTAAGTTTTCTATGGGGAAAAAATATGTTAATCAAGAAATTTACAAAAAAAATACATTCAACTCCTTCAGTTTCAACTTTGCTTTTACTTGAGAAAAGTAAGAAAGCAAGATTGTATGGGAATTGTTTTAATGAATCTAGACATTACCACTCCTTGCAAAATTTCCAACAGCCAGGGCTCCAGATAACTGTAAATATTCTTCTTTACTTTCAAACCATTTTAAAGATTCTATGAAAATTTCTCCTTTCCCATCATCAAACAATATTTCCATGCTTTTTTCTGCAAAAGGAAGATAGAGTATTTCAAATAAGACCCTTAACATGAAAAGGGAACATTGGGGAAGTGCACAAAGTGTTGACCCTAGTCAGACTGTGCTGGCTGCACAGACTGACTAGGGTCCACGCTTTTCACTATTTGCTAATTTTCTGAATCTAAAATGAACAATATAGATTGCCATAAAGCACAAACCTAGCCTACAAGACATACCAACTTCAGATTAATGTGTCTGTAACAAAATGTAGAACTAGACATGTTTTCAATGCAAATAAATTATTTTTAGAAATGGGCCTAAACTTGATCCATGATCACTCGGCCTAATCATGTTCATTAAAATCTGATTGCTTAATGTATTTGCATGTCGCTGATATTCATTACTTTTCACATGTATATGTTACAGTGAATATGTAAAATCAGTGATTTTGTAAAATAACTGAAAATTTCATGGATTTTGTAAAATCACTGATTCCGTCAGATATTTCATGAAATGGCTGAAATTTTCAGGTAATATGTAAAATAAGAGAATATTTTTGAGAAAAGAGGATACAGTCAAACCTGTCCTAGTGGCCACCTGTATTCAGCAAGCAACCTGTCTTAACCCTTTGCTGTTTAATCCCTGCTTTTTACATGCCTGTGATTTTATGATTGAGGAAACATTGTGAAAAGAAAAAGAAATTGCTTCTGACAAGTAATTTCTTCTTTATCCACACTATTTTCTACCTTACAGAATGATTATTTTTCAAATTAAATCCACTTTGAATTTTCGTCTGCAAAGCCTTTGTATTTGGACAGGTCCAAAATTTTGTAAAACAGGAAAGGGTTAAGCAAGCGGCCACCATGTAACCATATGAACCAATTTCACTAAAATTTACTTGTATTAAGCAAGCACATGTCTTCAGCAAGCACTTTTATAATGTCCCTTGGGTGCTTGCTTAGAGTAGTTGTAAAGCCTTATGTATTCTAACTAAGGACTTCAATTCTATGTTTTGCATATTCATAAGTGTAATTATGTTTTTAGTTGCATACCTTTATGAAATCAATAAGTATTCTCTTCAACTCTTACTTAAGAATACAATTTATTTATCTGTGATTGTGCAAACCAATCCATCTAATAATTGCCATTGTATGATGAAATTTGTTTTTTGATTTTTGTTTTTGGACTTAGTTTCAATGTCAATAGATAAATACTATTTTAATGTGATATGTGTTGTTAATTATATCTTCCAAGTTTGAAATAAAAATTCATCATCCCTACGACTCAGAATGCAATATTATGAATAAAAAACTGTTTCACATACTTTCTGATTTCTTCAGATAATTTATGAAAAATTACTGAAGTATGCAGTTTTCTTAAAAAAATATAAGAACATATCGAGGGCTCGGCGCAACACTATTGTAACTACATATTTTACTGAAATGCACTTTTTTGCGTTTTTGGATTCATTGGTATCTGATACATCTTCTGGTGAAATTTTGGGTCCTTTGCTTTACAATTTAAAAAGATATTCTAATTTTCCAAATTATTGTATCTCAAAAGTTACTCATTTGAATTGCAATACTATTGTAAGTCGACTTACAATAGTTTTGCAGTACAGAATGATGGGGATCATTCATATAAGATATTTTTTTATTCACTTTTTTCTATCTTTACAAAGTGAGAAACCACTTTGAAAAATATTTTTTAATTTCAATTATCTATATCAAACTTAAAGTACAATATAAAACTGAACAACTGTAAAGAAATCTAAATTTGACCCTACTATCATAGTTAGAAATAATGGTACCGGTAACTCACAATCTGCTACCTTTCTTTACTTAAATAGATAATTTCTGCCTCTAGGTAACTGTTATTAAATGTATAACAATTCTCTCTAAATAATATTTTCAAGCAGGCAGCTGATGACATGGACCTGTGAGGCTCTACCAACTGAAAATGCATAATTATGACCTGATAGATCTGTAAATAACAATAATGTACTGGTAATATATCAAGTATTGTGGTCCAAAAGGCTTGGAAGGTTATAAAAATGAAAGCTTATAATCATATTAAGTTTATTTGTTAATATTATTGCACAATAATGTTGCATTTGTCCGTCAAACATCACATACAAAAGTTGTTAATGTACAAAGAATTTTAGAGGTCAGATCTATAGTAAAATGATGTCAAAAAAGTCAAGCTGTTGATGACTCCCTTTTAAAAAGTGAAGGCTTTAGGGTCTATAAACAATTGTTATTCTATCCTTAAAATGCTGTTTTTGACATTCACTGTACACAAGTTTTTGAGACAATATAGAGTTAGATTTGCCTGCACAGTTGTGCACTCTAATCTATGCCTAATTGTTTTTAGCTAACCTGTGCACTAAGTGCTCAATGTCAGCTATTGTGATTGTCCAAAGTCAGTCGTCAGTCTTTCATCGTCCACCATTTCCTTAAACATCTTTTCCTCCTTAACCAGTGGGCCAATCTTGATGAAACTTGGCAGGGATGTTCCTTGGGTCAAGCTCTACCAAAGTTGTTCAAATAAATGAAGTCCACCCTTAACTATTCCTTTACCCCTAACAAAAACGGAGAAAATACGAAAATCTTCAAAAATCTTCTTCTTTGAAACCAGATGGCAGCCAGCTTTCATATTTGGTATGTAGCTTCATCTAGAGGACCTCTACCAAGTTTGTTCATATCAAACCCTGCGGTCATATTTGGGCTTTGCCCAGCGCATCCCTTTTAGCACTTTTGAGCACAAAGGTTAAAAAAAAGGAAAATCTTCAAAAATCTTCTTCTCTGAAACTTGACGGCAGACAGCTTTCATATTTGGTATGTACCATGATCTAGTGGACCTCTCGTATTTTGTTCATTTCAAGACCCTGGGATCCTATTTGGGCTCCACACTGTTTTTAGAAAAAACAAAAGTGTTATTTGCGTTGGTGATGACATTGGCTTTGAAGTGACAACCTTGGTCATATCTCTGTTATTGAAGATATCTTCATGAAACTTGGCATATGCGTTCACTATAACAAGAGCTACCTAGACTATCAAGGGCAAAACTCTAGAAGCATTGTTAAAAGAGTTAAGCCCCTTTTTCGACGTAGAAATTTTGCATTATCAAGCACCTGCAGCGGAGTGTTGCACCTGTAGGCAGTGCTCTTGTTTAAGTTACCGTATTTTCTTTTATAAAGAAGGGGATTTTGAAAATGTCCACTTAATAAAAAAGGCCGTTTAATAAACATGGTCTCTCAAGCAAGATGGACTATAATGAAATCTCAGGACTCATCCCACTATAAACTGGAATTTACACCAATCTTCATAAGACCCCTTTTCCTGTGAGCTTGACACACCCAACTCATTTTTAAAGGACCCTTTTTATGTATTATTGTAAACTCATTCTGTGCAGTAATACCGGTACTTGCAAACTTGACCAGTTTTTGAAAAGCATAATCTAATGATGGTACAATCTTTCTTGGAAAGTTTGATGGAAATCTAATGAAAACTGTTGTCACTTTCTATTGAGACCATAAGAAAAAGTTAACAGAGTGGACAGGCAGATAGAAAACACACACCATTGCTATATTTCTTCTGACCTACCACCAATAACTATACTGAACAATAAAAGCATGTCATTGTTAAAAACCATGAAACATGTAATATAATTAGAAGTAAATCTTTTAAAACCCTTTCCTTTGAAATCAGAAGGTATAGTTCTGCAAGAAAGAGTGAGGTTCGAGAAACCATTATCTCTTATAATTTTCAACGGGAATTGATCTTTGATAATTTACATGAAATTGCAGGTCTATAGACTGTCTAGATATTTATTATGTAGCTTCACCCAATATGTAAATACCATGCTTATGGATTATATATTTGGTTTCAGCCAGTGAACATCCCTTTTTAGCTCCACTGGCCAAAGGCCAGCGAGCTATTGTCATGGCGGTGAGTCCGTCGTGTGTCCGTCCGTCCATCTGTCCGTGTGTGCGTAGACTTCTTCTTTAAACATCTTCTCCTCCCAAACCAATGGGCGGAATTTCATGAAACTTGGTAGAAATGTTCCTTGGGTAACCCTCTTCTAAAATTGTAAAAGAAATTTTGATTGACCCCCAAATATGGGCATGTTAAGGGCATGGCATTTTTTCACTTTGAAATCTTTAAAAATCTTCTCCTCCCAAACCATTGGGCTAATTTCAATGAAACTTGGCATGGATGTTCCTTGGGTGACCCTCTACTTAAATTGTTCAAGAAATTTTGATTGACCCCCAAATATGGGCGTGGCAGGGCGGGGCTTTACTTGAGCCTGAAATCTTTGAATGACTTCTCCTGAACCACTTGGCTGATTTCAACCAAACTTAACCAGAATGTTACTCCGGTAAGCCTCATTAAAGATTGTTACTGAAATTTTGATTGGCCCCCAAATATGGGCGTGGTAGGGCGGGGCTTTTTTTGAGCCCGAAATCTTTAAACGACATCTCCTCCTGAACCATCGGGCCAATTTCAATGAATCTTTACCAGAATGTTCCTTGGATAACCCTCTTTCAAAGCTGTTCAAGAAATTTTGGCCCCCAAATATGGGCGTGTTAGGGTGGGGCTTATTTAGAGCCCGAAATCTTTGAACAACTTCTCCTATCGAACCTCTGAGCCGATTTCAATGAAACTAAACTAGAATATTCCTTAGGAGACCCTTTCCAAAAATTGCTCACAAAATTTTGACTGGCCCATAAGTATAGGCGTGGCAGGGTCAGGCTTATTTTGAGCCCGAAATCTTTGAACGACATCTCCTCCTGAATCACCGGGCTGATTTCAATGAAACTTAACCAGAATGTTCCTTTTGTGACCTTCAAAAATTGTTGGCGAAATTTTGACTGGCCCTTAACTATTGGCATGGCAGGGTGTGGCTTATTTTGAGCTGAAATCTTTGAAATACATCTCCTGATGAACAAGTGGCCTATTTCAATGAAACTTGAGAATTTTGGGCTTATGTGGGCCATACCCTGTTAATTATTATAAAATAGGTCTAAAGAGATTTGAAAGTGCTGTTTTCATTCAAAGAAAGCTTCATTTAATGTAAGTCTAAAGATGTTAAAGCCAGTGGAGCGATACAGGCCCTCTTGGCCTCTTGTTAGCTTATCTCAGCAGACTGTGCTCAAGGTTAGCTGTTGTGATCAGTTTTGTTCTTCTTGCTGTCAGAAGTCAACAACAGTTCTTTAAACAATTCCTCTATAACCACTGGGCCAAATTTTAGCTAAACTTGGCATTAAATTTTCTTCGGTGATCCTTTTTAAACTTTATGTGCAACTTTTTGACTCATCCTCAATTGTCAGTGTAATTCATTTGATTGACCATGATGGTTGACCTTCACACTTGCAGAAGACTTTGACCAAATCATAAACAGATTTGTGTTTCAAATTCAATGTGCCACATTCATGAATAATAAGTATAAATACTTTTATAATTGAGAGCTTCAAGAAAATGGCTAAGTGCAAGACTATACAAATTTTCAAATTCAACATTAAGGTAATGAGCTTAAAAATTGACAATTGACTCATGACATTAAATTCATTTCATTCATTGAGAATAGATATTAAAGACATACAAACCACATGTATTCATGGAACACTAATGCAATTGAAATGGCTGCACTTGAAATTCTGGCCTTGGAAATTGACCTTGACAAATGACCTTGACCTTGTCTTTAAAAAATTTATTGTTGAAGTTTCAATCATGTCCAATATGAGCAATGTAAATAAAATTAAGTTACAGAAAAAAGGTTAAGTTTGCAGATTAAGTTTTTAAGTTCAGTTTTGGGGATAACAATTGAAATGTTGACCTTGACATTTATGATGTTGCCCTTCTCAAGGTCATGGATGAGTTTAAAAGGTTAAATTTGACCTTGATAATATGGACCTCCTCAGATGGGTATTGTTATAAGTAAGTTGAATTCCAAATATTATAGCATTGAACCTTAGTTTTAGAAAATTTTGGGATATGTTTAGTTCACAGCTAATTTTTTTCAGCAGATGGCCAGACAGACAGACAGACAAATTCATAGGCAGACATTGGTATCAATGGACAGACAGACTGACACCAGTAAAACTGTATGTTCCTGATCATTCAATGTTTTGCAGCTGCATTAAAATGAACATTTTATCTTAAACAGTTTTAATGTTACAGGAACTTAAATATTAAGTTTTCAGGTAGCTTCCAAAAGGCCAATGAACAGACAGGTAGACAGACAATATTTAAAAGATCTGTCCTCAATTATTCAATGTTTAGGCATAAGAAAATGCTTTTCTAAGAATCAGTAATTGTAGTTACAATAGTTTTGAAACATGTAAAAAACTTGTTATTTCCCCAAAGAAAATTGCAAAAACTATTGTAAGTGTAGTTACAATAGTCTTGCAGTACAATTATGAGTAAAATAGATACAATTTTTTGAGCAAAACTATTGTAAGTCAAATTTCCTTTAATAAAATCATATTTTTCAAAATATCTAAATTAATCTGATTAGTATATATTTTAAATGTAATATAGTATTTATTTAAGAGATTTCAAGTTATAAGATCAAGTCTGAAATGTTTTAAGCAGTTTTTTCCCTCTCCTGTAAAATTTTGTAAAATGTAGTTACAATAGTGTTGCGCTGACCCCTCGATATATAATGAATTAAAAAAGGGTAAATCTATTATTAAAATGATACTGTATTACCCTATTTTATCACAAATATTCCATTATTTCATATTTTATCTGAAAATATCAGTCATTTTATAAAACAACTGATGGAATCAGTGATTTTACAAAATCTCTGAAAGTTTTAGTTATTTTACAAAATCACTGATTTTACATATTCACTGTTACATGTATAAAGCAAAAGGGTGTTGATAATAAATAACTTTTCAGAAAGTTAAGAATATTTGTAACAAATGATTTCTTGTATCTTATGTCATTTTAATCCTAATTTGATGTGCCTAACTGTTCATAGTGGATAATAGTTTGGCATCAAAAACTTACTTCAGTAGATCAAAAGCCATTATTTTAAATACCTGTTGCTAAATAGCCAACCCCAGTCTATCTAATTATTATAAACTACAGTAAAATGTGTGTTTAGCAGCCTCTTATGGGACCACAAAAAAGATAGTGTTAAAACAAATGGTGGCTTAGTACATATTTTGTTGACAAATGGTTTTGATTGAAAATGTATATAATTGCAGAATTCTCAATAATCATAAGTTTTATTTAAATTCAACAGAATTGTCTCATGGCGACAATTCTTATGAGCTTTAACAACATAGGATTCATTGACAATTGTTCTCAGACCAATAAAAAATACTTTTAAAGGTATTTTGATTTAAATGTATTTTGATTTAAAGAAGGGAGTCGTTTAATAAAAATGGTTGCTCTGTAGACACTGTCACTCAAGAAAGACTGACTGTATATCTAAATCTAAATGAAATCAACTATTTGTTATTTGCGATTTCTGAACAATTTACAAAGGGTGTTAATTGATAGATGATTTTACAACTCAAACTAACCTCCAGTCAAGAGAAGTATCAATAGATCTGACGCCATTTTAACCCTCTGTTGTTGGTCCTCGCTGTACATTGTACCGTTGATGTCCACTTGAGCCATTTGTATGAGTATTTGACACAGGTTAGTCTGAGCTAAAACATCCTTGATCTCATCTAGTTATGAAAAAAAAGAAATAGAGCATAACAGGTTAGTGTCTTAAAATATTAAGAGGCTTTGCCTCGTCATGATAATTTCTCACAGCCGAGACTAGATAACATTGATATTTTAAGACACCTACATGTTTTTCTATCTATCATTCAATCATTTTTCAGCCTTTATTATGATAAACCCTTAAAAATCAAAGAAATTCTGATGAAAGTGTATGCAAAATGTTTCTAAAAATAGACTGCCTGATATCATGTTATGTTATCAGACAGGTGATATCAGGTCAATAAAGGCTTCATTGCATGATAAACAACTTTTCATACCTTCATATAATTATCCTTAGTCCAGGTGTCAAAGACAACACAATTATACCAGTAAATTATCTTCAATTCATTTTTAAATTTTGATGTGCATGCCCCAATGAATAATCTTCATACCCATCCACCCTCCCCAAAATATTTGCCTTTTTTTTTCCATGAATCTATTCATGGAGCATAGTTTGGAACTTTGTGTCATTCAGACTCTCAAGACTGAATTAGCTTGCAGAATGAGCTCACATGAACTCTGTGTGATCTCTCAAGGTGTTTGTCTTTAATAATATCTCAGATCAAACTTCAACTTTCATGTAAGTTTCGTTTAATCTTCCAATTATAATACAGTCAACTCTCATTACAACTACCTTTTTTTGTTTCCAGAAAATATGTTGTAGAAAGAAAATAAACCAACCTTCATATGCATTGCTACAAAAATGAAATCCTTCTTTTGATGCACACTTTGGCTCATATGAGTCATTTTGAGTGGTTGACACAATGTCATATCTACAGTTTTACTCAAGCTATATATAAGACTTTTTGATTGGCCTACATATCCATTAAATTCATAACACTTCATACAGGAGATACCTACCCCACTCTGACCAAGCTATTAGAATATCCAGAACTGATTCATAGAACACATCTATATTTGGAGATCGTAAAAAGTTGACCAAATTTGAACACAGACACGAGGTGATTAGTTTATCTTTGCATAATTCTGAAACAAATAATTACATAGCTTCAGCATCATGTTTACAAAGAACAGAAATTATATTTTAAGAAAAAAGTTAAAATTTTATTTGAATATTCAACATTTTTATTGCATTACACTTGTTACCTACTGATATGACATATCATTCTGTCTTTACAACAGGAATAGGTTGTTTATAACTAGGGGGCCTGTTTAACTTAAAACATTTTACAATAATTTTTTGCATAATTCAAAATTAAAAATGCTTCTACAGTAGAAACTAAATATAAAATTCTACCTTGCAATGTCTCAGTCTTTAGACAACAATTCTGATTAGAAATTGCAAGGTAAAATTTAACAATGAATAGGCAGGTATGATTTGTGAGTTTGACTTACGATTATTTTTTATGCCCCCGATAGGGAGGCATAATAAATTTGACTTGTCCGTCCGTCCGTCCGTCCGTCTGTCTGTCCGTCCGTCTGTCCGTCTGTCCGTCCGTCATTCCGTCCAAAAACTTTAACATTGGCCATAACTTCCTTATTACTATCAAAGCGGTGTCGGGGGCATTGTCATCTTACAGTGACAGCTCTTGTTTGTATAAAGTTTAATAAAACAGGACCCAGGTTAATACAGTATTCAAAACACAACATCATGTCCTTGTCTTCTCTAAATTTGTGAATATGGAATGAAAATGACTAGAAGATAAAACATGCTGAGTTAGTACATAGATGTAGAGAGAGTAATGCTGTAGTATTATGCACCTAAAGCAGTCTTCTTTTCTTATTTCAAAGAAGCCCACTAACTTATATGGAGCAATCAAACAAGCATCTAGCATATCAATGGCTCGGCGTTAAACAGTTGTAACTGCCTATAAACAAATAGGCAGATACTACTGTTTTGTGGTGAGCCATCGATATGGTAACAACCATCATCAGACAATAAAATATTCAAAATGGTTCAAATTGATTTTTGTTTGTTGGAATGGGGCCTCTTTCAATAATCTTTAAGTTATGTTGTGGTGGTTGGAGCACTTAACAATGGATTCCTGGTATTTCTCACACTTGCACTACAATAACATCCTTTCCTAGCCTCCAGCTACTATCCAACATAGGTCTACGATTATTGTTGGATGACAAATCAGAAAGGATGAGGGCCACTGTCGGAAATTGAATATGGGACCTTTTGAATCATAGTCAAGATGCACTTCCACTGTGCTATGACACAAGTTTGGTTCAAATTGGAGGAATAATCTAAATTTTTGAAATTTTAGATTTTTTTAACTTTCAAGATAGAAAACATTGCTTACAAGAGGGCCAGAATGTCCCTTATTTGCTCATCTGAATAATTTGAGATGAATCACAAGAAATTTGCAATAAAAATATAAAGAAGGGCTAAAATAATTTCCAACCTGCCGTGCCTAAATTTTGGGGGGGCAATAAAATTTTTCAGAACAATTTTTGAAAAGGGTCACCTAAGGAACATTAAATAACAAGTGTATGTCGTATTGCCATGCAATACAGGAGTCCCCCACCGGATAACAAAAAATCCTTTCTTATAATATATCTCCTACTTACTAGATCTATAACTGTATACAAAATTTGAAGTTGCTACCACATTAGGTTTTGAACAAAATGTCCCAAACAAAAATATAAGAGTAAAAACAACCAATGGCAAAAACTCAAAAAGTGGGCGAAGAAGAATGATTCTTGTACATACCACTTGTCCTCAATGAGATCTATAAGTGTACCAAGTTTGAAGTTGCTAGCACTGATGGCTCAGGAGATATGGTCCAGACAAAAATGTCAGGATAACAAGAGTTGTCCGCGGACAACGTAGCTCGCCCAAACAGCTGCTTGTCACAAACAGCGCTTGACCAAAGACCGAAGTTCAAAGTGGTTTCTTTCAATGTTAAAGTCCATGATCTAATAGATATCTGTTTGAGTAGTAATTAAGAAATATAAAAACTTTTTTGTTTTAATTGCATGTATCAGGTTAGGGTAAAGAGAAAGCCTTCAAGCAGATGAGGTTACCAATGGAACTTCTTTGTATCAAACATGAAGTTTTTCTTTAAAATTTTTCTAAGTCCACAAAAGGTCAAGATCAAGGTCAAATTGTGAAGGACCTTGGTCTCTGTAGAAGCCTATCACCTAGTGAGTATGTGTATGAAGTAATAATGTCCCTGAGTAAAGCATTTAGAAAATATAAGCAAGGTTAAATTTTGGGTTAAAGTTTTTCAGTTTAAGTTTTTCCAAGTCCATAAAAGGTCAAGGTCAAGGTCAAATTGTCAAGGCCCTTGGTTTCTGATGAAAGCCTTTCATCTGGTGACTATGTATATGGAGTAATGATGTCCCTAGGTTAAAGCATGCAGAAAATATAAGCAAGGTTAGAAGAGTTTTTGGTAAAAGAATTTCAGTTAAAGTATTTCTAAGTTCATAAAAGGTCAAGGTCAAATTTTCAAGGACCTTGATCTCTCACAAAAGCCTATCACCTAATGAGTATGTATATGAAGTAATGATGTCCCTAGGTTAAAGCATTCAGAAAATAATAAGCAAGGTTAAAGTTTTTGGTTAAAGTCCACAAATGGTAAAGGTCAAGGTCAAATTGTGAAGGACCTTGGTCTCTGGCGAAAGGTCATCACCTGGTGAGTATATATATGAAGCTATGATGTCCCTAGGTTAGAGCATTGAAAAAATATATGCAAGGTTAAAGTTTTTGGTTAAAGTTTTTTGGTTTAAGTTTTTCTAAGTCCACAAAGGGTCAAGGTCAAGGTCAAATTGTCAAGGACCTTTGTCTATGGTGAAAGCCTATCACCTAATGAGTGTGCATATGAAGTAATGATGTCTCTAGTTTAAAGCTTACAGAAAATATAAGCAAGGTTAAAGTCTTTTTGGTTAAAGTTTTTGGTTAAAGTTTTTTTGAAAGGGTCAAGGTCACAGTCTAAAGGTCATTTCGACATGGATGTTGGTCTCAAATGAAAGCCTATGCCCTAATGAGTGTTTCTGTAAAAAAATAAAGCCTCTAGGATAAATATTGATAGAAATAAAAAACTTTAACCTAATGCGGACGCCGACACCGACGCTGACGCCGACGCTGACGCCGACGCCGACATCCGAGGGTATGACAATAGCTCTTCCGAGACATTCCCGGGCGAGCTAAAAAACAACAACGGACAATAACTAAAAAAGTGGATGTGGCAGATTGACAGTTCTTGTACATGACACTTGTCCTCAATGACATCTATAAGTGTAGAAAGTTTGAAGTTTCTAGCACTTATGGTTAAGAAGATATATTCCGGACAAAAATGTAAAGGTAAAAACAACAAAGGGCAATAACTCAAAAAGTGGGTGTGGTAGAGTAACAGTTCTTGTACATGACATTTGTCCTCAATGAGATCTATATGTGTACAAAGTTTAAAGTTGCAAGCACTTATAGTTTAGGAGATATGATCCGGACAAGAATATACGACTAAAAACAACAAAGGGCAATAACTAAAAAAGTGGACATGGCAGAGTAACAGTTCTTGTACATGACACATATCCTCGATAAGATCTATCAGTGTAGCAAGTTCGAAGTTGCTAGCACTTATGGTTTAGGAGATATAATTCAGACAAAAATGTAAGGGTAAAAACAACAAAGGGCAATAACTCGAAAATTGGGTGTGGCAGAATAACAGATCTTGAACACGACAATTGTCCTCAATAAGATCTATAAGTGTACAAAGTTGAAAGTTGCTAGCACACCTAGTTTAGGAGATATGTTCTGGACAAGATTGTAAGGCTTAAAACAACAAAGGGCAATAACTCAAAAAGTGGGTGTGGCAGAGTTATGGATCTTGAACATGACACTTGACCTCAATGATATCAATAAGTGTACAAAGTTTGAAGTTGCTAGCACTTACAGTTTAGGAGATATGTTCTGGACAAGATTGTAAGGGTAAAAACAACAAAGGGCAATAACTCAAAAAGAGGGCGTTGCAGAGTAACAGTTCTTGAACATGACACTTCTCTTCAATGAGATCTATAAGTGTACCAAGTTTGATTGTGCTAGCACACCTAGTTTAGGAGATATGTTCCGAACAAGAAAGTAAGGGTAAAAACAACAAAGGGCAATAACTCAAAAAGGGGGCATGGCAGAGTAACGGTTCTTAAACATGACACTTCTTCTCAATGAGATCTATAAGTGTACCAAGTTTGAAGTTGCTAGCACATATGGTTTAGAAGATATAGCCCGGACAAAAGTGTGACGGACAGACGGACAGATGGACAGACGGAATCGAGCAAACCTATAGTCCCCCAACCAGTAACTGGTGGGGGACTAATAATAAAGACTTCATTTTACAAGGCAACACAGTTGGGTAACCCAGTAATCCTAGCTGTGTGCCTCTACATGTGCATACATGTTGTTACAAAGAACCAAACAAAAATTCAAAAATTTTAATTCAAAGAACAAAAATTTTCGGCCAAATTTGGTTGAAATCAGACCATTTGATAATGAAGAAAATATGTTTTAAGATTAAGGGTCAAAATAAGACCAGCCCTGCCACACCCATATTTCGGGGGCCCATAAATAATTATCAAGAATAATTTTTGAAAAGGGTCTCCCAAGGAACATTTCTGACAATTTTGGTTAAAATTAGCCCTTTATTTACTATGGAGAAGATGTTTGGACATTTCAGGGTCAAAATAAGCCCCTCTCCCTGCAACCCCCATATTTGGGGTCAGTCATTATAATACATGACAAATGACAGATGACAGAGTCAGGCTGATTCTAACAGCTCCCCTTGAGCATGTTATGCTCATGTGAGCAATGAATGGAAAATTTGCTTGTTATATGTAATTTCAATATTTTTGTCAAAAATTTCCCAAACTATTTTCAGTAGGGGCCTTAAAAAGCTAAGTTGTGTAGCAATGGCTTAGAACATTTGAATTTCATCTCTGATGTTAATTTTTGGGGGACGTTTACGTTCACCAGTGTTTATACCGCCTAAGAACAATCCTGTTAGATGTTAATAGGTTTTCAAAACAGTAGTGCCCACTAAGATTCAATTTACTCTTTTTCAAAATTTATATCCGTCTGACAACTATGTCAGAATGAAACAAGGATTCTACATAACTTGTTGAAACCTCAAAGACATCTTTTAAGTGAAAAATCATATGCAATTCTGAGATCGGGTGAATGTTTTGCTTGGGTAGAACTACTTTTCAGGCAGAGTGAGTAATTTGTCCCTTGTTTCCCAATGGTCTATGGGAGGTCACTCATGAAAACTTGGTGAATGGAATTACTGGAATGTTCCCCTGACACTACTAATGTATATAAAACAATGGCCAATTAAGGGAAATACCTGAATACACATGAATACCGATACAGCCCGAGCAGGTAAAGTAAAGCATTCAGGTTGTGTGTTAAAGGTTTATGCAAAGGGGTTTTACTTTACTTTTCAACACGCGACAGCCAACCTCGAGACAAGTGTCTGCAATTTTTTACATATTAATATAACAACTTACCCTTTCTTTCTTTATTTGAGAATGAAAATCGCAGAGAAATTAATTATTATCCTTTTATAGAATTTTTTAAGCAGATAACACCATAATTTCAATTTGTGAGATTATGGAGAATCAATTAGCATTACAAAATAAGAATGATAACCTAGATCATCTAATTGTCATTTCTTTCCTTTTATACCCAATGGGTGAGACAATCACTATTTCATCTACATCTGGTTAATGCCAAAAGTTATCGAAACCTTGTAATTACAGGACTTTGGTTGACCCTCGATGATGATATATGTTGAGAAACGTATATCTGAAGCAAGATGTAAACTTGGGTCAGGTCATTTTCCTTTTTATTGTAATGTTTCATGTAAAATTTATCTTTTCTCAACAAATGGAAGAATCACTGTAATATGCCAACAGAAACGTCCACCATCAGTACTTTCAGTGCTTTGATTATGATAAACCTTATTACCTCACATGCATAGCTAAAATGTTTAATCTTGGTCATGCAGAATAACAATAGCACTGCCTACAGGTGCCTAGGCTCAGCTATAAGTGCTGGTTGGTAAAAATACTAATGGATGGTGAAAAATCTTAGGAGGAAAAGGGGCATAATTTGCGGAAAATACTTCTTAAATTATCCCTCTTGATAGAAAAGGTTGCTCTTTTGATGGTGAATATGTGTGCCAAGTTTCAAGTGTATGCCTTCAGTAGAACCAGAGATATCACAAAAAAGTTTTTGCTTTTTTTTTCACAAGTTTGACCTTGAAAAATGACCTTTACCTTGACTGATGACCTTGAACTTTGTACCACAGAAAGATCTTGTCCCAGGCAATCATCATGTGAAAAATGAAGCCCTATCACTTACCATTCAAAAGTTATGGCCAATGTTAACTTTTCACAATCTTTTCACAAGTTTGACTTGAAAAAAGACCTTGAGCCTGACTGATGACCTTGAACTTGGTACAAACAAAAAGTGCTTGTCCCAAGCCGTATCACTTATCATTAAAAAGTAATCGCAAAATGTCAAAGTTTTTGCATTTTTTCACAAATATGACCTTGAAAAATGACCTTGACCTTGACTGATGATCTTGAACTTGGTACCAAAAGAAAGTGCTTGTCCCAGGCAATCATCATGTGAAATATGAAGACCCTATCACATACCATTCAAAAGCTATCACAATATGTCAAAGTTTTTGCTTTTTTCACCAGTTTGACCTTTAAAAATGACATTGATCTTGACTGATGACTTTGAACTTGGTACCAACAGAAAGTGCTTGTCCCAGGCAATCATCATGTGAAAAATAAAGGCCATATCACTTACCATTCAAAAGTTATGGCCAATGTCATCTTTTCACAATTTTTTCACAAGTTTGACCTTGAAAAATGACCTTGACTGATGACCTTGAACTTGGTACAAACAAAAAGTGCTTGTCCCAGGCAATCATCATGTGAAATATGAAGGCCGTATCACTTATCATTTAAAAGTAATCGCAAAATGTCAAAGTTTTTGCATTTTTTCACAAATATGACCTTGAAAAATGACCTTGACCTTGACTGATGACCTTGAACTTAGTACCAAAAGAAAGTGCTTGTCCAAGGCAATCATCATGTGAAATATGAAGACCCTATCACATACCATTCAAAAGTTATCACAATATGTCAAAGTTTTTGCATTTTTTCACTAGTTTGACCTTTAAAAATGACATTGATCTTGACTGATGACTTTGAACTTGGTACCAACAGAAAGGCCTTGTCCCTGGCAATCATCATGTGGAATATGAAAGCCCTATCACTTACCATTCAAAAGTTATCACAAAATGTCAAAGTTTTCGCACGATGACGAAGACAATGACAACGACACCAAGGCTAAAGCAATACCTTAAGCCGAGCTTAAAACCTTGGAAAAAAAATCATTGAAATCAAAGTCCTGAAGGCACTGGTTACAAAAATTGTGAGCCTGTATGTATCTTGAAAAACTTTTAAATTTTTCTGCATTTATTTGTTAAATCAGGTGGTGTAGACTAAGATCAGACTGCACATATTCGCAGTCTGACCTTTGTCTACACCAACCACTTGCCAAAGCAGGAATATTTCAAGTTCAGCATGGCAAGGTTAAAAAAATCATCATGGCTCAGATGTAAGAGCTTTGGACTTTGCATCATTTCATGTTTATCTACAGAGTTCCTTCCTGGCCCTTGACAGATTATTTTCAGCTGTACTTGGGTCCTGAATCTGTCTATAAGATTGGGGTACACCCTGTGATGACCATGTAAGAATTTTGGTCTAAATTTTAGCATCTTTGCAAGTGCAAAAGTCAAATTACTGTGAAACTAAGGCTAAGGTCATCAGAATGGTAACTCTTAAGAAGGAGCATGTTACCTTTCTACCCTAAGATGCATTCTCAATAAAGGGATGCCATTTGAATTTTGAAAATCGAAAAAAATCAACTTCCTTTAAATAAGGAGAATTTGTGTTCAATAGCTTGGAATATGGCTATATTTGATTTCTGCAAAATATTTTCAACATGATTGGAAAGACACTCGAGAAAATTCTATCTTAAGCTGGCCAACAAAAGTGCATTTCATTCTATTGAAAGGTTTGTTACCGTTGGTGTACCAATTTCAATGTCGTAGCAATGTTTGTACAATTTCTGTTATGCGGACGAGTTTTGATTTTTATGACGAGAATGTTATTTTAAGTTAAAACTAAATAAATATAAAATAGATCGTCGCATGTAAGTCTCAGACATTAGGCTTGAAAAATTACATTCATTTCTGATAATGGTTTACAATTGTAAAGGTTTTTTTTCAGGACTTTACATTCCAATAAAATATTACTCTAAAAGTTGTATCTGTCTTCACCTCTTTTTAAAACACAAAAGAGAGTCAATACACCAAAATTCATTTATCTTAATCCAGTCATAATGCTATGAAATCGAAAGAAATGTATTCAACAAGAGTTGTCCGCGGCAACATAGCTCGCCCAAACAGCTGCTTGTCACAAACAGCGCTTGACCGAAAACCGAAGTTCAAAGTGGTTTCTTTCAATGTTAAGTCCATGATCTAATATATATCTGTTTGAGTAGTAATTAAGAAATATAAACACTTTTTTGTTTTAATTGCATGTATAAGGTTAGGGTAAAGTGAAAGCCTACAAGCAGATGGGGATACCAATGGAATTTCTTTGAATCAAACATGAAGTTTTTCTTTAAAATTTTTCTAAGTCCACAAAAGGTCAAGATTAAGGTCAAATTGTGAAGGACCTTGGTCTCTGTAGAAGCCTATCACCTAGTGAGTATGTGTATGAAGTAATAATGTCCCTGAGTAAAGCATTTAGAAAATATAAGCAAGGTTAAATTTTTGGTTAAAGTTTTCCAGTTTAAGTTTTTCCAAGTCCATAAAAGGTCAAGGTCAAGGTCAAATTGTCAAGGCCCTTGGTTTCTGGTGAAAGCCTTTCATCTGGTGACTATGTATATGAAGTAATGATGTCCCTAAGTTAAAGCATTCAGAAAATATAAGCAAGGTTAAAGTTTTTGGTAAAAGAATTTCGGTTAAAGTATTTCTAAGTTCATAAAAGGTCAAGGTCAAATTATCAAGGACCTTGATCTCTCACAAAAGCCTATCACCTAATGAGTATGTATATGAAGTAATGATGTCCCTAGGTTAAAGCATTCAGAAAATATAAGCAAGGTTAAAGTTTTTGGTTAAAGTTTTCAGTTAAAGTTTTTCTAAGTCCACAAATGGTAAAGGTCAAGGTCAAATTGTGAAGGACCTTGGTGTCTGGTTTAAGCCTATCACCTGGTGAGTATATATATGAAGCTATGATGTCCCTAAGTTAGAGCATTAAAAAAATATATGCAAGGTTAAAGTTTTTGGTTAAAGTTTTTTTTTAAAGTTTTTTAAGTCCACAAAGGGTCAAGGTCAAGGTCAAATTGTCAAGGACCTTTGTCTATGGTGAAAGCCTATCACCTAATGAATGTGCATATAAAGTAATGATGTCTCTAGTTTAAAGCTTACAGAAAATATAAGTAAGGTTAAAGTTTTTTTGGTTAAAGTTTTTGGTTAAAGTTTTTGGTTAAAGTTTTTTTGAAAGGGTCAAGGTCACAGTCTAAAGGTCATTTCGACATGGATGTTGGTCTCAAATGAAAGTCTATGCCCTAATGAGTGTTTCTGTAAAAAATAAAGCCTCTAGGATAAATATTGATAGAAATAAACCTAATGCGGACGCAGACACCAACGCCGACGCTGACGCCGAGAAAATGATTTTCAAACTTTCCACTATATAACATGTAGTGGAAATGACCTCCCCCAATAAAATACAGATTTTTCATCCGATCGCAATAATCTTTAGAAGACTGATAAAGGGTCACACAGGGATCATTCATGTAAAATTTGGTTGATATCTATCAATTAGATTCTGAGAAAATGATTTTCAAAGTTTCCACTATATAACATATAGAGAAATGACCTCAACCCATAAAATACATATTTTT